>JAHSUH010004637.1:635000-1149775 GCA_025388415.1 Cynanchum wilfordii | reverse complement strand
CCACTAGAAATATTTATAGCCCAGGAACCCAATAGCGGAACGACGCCGCATGTTAAAATAGTCTGAGAAAACTTGAACTTTTCCCCCTCTCCAGCTTCATGTTCATTTCCAACTTTTACACCCTTAAATCTTGAAACCCTCGAACTCATCCCCTAGAAATTCCTGCAACATTTGATCGATAAAGAGGAGCTTCAATCTTTACTTACAGAGCTGAACAATCAATGAATACTGCCTATGTGTACGTGATTATGTAAGAAAGGATTTGATAATTGATATTGGAATGGATATTGATGAAAAATTTGGAAAGCGTTCAGACCAAACCTACAAATTCAGAAACATTCCTCGGACTCGTTCTCCTTCTCCTCCAGTAGCGAAAGCTTCTCGGGCTCAAGATTTCCGAAACACCGGATCCCCTCCTGCATTTTCCGATGAAGAACCTTTGAGAAAATCTAGGAGTGTAAACGTAAGGTAACTTTTCTTGATCTATTGTGATGTACTGTTTTTGCAAACCGTTTCCTATTCGGATTGATAATATATGTTTCATCTATTTGCATAACTTAACAAATAATGCTTGCAATACGATACCGCAATCTTAACATCCTTTCTTGATCTACTTTACTTGCTTCCTTCCTCTTTCTTGGTGGACCATTGCATCGGTGGTTGCAATAATTTCTAGGCCTGAAGCTATATCAATTATAACTTGGATCTATAATTAGGATTTAGGAGTGAGCTAATCTTGCAGGGATTGCATCTTTGCTAATGTAACTTTGCAAGCAAGATTGTCAGATTCTTGTAACTGGGTACACAAAATCTGTAGCTATCCAACCTACATGATCAATATTAACATGCTCTACTTATAAATTTCTTGATATCCGAAGTTTGATATTCTCAAGTTCAGTTGCCCTAGATGATATCTGCTTGATTTTTTGTGTCGTATGACAAACATGACAAAGTATGTTATGGTGTTTTAGTGTCTATTATTATTTTCTTTTAATTTTTTTTTCTTCTGACTCTTCTTTCTTCCATGGATAGCCGTGCAGGTTTTTCTTCAAACACCGATATGGTTCCTTGGCAGATGCTGTCACCTCCATTGGATTCCCGAGAGCAAGTCTTTAGGGGTTGCGACTCATCCTCCTTTTAATAAAGCTGAAACGTAATATTCATCCTCCCACTCTTATACCCTGTCACACTATTATGGACAGCTATTTGTTTTTGATGAATGTGCTGAAGCTTAGAATTTAGTAATTAACCCTTTATCTATACAGGCATGCTGCTTCTGTGTCCAATTGGGGTAACCAGTCAAAGTCCTTCACCTCAGGCAGTTTCATCAAACCTTTGACACAACCAGTAATATCTTCAGTGTCTACAAGTAAAGGCAATCAAAATTTTGGTAGAAAGGCCCCAATTAGTTATGCTGACATTCAGGCCCCAATCGGTTATGCTGACATTCAGCCCCCCAAAAGAAGCAGGTCACCAACTTTGCACGCTAGCAATGATACCCCCTTTGAAGATGCCACTGCTCTGTACAATTCCCGAAGGTATGAAAATGCCGAGGAAATCCATGTTATACTCTATGATTCCTGGAACCTTCTCCCCGCTTGTCTGGCACTGGTGGGGAGACACTTGATGTGAGAGGATATGCCCGATAAATTTAAGATATGGGCAACCCTTAGGAGCTTCCCTCTTGGTTATGTGCGAGAATTTGCAACTTTGGGAGTTGAAACTCACGAGTCAAGCTTGATAGTGAAAGAATATTAAAAATCAATTATGTTTGTCGGTAGAAGATCTTCCGAGTTAATGCCCTTGAATTTTTAGGTAGGAAGGGCATGATGGTGTTCACAAGCCTGTCAAACTGGTACTTTCCATCAAAAGTACTTTTGGAGGTCTAGTGAAACAGTCTGTTTTACAAAGCATTAAAAGATCTTGTGCTTGGAGTTGTTATAGCTAAATATTTTGTTGGCCAAAGCAATGTGTTACCTGTGGAATTAGATTAAAAGTTGTGAGTGAAGTTCAATTGTGGACAGAACAACAAAGACTTTATTTTTCTTTTCTTATGTATGTGTGGTATCATCAAAATCAATTAATCATGAATTCTTTGATTCAAGGCCTTCCGGATCACCTCCCAAAATGAAGTCCAACGACCGTTCTTCTCAAAATATTCAACTATCTTCAACATCATTCGTGTTCTCTGCAATTCCGATCTGCCAAGAGTGGAGAGTGGTGCCTCTATTTATAGGGTGAAATCGGGGGCGTTTCGGACATTTTTTGGGTTCAAATCTCTAGAATCGCGCCACTAGGCTTTGGACGGCCGTCCAGATGCTTGCATGGCCATCCAGACGGCCATCCAAATGGCTTGGGCGGCCGTCCGGATGCTCTAGGCACTGGATGGTCGTCCACTTTAAGTGCATAGCTGTCCAAACTTTCCAAAAATTACACTTTTCCCCTAATTTTGTCCAATTTTACAATTTAGTCCTTAAACCTTTCCTGAAATCAAAATAACATAATTAGATGGTATTTCCAACTAATTTCACCCAATTAACATCATAATTAACTCTAATTAAACATAAATATTTTACAAAAACATGATATAAAATCGAGTTATCCTTTTGATTTGAGTGAGTTCGCGGCTGCCCTTTTGGTTTGAGTTAGTCGTCGGCGCTTGCGATCAATTAATTTGCATTTTTCTTCAACTGGTTTAAGTTGTTCTTTTTTTTAATATATATATATATATTTCTTTTAAAAAATATTACATTGTATTTACTTTCAATAAATTAAATTAAAACACTCTTTCAGTTTGTCTTTAATTTTTTTTTTCCTTTTAAATAAAAATATCTTATTTATTATGCAAAGAAATGAAAAAATTGCTTTCAATATTTATATTTTTAATATAATTAGTCTCTATTTTTTTTTTAATTAATAGGTCTAATAATAATAATAAAGGGTACAATGGTCTCTTTAATGTAAGTTATGCCTATTCTCCCGTTTCTTTTTATCTAAGTTTCCATAAATATAAAATGAATTTTGATTTCCTAGTAGAAAATGGATTATCAGAAAATAAAATAATCCATTTTATATATATATATAAAATTAAAATAATTCATTTTCTATTAGGAAGTGAAAATATAAAATAAATTAGTGTTTTATAAACTATAAATATAGTTCTCTAGTAACTTGCATTTCTTAATTATTTATCAGTTCTTCAACGTTTTATTATAAGTTGGTCTTTTGATATTTAATTCCAATGGTTATATATTCCGAACCTATATCGTTTGTTGCTATGATTAATGTTTCTATGAATTGCCATATGTTTTAATTTTATTTAAAACAAATTTATTCTAGAATATAATATGATATTTTAAAATATAATACATTTTTATTTTGATGTTTTAAAATCACTATTAGAATTAAATTGTATTTTTATTTAAAAAATAATTTTAATTTTTTTAAAAAGTTGTGATAATTTGCCAAATGAGTTTAATTTAATTTTAAAAATGGTTATGTTACATTTTCAATAATTATATAATTTTTTTTTAAAAAAAATTAATAAAATACCAACTATCAATTTAAAATTTTAAAATAAATAAAAAATTCTACTGGAAACATATTCACATTTAGATAATTTAATAAGAGAATATATAAAGAAAACTTTAAATAAATTTGTAGACATCATGGGAGAAATTTGGTGAGTAATGGCCAATCAATCCCACATGTTTCCTAAATGAATTAGTCACTCTGGAATTATTGAGTATTTATACCATTTTTATATATCATAACAAATTCACTTCTTATTTTGATATCGACCAGTATCACAAAGGAACACAAAAAGTTCTTCTTATCTGAAAATTTTGAATGAATTACTAGGATTTAATTAAATTACATAACTCTCCTATACTACGACTATCTAATTAAACAGATTTTGAAACTTCGGTTGCATCTTTAGAACATTCCCATCATAACTTTGTTTTTAATGCTACTTAGAGTGGTGGAACAATTTAATTTGTCAATTACATTGTTATGAATATTAGGAATTTGATTTATTCTTAGAGATGCTCCAAGTAATTTATGAACAAGAATATCTGCATATCTTCTAATGAGAGAAGTAAAATGAGTATAGAGAGGTGTTCCAATCCCATGATGGTACAAATCTTTGGGATTTATATCTCCACTCAATACATATTTTGTGTTACCCATGTATTTACTCTTCCTCATTCCATTACTGGGCTTTTGAAGTCTAATCCACGAAAACTTTGATAAATTGTTTCAGCATCTAAAATATTAGTTGTAATCATAAACGCCTCAACCATTGTTTTAGAATCTTCCTTTTCGTGTTTTCCTTTTGTAACAATGGCTCCTCATAATTCTTGCTCAAATCATTCCTAATTCTTAATTTCATCTTAAATGAGTCTCAATAAATCATTATCAAATCTTTCTTGAACTTTATCATAATATAAAGTTGTACCCGACTTGATCACACTTTTAATATATTTAACGGATATAATTTCTATATTTGACGTTATTTCCCAAATAACGGAAAATGTTAATTTATCCGATCATGGATTAATGGAGCATATTTTGACAATATTGGGATTAATTATTTTAAAGGACTTTCCAGTTTTCATTGTCTCGTTATCAATTTGACTTCCAGGATAAATAAGTTGAGTAACATCAACTATATGAACACCAACTTTAAAATTATCGTTAAAAAGTTCGTTAAAATGTAAGGGTCGTGGATATCTTTACAGCTAGGTGAATCTACACTAAAAACTTATATAATGCACATAAATCAACTCTAGTTGCTGGCATGGGCATAGCTGGAATAAAGGGCTGAGATGGTGGAACTGCTACACAATGGCATCCATGGCATAAATGGTCGAGTTTTTTGCTTGATTTTCATCACTTTGGGGCTAGGTATACTGTCTCATTTTATTATATATTTTTTGAGAAATAAATTTGATTAATTATATGAAAAATAGTTAATTTTTTTAAAACAAATTTAATGTATTAGAGAGACTATATATGAAAAAATATATTTCATATATATAAAGATAGTTAGATTGTTATTTATAATAATTAATTTTTTATTATATTAAGGGTAAAATTGTATTTTCAGAAAATCACCCACCACTCTTCACGTGTCTTGCCCCGGATTTCCCGCCAAAACCCATATGCAAACACCTCAAGATCGAACCACGTGGAAAATAATAATAATAATAATAATTTTTTTAAAAGAGGATTGAGTGATTTTCTCCGTTAAAACAGACTTTTAAAGCTTAAAAGCAAAAAATGAGTTTTAATTTAAAAGGCTTGGTCGGATTGGAAGTTGGAAGATGGTTTTCTCAGTTTTTCCGGTAGGTTTTCTTCTACCTTTTTGTGCAATTGAAATGAGTTTCCTCTGGTCAGACATAGAAAAAGGCAAACTAATTGTTCGCAAGCGCCGACTAACTCAAACCAAACTGGACGGCAACATCAACGGCAACCGAAACTCAGGCGCAGCGGCCGTCGCAGTTACCAGTTGTCCACCAGGACGATGCTGGCGGTGAAGCATCTTCAAGATTAATCTGCCAATTACTTATCTTTACAGGAAAAAAAGTAGATTATAAAAATAATCAGTTATCGTTAAAAGCTTCTTCTGTAAAATTCGATTACGAAACCAGGAAAAATTGCTGATTTTTTAAAAATTCCGATTACAAAAAATCTCACATTATTATCTCATTCGAAAATATAGCGGATTATTATTCTCATATTTAAGTATATCATATTGACAAAAATATTTTTGAAAAAAAATTTATAATTAAAACAAAAAAAAAAAAGAGAAAATAAGAGACTTTAAAAAAAAATTGTTCATATATAAAAATTTCGTATGAATTACAAAGATTTAATTAAATTACACAAGTGTCCTATACTATCTAATTCAGCCGATTTTGAAATTTCGGTTCTATCTTTAGAACATTCTTGTTGTAATTTTTTGGTCTTGTATATTAAAGTGGTAGAACAATTTAATTTGTCAATTATATTGTTTTGAATATTAGGAATTTGATTTATTCCTAAAGATGCTCCAAGTAATCTATGAACTAGGACATCAGCATATCTTCTAATGGGAGAAGTAAAATGAGTATAGAGAGGTGTTCCAATCCCATGATGGTACAAATCTTTGGGATTCATATCTCTACTCAATACATATTCTGCCTTACCCATGTATTGCTTGTGAAGCCTTCTTAATAGGGAAAATTGAGGAAAACTTTGATAAATTTTTTCGGCAACTAAAATATTAGCTGCAATCATAAATTCCTCAACCATTGTTTTAGAATCTTCCCTTTCTTGTTTTCCGCTGGGAACAAAGGCTCCTCTCTCAATCCTTTTTTCTCTCAATCTCTTGCTCAAAGTATTCATCATTCTTAATTTCTTTGTAAATGAGTCTATAAATAAAGCATTATCAATTCTTTCTTGAGCTTTATCATAAGATAAAGCTACACGTGACCTGATCACGCTTTTAAGATATTTAACGGATATAATTTCTGCATTTGGCGTTATTTTCCAAATAACAGAAAAGGTTAATTTATCCGATCTTGGAGTAATAGAGCATATTTTGGCAATATTAGGATTAATTATTTTAAAGGATTTTCCCGTTTTAATTGCCTCGTTATCAATCTGACTTCCAAGATAAATAAATTGAGTAACATCAGCTATGTGAACACCAACTTCAAAATTACCGTTAGAAAGTTCATTAAAATGTAAGGCGTCGTCGATATCTTTACAACCAACTGGATCTATACTAAAAACTTGTAACATACGTAAATCAACCCGACACACAGGCATCCGCATGGGCATGGCTGGAATAAAGGGCTGGGGTGGTGGAACTGCTACGCATGGGATCCATGGCATAGGTGTAGAACAGATAGCCATTTTGAATTTCTTGATTTTGAAAAAAAGAAAAGAAAAAAAGAATCTGAAATAATAGAAAATGAGAGAGTTAACTTACATCGAAAGAGTTGAAGTGAAGTGAAATTAAGAAAATGAAAACTTAGAAGAAGTGTTTTTATAGACTTAAGACAAAGTAATCCATTTTCTACTAGAATATGGAAATTCAAAAATATCTTTTCTGATTTTTTATTTTTATAAAATAGTTAATTCTTTTAAAACAAATTTAATTAATTAGAGAGACGATATTGAATATATTATATATATAAAGATAGTTAGTTACTTATGTATAATAATTATTTTTATTATATTAAGGGTAAAATTGTATTTTTCAAAAAAAAATACCCGCCACTCTTCACCTGTCTTGCGCCGGACTTCTCGCTAAAACCCATAAGCAAACACCGAAAATCTTGGAAGATGGTTCTTCTACATGGTTTTCTCAGTTTTTCCGGTAAGTTTTGTTCTACCTATTTCTGCAATTGAAATTGAGTTTCTGCCTTTTGGTGCTGATTATCTTTTTTTTTTTTAAGGTTTTGCCTATTGCCTACTGCCTTTTCCCCTGGTTTGGTCCTGTTTTTACTTCCTAAGACAGTTTTCCCCCTGTTCTTCTCTTCCGGCGGTATTTCTGTTCATGTTTCTTGACTATAGTCTTGTTGACACGGCGGTACGTTTTCTTCTACCTATTTCTGCAATTAAAATGAGTTTCCTCTGGTCAGACTTAGAAAAAGGCAAACTAACTGTTCACAAGCGCCGACTAACTCAAACCAAAATGGACCCAACCGCAACGGCAACGGAAACCGAAACTCAGGCGCAGCGGCCGTCGCAGTTACCAGTTGTCCACCGTCGCAGGACGATGCAGACGGTGAAGCAGCTTCAAGAGTAATCTGCCAATTACTTATCTTTACAGGAAAAAAAATAGATTATAAAAATAATCATAATCGATAAAACCTTCTTCTGTAAAATTTGATTACGAAACCAGGAAAAATTGCCGATTACGAAAAATCTCACATTATTATCTCAAATATCACAGATTATTATTCTCATATTCTGTATATAATATTGACAAAAATATTTCCAAAACAAATTATAATTAAAAAAAGCGAAAATAGAAAATAAGATACTTAAAAAAAAAAAATCTTCATATCTAAAAATTTTGAATGAATTACAAAGATTTAATTAAATTGATTTATTGATGAACATATCTATAACTTTTGCTATTTCCAAAGATGCAGTAAGTAATCTATGAATATGTATGTCTGCATATCTTCTTATGAGAGACTTACGATAAAATGATTATATAGATATTTTCTAATTCCATAATAATATAAATCTCTTTTGAGATTGATATCTCTCCTAATTAAATATTCAACTTTGCCCATGTATTGCTTTTGAAGTCTTCTTTTAATAGGGAAAATTGAGGAAAACTTTGATAAATTTTTTGAGCAACTAAACTATTAGTTGTAATCATAAACTATTGTTTTAGAATCTTCCCTTTCGTGTTTTCCTTTTGGAACAAAGGCTCCTCTCTCAATTTTTTTTTTCTCAAACTCAATTTAATCGTAAAACGATCACTCAACCAAATTATTATAAATCTTTCTCAAAAATTATTATCAATCATTTTTAAACTTTGTTATAAAACAAAGTTGCTTTGAGACTGATAATGTTTTTAAAATGTTTATCTTTCAAATAATAGAAAAAAATTAATTTAATCCAATACTGAATGAAGCGCATATGAGCTTTAGGATCAATAATTTATCTTCTTTAAACGAAGATATATATATTTTGAAATATCTGTTAAAGATGATATTAAAATTTTTAAATAACTTTAAATTTTTCAAAAGAGAAAGGAGCAAAATAGAAAACAAAGCTATTAAAAATAAATCAATTTCCTTGTATATAAAAGTGAATTATATAAATTATATATCTGAGATATCACTTATATATATATATATATATCATAGTTTTTCATTATTTATTTAATATAATATAATATATTATAATGCATTTTTAAATTTTTTTGATAAAAAAAAATTCTAAAATATAATATAATATTTTGAAATATATATAATATAGCATTTAAAAATATAATTTATTTTTATTTTAAAATTTTAAATTCTCGGTTAGAATATAATATATTTTTGTTTAAAAAATAATTTTAAAATTTTTTATAAATTGTGATAGTTTGAGAAATGAGTTTAATTTAATTTTAAAAATGTTTATGTCACATATTCAATGTTTATATAATTTTTTTAAAAATTGATAAAATACCAAATATCAACTCAAAATTTTAAAATAAAATTAAGAAAAAAATTCTATATGTGCAAATTTAACTTTTAAGCTTGTCTGAAATTTTACCTCCCACCAGCGGCACTTTCAAGAAAACAAAAACAAAAATTAAAGTAAAAAATATAATAAAATTTACACAATTTAAAGTTCTCATGAAATATATGAATAAAAATTATTACATATAGTAATGGAACAAAATGTTCCCTTAATTTTTATTGATAGTGAGTGAATTTGATTCAATTTTTTTTTAAAATAAAAATAAAAATAGAATAAATAATATCAAACTTGAAAATAAGTACACACTGGGCTTAAATGTGTTTATTTTATATAATTTATTTTCTTAAAAAAATGAACCATTTTAGTCTCGTATTATTTTTAGTTAAATAAATAATATTTATTTATTTATTTTTACTAGATTATCAAATTACTATTTTAAGACAAGAAATGATTTCCTATTTATTTATTTATTTATTAAATTCCACTTTAAAGATAATTTACAATGAAAAAGTTGTAGAATGAAAAAAGAGAACTTTTCCTTCTCACAAATTACTAAAATTTATAGCTAAAAAAAAAAAGAATTATTCCCATAATTTTGTTATTTAATTCCTCATAAAAAAATTGTTATTTAAATTTTATTAACTAAATTAATTTGAAGAAATAAGAATTTTATAAAATTATTAATTAATTAATATAATTTTAAAGAACATAAATACTCTCTACTCAGATGTTTGCAACATGAATTTCTGTAGTTAAAAATAGATAAAATTTAATGATTTTTTTTTTGTCCAATTAAAAGTAAAATTAAAAAAAATAATAATATTCTAATAATAATAAAAAAAAAAAACTGTCTGTTCAAATAAAAATTAATTATTCAAAAGTATGTTTTTGGAAGCATTTTTTATGGCTTGAAAATGGATATGGTTTGTTTTGCCATGGATGTTTTGTCCTCAAACTCACCTGATGAACAACAGCTTATGGGAGCTCAAATACTGAAGGCATTTTCATCAAGCAAGAGATTCTCTGAAGACACATTACAGAAGATTGGAATAAACATATCAGTTATGGAAAGATTAGTAGAAATGTTGAATTGGAAAGACACTCAAGAAGAAGAGATCAGAATATCTGCAGCAGAATTTGTTTTTCAGCTAGCTGGGAAAAAAGCAGAACTCACTTCGAGTAGCTGGTATTCCGGGATCAATGGAATCCATAGCTTCCTCGCTCCATATTAGCAGGGGAACGACTGGTGCAGCCGATGAAATACCTGAAAAAGGAATCATTTTTGACAATGAGCATTATAGTTTCTGCACATTTAATCATCTGGGACTAACAATACTCAAGAAACTTGATCGTGATCACGACAATTGTGGAAAAATTGGCAACACAAGACAGTTACCAGTTGTCCACCAGGACGATGCTGACGGTGAAGCAGCTTCAAGAATCAAGACTGCTCTGCCAATTATTTTATCTTTACTGGAAAAAAATAGATTATAAAAACATATAGTTATTCATAAAACCTTCTTCTGTAAAACCAGATTACAAAACCACGAAAAAATGCTGATTTTTTAAAAATTCGGATTACAAAAAATCTCACATTATTATCTCATTCGAAAATATAGCAGATTATTATTCCCATATTTAAGTATATCATATTGACAAAAATATTTTTAAAAAAAGAAAACAGAAAATAAGTTACTTAAAAAAAAGAATTCTTCATATCTAAAATTTTTGAATAAATTACAAAGATTTATTTAAATTACATAAGCCTCCTATAGTGTCATCTAATTCAACCGATTTTGAAATTTCAGTTGTATCTTCAGAACATTCTCATCCTAAATTTCTTGTCTTCAATAATAATTGAGTGGTGTGACAATTTAATTTGTCAATTATACTGTTTAGAAAATTCGATTTGTTGATGAAGATACTTGCGACCTGATCACAACTTTCACATATTTAAATGATATAATTTTTGCATCTTGAGTTATTTCCCAAATTAGAGAAAAAGTTAGTTTATCGAATCCTGGATAAATAGAGCACATCTGGGCAACATCGGGATCAATCATTTTAATCGATTTTCCAGTTGTAAGTGCCTCATTATCAATAGGACTTTCGGGACAAACAAACCGAGTAACGTCAGCTATGTGAACTCCGATTTCAAAATTAACGTTAGAAAGTACTCTACAATGCAAGGCGTCATCTATTTCTTTACAGCCCACGGGATCTACACTAAAAACAAGTAATTTTCGTAAATCAACTCTAAAATTACGGATGGGCATAGACGCCAGAAAGGGTTGCGGTGGCAACTGTTGACATGGTTGCCAATTCATAGAAACAAACGGCATAGGTCCGGAATATACAGCCATTGGAATTACAGATATTGAAAAATTTCTTAGACGAAAAAAAAAAAAAAAAAAGTCGAAAGTTGAAGCACTGAGAAATAATTAAGAAATGTAAGTTTCTAGAGAACTATATTTATAGTTTATAAAACACTAATTCATTTCCTAATAGAAAATGGATTACTTTAATCATAATCCATTTTCTATTAGGAAATGAAATTTTTTTTTTTTTTTATTGAAGCTTAGATAAAAGAAACGGGAGAGAATAGGGATAACTTACATAAAAAGACAATTTTACCCTTTATTATTATTATTAGACCTATTAATTAAAAAAAAATAAGGACTAACTATATTTAAAATATAAATATTGAGAGCTTATTAGAATTTTTTCCCGAGGAAATTATTATTAGAATATTAATATTTTTTAAATTTTTAATGGGATAAAAAAATCATTAATTTTTTTAAAAAATTACTGAAATTCAGGTTGCAAATACTTGAGTAGAGTGTATTTATGTATATGTCCTTTAAAATTATATTAATTAACTAATAATTTCTTTGAATCCACATTTCTTCAAATTAACTTAATAAAATTTTTTTTAAAAATGGGGAATAATTCCTTAACTAGGAATTCAATAAAAATAAATAAATAAAGAGTCATTTTTTGCCCTAAGATAGTAATTTGATAATGTAGGAAAAAAATTCAAAGTTTATTTATCTAAGTAAAAATAATACGAAGACTAAAATTACTAATTTTTTTTTTTTAAAAAAAAAAACATAAAATAAACATATTTAATCCTAGTGTTTACTTATTTCTAAGGTTAATTTCCTTTTTCGTTAGCGGCCACATACAACAATAACAATAATTGCATATATATGTATATATATTCACTTCGTCCAATGCTCAATTTTACTTTGTTATTAAAAAAAAAAATGTCTTTAATAAATGAGATTGGATGTAGAAGTTCAAGTTTTGAAGATATGCAAGGAAAAACAAGTATAGCAATAGTTGAGTTTAAGTTAAAAATTTTTCATTTCCATATATTTGTTATAATCTTTAATTAAGCGAAAAATTACACATTTTGTTCCATTACTAATATTTAATAATTTTTATTGATAAAACCTTCTTTTGTAAAACCAGATTAAGAAACCAGACAAAAATGTTGATTTTTAAAAAATTCTTGATTGCCAAAAATCTCACATTATTATCTCATTCGAAAATATAGTAGATTTTTATTCCCATATTTAGTATATCATATTGACAAAAATATTTCCAAAAAAAAATTATAATTAAAAATAAAATAAAATAAAATACTTAAAAAAAAAATTCTTCATATCTAAAAATTTTGAATAAATTACAAAGATTTAATTAAATTACATAAGTCTCCTATAGTGTCATCTAATTCAACCGATTTTGAAATTTGAGATGTATGTTTAGAACATTCCCATCCTAAATTTCTTGTCTTCAATACTAATTGAGTGGTGTGACAATTTAATTTGTCAATTATACTATTTAGAAGATTCGATTTGTTGATGAAGATATTGGGAACTTTTTGTTATTCCCAAAGATGCAGCAAGTAATCTATGAACATGTACGTCTGCATATCTTCTTATCGGAGACGTAAAATGAGTATATAAATATTTTCCGATTCCATAATGATATAAATCTTCTTTGAGATTGATGTCTTTGCTAATTAAATATTCTACTTTACCCATAGATTTATTTTTTGCAGTTGATGTCGTTGGATTATTTGGCTTCGAAGTCTTCTTAATAACGAAAATTGTGGAAAATGTTTATAAATTGTTTCAGCTACTGAAATATTAGCTAAAATCATAAACTCTTCCACCATTATTTTTGAATCTTCCTTTTCGTGATTTTTTTGTTGAACTATGGCTCCCCTTTCAATCCTTTTTCTTCTAAAACACTTGCTGAGTGTATTTAGAATTCTCAAGCTCATCCTTAAGGGATCTATTGATAAATTATTATCAATTATCTCTTGAGCTTCATCATAAGATAGAGCTACCTGCGATCCGATCACAGCTTTCACATATTTAAATGATTTAATTTTTGCATCTTGAGTTATTTCCCAAATTAGAGAAAAAGTTAGTTTATCCAATCCTGGATAAATAGAGCACATCTGGGCAACATCGGGATCAATCATTTTAATGGATTTTCCAGTTGTAAGTGCCTCATTATCAATAGGACTTTCGGGATAAACAAACCGAGTAACGTCGGCTATGTGAACTCCGATTTCAAAATTACCGTTAGAAAGTACTCTACAATGCAAGGCGTCATCTATTTCTTTACAGCCCACGGGATCTACACTAAAAACAAGTAATTTTCGTAAATCAACTCTAAAATTACGGATGGGCATAGACGCCAGAAAGGGTTGCGGTGGCAACTGTTGACATGGTTGCCAATTCATAGAAACAAACGGCATAGGTCCGGAATATACAACCATTGGAATTACAGATATTAAAAAATTTCTTAGACGAAAAAAAAAAAAAAAAAGTCGAAAGTTGAAGCACTGATAAATAATTAAGAAATGTAAGTTTCTAGAGAACTATATTTATAGTTTATAAAACACTAATTCATTTCCTAATAGAAAATGGATTACTAAAAAATAATAGAATAGGGATAAAAGTAATTTCATTTTCTATTAGGAAATGAAAATTTTTTTTATTGAAGCTTAGATAAAAGAAACGGGAGAGAATAGGGATAACTTACCTAAAAAGACAATTTTACCCTTTATTATTATTATTAGACCTATTAATAAAAAAAAAATAAGGACTAACTATATTAAAAATATAAATATTGAGAGCTATTTTTTCATAATAATTAAGATATTTTTATTTAAATAAAAAAAATAAAAATTAAAGACAAACTGAAAGGGTGTTTTAATTTAATTAATTGAAAGTAAATACAATATATAAAAAAATAAAAAAGAACAACTTAAACCAGATGCAAACTAATTGATCGCAAGCGCCGACGGCCGACTAAGTCAAACCATACAGGATTGTCTTTTAACATAGATTGGAGATCTTAAAAATGAGGTACCTTTTTTTTTTTTTTATGTTCAGGCTTGATTTTTTTTTTATTTCACTCTTCTTTATTATTTTTTTTTATTGTTTTAAATTTTAATTGTTGTTTGGAATTATATTAAAAAACTAAGATAATAAATATGGGTATTTGGCGGCGGAGAAAATGAGGAGAGACTTGATCTCTTCTAATTCCTACGCTGACGCAGAAGGAGAGAAGGGGTCTTCAATTGTCCAAGAAAAATTAAGCAATGAGTTTCTTTTTTTTGGATTTTATATATATATAATTATAATTTTATTTTTTGTTCATTTTCATTTTCTTATATATATATATATATATAATTATAAATGAAGCTCATGACCAGCAGACCACTATTACCCTTATGTAAATGTGGAATTAGAAGTACTTTGAAGACCTCTTGGACGGAAAGAAATCCCTCAAGAAGGTTCGTAATTTGCGGAGGCGAAGAGGTAAGATTCACATTCTATTGTTATGTAAATGAAATTTGATGAGATGGTAAACGGTTACCATTTTGCAAACAGGATGATGGTAGAAGGTGCGGTTTCTTCGAGTGGGTAGATCCAGAAATGTGCAAAAGATCAATTGAGGTTATTCCTGGATTGCTTCGACGAATTCGAGCAATGGAAGAAGAAATTGCTGTCCAAAAACATCTCTTGCAAAAATCAATGAGAAGAATAATAAGTTTTGGTCAAAAATCGGAGTGTTGAAGCTACAGAATGGTAGATTGCAACGTTGGTGTTGGGTTCTTGGTGTATTAGCTTTGTTGAGCTGGAGCTTTTGTATTTGGATGATTGCAATGGCAGTATCAATGTAATAGAGCAAAAAAAGTTGAACAGAAGTGTAAGAAGTGGAAATAGTACATGGCAGTGTCAATGTAAAGCTTATATTTAGTGTTTGTTGTCAATGAATATGGTTTTTGTATGCTTACAACTGTATGTTACTTTGCCTCTGTAATGGGATGATGAATGAATAAGAGAATATTATTGCCAAAATAGAACACGTGATTGCACAATAACAATGACAGTAATATTGACATTACCATTTCAAAAGTGATCTGAAGTAGTCAAAAAAGTATATCTTAAATTACATTAATATTGACATAAAGACAAAATAATGTCCTACCAAAGATTTCTTTCACAACTACAACATCAATATAATACAATTATTGTCTACTTGTTCCCTAACAACAATCACCCTTGCCACAACAACAATAGCAATTACCCACTTTGCCTATTCCTTCTTCCCCTTCCTCTCCCTCTCCCTTTGTCCCTTCCTCTACCCCTGCCAGATCGGATCCACCAAAGCATCAGCAACTTGTGTGTCTTCTTGTCTTTGCTGGAAAAATTCAATTCTGGAACTTCCGGATCCACCAGTAGCAGTATGACCAACTTGGGCATCATCATGATTATGGGCAACAATATGAACACCCCGGGCATCATCATGATTATGGGCAACAATATGAACACCCCGGGCATCATCATGATTATGGGTAGCAGTATGAACAGCCTGGGCGGAAGTATCTACAACTTCAAGCAGCATCATCATTTTGGGTACCATCTAATTGCTCACTTTGTGTTACTGATTCTTGCTGCTGTTGTTCGGATTCGTTTTGTACTTGAGCAGATCTTGTGGGCTACAGTTCATAGCAAATAAAAGAGGAAAAAAAATAGCATTATAACACAGATCTTAAAGTTAAGGACCTTTTTGTATGAAAAACAGTATGAATGACAAACATATAGGAAAGAATCTTACAGATCTTCTTCTCTTGGTGGGCTGCAACTGTGGTGCATCTTCTCTTCGTCTTTGAGGACATTTTCTTATATTATGACCAAATTCCTTGCATGCTCCACATCTAACTATAAATCTTTTCCTTATTCTCCTTACACTGCCATTTTCATCAATTTGCCTCTTTCTTGACTTCCTTGGTCTACCAGGATGTTTGAATGAAATGGGAGGGTCAAGTAAAACACCCTATGCTCTAGGCCACATATCTTTGTCGTTAATAGGCAACAATATGTTATCATACAACAAAACATACTTATCAACATTGTAGTAGTTGTCAACCGCCTCATGGGGATCCAATCCCTTGTTATGAAATGCTGCAATTACATGCACACAAGGTATCCCACTCAATGACCAAGACTCACAACTACACCAACGTTTTTGTATATCAACAACAAACTGTTGTTCCCTTGGCCCCATGACTTGAAAACCATGTCTGTCATTCCAAATTGGTTTCCAAGATCTAGAAAGAAGCACAACTTCTTCAATTTTGTTCCTTATCATTGGGCATTCACTATTTTGGGGCTCTCTTCTCATTCTATTCTTCCTCGGAACAATTCTCTCCATCAATGAGACTCTAATACTCTCCATCATAGATAATATAGGTTTATGCCTTACTTCTAGAATGAATGCATTGAACGACTCACAATAAATTGTTGCAAAGCATATCCGACCTGGTATTAATGGGGAAGAATGCCTTGACCCAGTGATCGGGCTTCGGGCCACTCACAACCCAAGTCCAAGCTGCTTTATCGTAAAGATCTAACTCTCTCAAAGCTCTTTCATATAACTGTTTATTGGTGCTTTCAGCTATCTTCCATAGCATATCGGAATCGGAGTCATCTACTTCATCTTCTTGCCCTTCTGTTGGTGCTTCATTGTCAATGTCTATCAATGTCTACTGCTGCGGTTACTTCATTATCTTGGGTAATAACTTCTCCTTGTTCCTCCCGATGTTGATAAACCTGTTCATGGCCTCCAACTTCCTCATCTGCCCCAACCAACCATGGCATTAGCCTGTTGCACTTGAGTCACTCCCTCAACTTAACTCATTACATCCTCAAATATTGCTTGCCATTCCTAGTCATCGTAATGATTAGCAGGAGGAACTTCAATATTATTTCCAGATTCATCAAAAGTAGGCAGTTCAACAGCAGGCAATTCTATATTGTTTCCGGGTTCATCAAAAGTAGGCGGTTCAATATTGTTTCCGGGGTTTTCAACAACATGCAATTGTATATTGTTTCCGGGTTCATCAATCACAGTAGCACATGCAATATTAGGTACGGGTAATTGAGTTTCAAATGCAGGCAACTCTATATTGTTTCCAAGTTCATCAACAACAGTGTCACATGCATTATTAGGTACAGGGAAATCGGTTTCAGGTGCATCACTTTCAGCAGTTACGAGATGGTAATACCTCATCAGCATGTACAACATTCACATTGGGTAATACCCGATCCACAACATTCACATGTACAGATGGTAACACATTTTCGAATCAAACACCTGGTAAAGTCTCACCAGTAACATGTTCAAATGGTAATACAAAGCATGCCACTCCAACAACAAATGTTTTCTTGAAGGAATTTTTCTCTTTTTTGGTCTAACAGTGCTCCTAGATGAGCTTCCTTCTTCTATCTCTTCAATGACAATAGAAATTTTTCTAGGTATTTCTTTTTGCAACTCATGTTGTTTGTTCAAGTAATCCAAGTATACTTTGCTTATCTATTTGTATATAATTCTATCACTTTAAACCTTGGTACCCATTCACATATAGCCAAAATATCTTCTTTAGTAACTAACTTCAGTCCAGTTTGTTCTAAATAGCAATAAACCATACACTTTTTTTCTTTCTTCAACATCTTTAGCATCAAATTAATTTCCAAAATACTCATTTTGTCCTTCACACAGTAATCCACATACCTCCATTTTCCATCCTTATAATTTCTATACCCTTTCTCCTCCCAAAATATCTCATCAAAGTACAATTTTAAGGTAAAATAATCATCTTTAGGATCTGCATATTCAATACAAACAGAATAAATATCATACTTTCTATCATAGAATAAAGCACAAAAAAAACCCTCCATTTTAAAGCAATTATAGCGACAACACAGAGAAAAAAAAATCGACTTTGCTCGACATTATGAAGAAAAGTTTGAATATTTACCGTAAAGCGTGTAGGGATCAATGTAGTTGTTCTTGCTTCGCCTAATTACCCACTCGTTAAACCTTCGAGCCATTTCCTTTTAGAAATTTCACTTCGTCAATTCAAACGACGATTCAAATGAGACTTTGAAATTTCACTTCTTCAGTTCAATTTTTACAATTGAACGCTTGTATTGTAAAAATTTTACAGAGATTGACACCGATTACGAGTGATTTTGCATGCAAAAATTTGAAGAGCTTGCGGAATTCAAATACACACCAGCTAGATTTTTGGTAAAAACCAGTGCACTGTGAGAAAACGACAAGAGGGAAAAAAGGAAGGGAAAAAAAAATACCGCGTAGAGTTTTTGAGACAAAAATACCCCTGCCAAAAACAGTGAAAATGGTTGACTAACAGTCAAACTTGACAGAAAGGCATGTTATGGAACGTTTTAAATATTGGAGGACACTTTGTTAACAAAAAATTTTGATGTGCTAAACCTGGATTCTGACATTTAAGGAGTGTCACCAAGATAGTTTACCCTAATAATAATAATAATATTGCAAAAATCAAGAAATAACAAAGATTTATCAACAAGGATGTTTTGTCTGCATCAAATCTATACATATCTGAATAAAAATAATAAATGAAACCATTATAATTACATCTCCTATGAAGAAGAGAATGAATTCATCTGAAATTTCCTAAATAAGTACAAAGTAGTAAATCTTTCCTACTACCCAGAAAAAGAAAAGCAAATCCAAGAATCAAATTGTTGTCATCCTCTACTACTTATGGTAGTGGTTCACAATTCAATTCAATTCCTGAAAAAAGAATAGATAGATAGATGTGTATATATACCTGCAATTTCTTCTGATCAAAGCTATTTTTGGAAACTCTTTTGTGTCTTCAGCAAGCTTTCTTCTTTCATTTCATATACATGCATCCAACTTTCCCTTTTGAGAAAGTCATCTGTTTCGGAAGAAGTTTAGATCCCAACGACGAAGCAAACCATCCATTATATTGCTTGTTGGACTTTTCTCTACTGTGACAGTGGCTTTAGTGTGATCAACTGCATCACTGATGGTTGTTGAACTTTGATTGCTGGTGCTGGCTGAAACATCTTTCCCAGAATCTTTCTGGCTGGAAACTGCAGAACTTGGTGGTGGAGTTTCTGCTGATGATTTGCTGGGACGGGGAAGAAGATCTTGAGGTGTTGCTGAATCATGGTGATTGGCTGCCTCCAGTGTAGCAGGTTTTGTAGCAGCTAAAGAACCTTCTTCTTTGACATCTTTCTGAGATGGTTCAGGTTGACCATTGTTAATAATACTTGGTGCAGATGGTTCTTCCTCAGCAGAAGGGTTTTTCACTTCCACGTCCTTCAGTGACTGAAGTACTGCTTCCATGAACATCTGTAGAAAGGTTTTCCAGTAAATCAATTATCAGGAAATCCGAGATTAGGCAAAACATGGAGATGGAATGGGATTGGATGCTAAAAACAATCTACTTACCCTTTCTTCTTCCTCAACATTGCTCGGAAAATCTGCCAAACTATCAAGTGAGTACTCCACGTAGTCGTCATCATCTATTGAAGAAGCAGGTACATGAGGAACAAAGGGATCGCCATTTGCAAAGTCAAAGCTTATCATTTTAGAAGATGATGATGCATTGTTGTCACCACTAGAGCCTCCTCCCTGCAGAACGTAAACTCGACATTCTTAGTAAATTTCCTGCAGAGATAAACATTCTTTTCTGGTACTTCCAGAAATTTCTCCTATACTGTCTCAAGTGGAAAACAAAATGTAAGTAGATACCTGAGTTTCAGATTGCTCATCCTTTGATGATATATCAGAAGGGACCTATATAATGTCAAAAAAGCAATAATCATCCCTTTAGTTGCGTATAAATTCAAATTTATCAGATACTATATACAATCATCACATTCTAGTTCTTTCATCTTTTCCCCAAATTAACATATATTTCCAGTGAATCGAGCAAATGAATGCATCCATATATATCACAGAAAAAAAAACCATATGATTCTGCATTATGACGGAAGGAATAAAATAGTTGTATTTAAGAATCATGGTATACCCAATTCTTACTAAAGCACACTTCCACATATGTTTGGATCACACAACTGATCAGACCTCCACAGAACAGGAGATCTCATATTTGATTCATTTATTTTCTTATCTGATAAATAACAATAAATAATGCGCCACCAAGATACCCTAGTCAATGTTCAACAATACCTCGGTTCTGCTCATAGGTCTTTTGGTGCGCAACTGCTTAATGGCATCCTCGGTGCTACTTGCTGCTGGACCTGAAACTAATATAATACATCTCAACAAAGAAAAAAAAAAAAAAAAAGAATGACAAAAACCATGCACCATTAAATTAGACAAATTAAGTGCTAAATTCATACCAACAGGTGCAGTCAATAGGTTATCTGAAGACCTCAATTCATGGGTTTTACTCCAAGAACCCTGAAAGGCAAAAGAGTCAATGGGACAAATGACTTTGATCTGAAATGCAGTTCTTTTACAATCCAAAAATGAAGATGAATTTAGGCTGGAAATTACCCTGCCTATATAGTCATGTGAAATATCAAAGAACGCACTACTAGTAGATTCATCCGCTGGAGGTTGCAAAACATTGTTGAAAAATATACTGATAGAATCAAAATAAAACTGTGGGCGAGGAGAGTTGTGGTCACCGTCAAATTTGATAATATTTTTGTCCCCCTGCCAAAATAAGGCATCAGAAAAAAAGTAAGGATAATTGATAAACCAACTGACATGATAACGACAATATTCTTATAGATTCCTCAAAAAGTTAAATGCCAAATTTCTACCATGAAAACCGAAAAAAAAAAAAAAAAAAAAAAAAGAAAACGTATCAGAGACTTGTATGAAGCAACTGACAAATCCACATGTTATGAATGACATGTTTCATTACATAAACAAAGTGCAATTAGAAATCAAGAGAGAATAGAAAAAGAAAAGGTCCAGCAACATAAAAGTACACATTTAAAAGGGAAATGGCTGCTGTTTTGCCTTGGACCACCATATTACAAAAACATTTTCTTGATACAGATTGATCAAAAGGATGATAAGGGACATGCCACTTCAAAAACCTATGAACAGACAACCCATTTCTAGTTTGCTTATTAGATTCCAAATATATGAAAATTTTAAACAAGCAACTAAAATAACACCATATCAGCAGAGGTTATAGGAGCTGTAAATAGAGCTTCATTAAATATATATTCATGGAAAGTAAAGAGCCAAAGTCAGAGAATATCAAATTGCAAAAGTACAACCATGACTCAGTTAGAGAGAATAAAAATCATCAACTGTTGTGGAACAAGCTCACCATATAAGCATCATATATCCGATCAGAATGATGAGGTAGAATGAAGTCATCATCAATAGCATGACCAAATAAGACTGGAACGAAGCAACATTTTGCAACCTGCAGAAAGGACAATGATAGATAAGTATTGCAAGTAAGAAAAAACAATACTCTAAGAGGAACTAGAAAGACAATAAGATTTAAATCTTAATTTTAAATTAAGACTTCCTCTTAAAACTTAAGCTCATAGAAAATAGTTAAATTTAATAACTTAACGCACCCTTCATGTGTCGAGCTAAACACAAATTTTCAATAATAGGCCTAGTGCATGCACAACATACAACAAACGGGCCGGAGCCAAAGCTCAAATACGGAACTTTCCATTCTAATACTATATTAAATTACAACCTCCACTAGAAAGTTAAAGTTGATAGAAAGAAGTTAAACCATTTAACAAACAAGGTTTAAGATGCACCCCACCAATCTTGTCAACTTAGTGTATGTTAAGAAATCATTAAAATGCAAAAAATAGAATGATCATTAAAACCCTTCATAGGAACCAAAAATTCACTTAGTTAATTCTATCCTCCTTTATCCATCTCGAAAAAGAGGAAGTGAGGTATTAGTTACTCCATTGATTTACGTAATTGACAAGTAAATCAAAGCAACAAATGACAATTTTGACAAGATTTTTTTAATGGGAAGTAATATATTATGCATTATTGTTATAAATTCTCTTCATAACCCACCCCAAGAAAGGAAAAAGCTCAGAGTCAACATAACACTACTTTGAATTCTAGGTTTACATGTTAAATAATATACAGTAGGTTCAACTCAATGTTAACTAAGAATATGCTGAATACAAACATTTCAGCCTTGATGCTGCACAAGGAAATAGGTATTTCTTGAACCTACAACACAAGGACTAGATGTCAAGAAAACTCCTAGTTGTAGTGATCATAGTGTCAGTCATTCAACCTCTCAACAGTTATATTGAGTGCTTAATGAAAGCTACAGAAAGACCCAATTTGTCTCATGTAGGAGTGGCATACATATGGATTTTGCCATGCTAAATATAATAATGACATAAAGTTAATTCTTTTAGGAAAATCATTCTCATACTTTTACATACCTTTCAATTTCTGCTACAAATCATATTATTGGAATTGACTCCAACACAGAATCATTCAAACATATGGGACTCAACTAAATCTAATGAATGATAATTGTCGGTTTGGATGATGTACCTTGATTGCATTTAATTCCATTATGTCAAACTTTGCCTTTTTCTGAATAGCTCTCCTCATATACTGAATTGCAAATTTAACCTGAAAAGGTATATAATGGATTACAAATATATGAGTCAGGATCAAAGCAATAGAAACATCAACAAATCGCATAGAAGGTTTTGGACATTCAACTAAGCTCTAAAAGCGTGTGGCAATTTGACTATCCATTTCCTTACAGTAAACTTTGGAATTCGTATTTTGTAGGTATGCACAAGTTCCGTCATCAAATCAACCAAATCAGAGAAGGGGCTGTCAAGAACCATTCCCGCAATTGAAGGATCCTCAGCTCCATACATGAGGCTGAAAGAAGTAACATGTCAACAAACATGAATTTTTACATAAAGAGAGATTATATTGATGAAAAGAAGGAATACAAGAAAAAGGTACACCATATCTTGAAGGTACATTAAACTTCAAGGGGAATAAGAAAGAAAACAATCAAGAATATATAACTTTACAAGGACAAAACAAGTACAAAGATAAGCACAACAAATTTTAACTGTTTATATAATGATTATTATGCTATAATTTACCGGTCGAAACACTGGCACCCCTTCTTTAATAATAAAGGCATACTCGTGCATATGCTCATTTCTGGTTCTGAAGCAAACCAGGACTGTTCATATTACGAGATACTAATTTTTGAACGAAACACAATTAGGCTTCTTGGCTTTTATAGAGTCATCTTTCATTCTTACTTGCACATTATACCACCCTATCAATGCCAAGCCAGACTTGGTAATTTATCGGAAACAGTTTGGATTTTGTAACTTCTCATGCTATATGGGATTTTTTTCTTAATTAAGAACAAAAGTTTATTAAACTGAAAATCGTCCAACATTAAATTTACTAAACTGAAAACAATGAAAGTTCTAATAGTAACAAGAAAACAAAGTAAACCTGGTCACAGCACCCATAGAACGGCCCCATAGACCAATCATAGAAACATTTCCATCTGAGCGCAAGTACTCAACTACAGCTTTGAGATCATCCTTCTGCAATAAATAAATAAATATAAATCCTCAAGAAACAAAAAGGCTGAGAATGGCATCACAAAAATGAATATATACGATCAAGTTGAGAGGATGTGCCAAATATCTACCAAGGCTAACCATTCATTTGTCCTTATACAGAAGAAGAAAAAGAAAAAAAAGATATATAAGTTTCTACCAACTATTAGAAGTAGGGAAATAACATAATTCTGTAATCAAGTTACTTCTTGCATGAATAAACAGGCTCATCACTAATTATTCAACCCCAATCATCCATTTCATTCTTTAGCAAAAGAAAATATGTGCTTCCACAAAAAAAGTTCAAAATTTTCCATTTGTGAGGGATGCTATACGGTTTGGCTTAGAAGTGGAACATAAATTAACAAGAACCACAAGTAACTTAGACGTATTCTTTATTTAAATGTACTTGTGTTATAGCTCTTTAATTTTTTTCACATAAATTTTACAGGGACCACAAATGTTAGTTTATGAACATAAAACGTGAAATTCATCAAAGGTTCCTCATCCTCGTGGATCAGTCATGAGAGCTAACATCACACATTACACTATACACACATAAGAGGACTTTCAAAAAACACTGTACAACCAAGCAAATAATTAGTAAGAAATCTGACATTGAAAAACTTTTACCGGGAAGAATGAGAATCAAGACTAAGAAGTTAAATTGCCAACTTCATATACATTTCTCAGCAGTTTTTCACCAAAAAATGATCAATGCGGTCTTAATTATCACTAGTAACTGGTTTTCTGCCAATTAGTCTCTTAATCGTCCTCAATCTCACTTCGCATGCTGCTTTTGTAAACAACAAAGTAAGGATGCTTTCAAAAACCGTCAAGGTTCTTTTTCTTCGTGTCAGTTTTACTAGAGGACGATTCACAGACTTTGTCTGCAGGCTAATATCTGCAGTAGTGTGGGAACAAGTATGGGAACTGATCTCCTAAATCTTAGGTCTTATGAGCTGAGTGCCCTTTATCTTGTAAGGAAGGTACAGTTGAATATAACCAGTTCAAAATATTGTTACTTCTATATTTACCTCATTCCAGCCCAAAGTAACATGCTCGCCCCCAGATAGTCCAGATCCAGAAAAATCAAGAGTAAAAACTGTAATATTTGATGGCAATAATATAATAGCAGCTTCACTGGCATCTGCTCTGCACCCACTGAAATTGAACAATAGCATACTAATTAGTAGACTAAAACTAGAGGTTGACATGAAATAAATTTCTTGAAGTTTAGTATAACACAAGCAGCAATAAAGTTCATTATGGTAAGTCTCAAAACACTAAACTAGCATATTGAACCAGATTGTGAAAAATGGACAAATTGCCTTGTAGAGCAATGGACAAAAAGATCCTTAAAAATAAAATTATAAAAAGAAGAAAAAAAGCGGTACAATTACATTACCCAAGGCATTAAATTGTATTACACAGTTAACCTAATCCCTGTAACCTAATCTGATCCCCCTGAAAGATCCACCCGCACCTATTTGCCAGTTTTATTTCCCATTGCTTAAGTGCTGAAGAAAAGAATTCAGTGTCTGTCTCCACATATCTTGAACAAATCATGTTGCAGATTATCACATAACCACTACCTGTTTCCATGGCAATATATTACACATGGGAGTGCCTTCCCTTCTGAATAATCGATGGGCACATAATGACTGCACTGAAGAATATCACCTCGACTATTTTTTACCTGCAAATTATTAGAACTTTTTATCCACAACAAAAAAAATTAAAAAAAAATAATAATAATATTCAACATATTCTCTTCGCCAAAATTTTAAAAGATCTTTCTGTGCATTATTTAACTTTCTGGTACATGATACTTGGATCTCTATCCAGGTCAACACACTAGAACAAAAATTAGTTTCTTTTCTATCAGGGTTCTCAACATTTTCCAAGAAACAATCTTCTAAAATGGTAAACAAATCAGGGATTATCTATTAGTAACTCATCAGCAGACTATAAAGCATTTTGAAATAATTCTAGGGACCAAACACTACAATTATATCTAAATTTGGTCAAACTAAGCAAAAATATACCAAAAGTGGAACTCGTGTTTCCATTAGAGAACAAGGGAAGAATCAAAAGTAACTTTGAGAATAGTTAAAGCTCTGAATCTTGGGGATCTCACAAAATTTTCAGGTGTACCAATAAAATATTCAATGTTGTCAAGTAACATTTTACCTCTTATTCAAACTATTTTACTTTTCCAGTCACTTAAAAGCAGTTAAGTGAAAGTGGTTTTGTTAGCAATTAACCAACACACATACTTGTTCCAAATGTTTTAGGATCAAGATATTAGGTGTATAGTCTCAACACTCACTTTTTTCTACAATCATGCAACTAGAAGTCTGTAAGACAAAACATGTTTGAAAAAGAAGACCAAATCCATCTAGCTTTGAGTAAAACATACTAAATCTTACCTCCAAGTCCTTCCTCAGATACCATTTTCCTTTCAGCATGAATTCCTCATCTAATAAATCATTTTTTGGGTTATATTCAGCTCTGCGGACCAAAAAAAGGAAGATTTGCATGTGTTAGACTAATTTATTTCCATAGGTAGATAAATTTATAGTAGAATCTTGACAAAGGATTTTATTGTCATTATTATACTTGCAAAGATTCACATAGATAACGCCTATTTCATGCAGTATGAAAAGATAAATTGCAGCCATTTAACAAGGAGGTATTAGAAATGGTACTAGAGAGGAGATTCATACCCAATTAATGGAAAAAGTGTTATCACGATAGTGTAGAAACAAAAATTTTCAAGCAAGATAATCTCTAATTATGAAAATTAGCTTTAATCAATTGTCTCCTAAGGCATTAACTGTACATTTTGCAGTAAAATATCCCAACTGTCAGCAAAAATTTAATATACACTAAACTAAAGAGCTCTATTTGGCCTGCAGGTATGATCTATATGCAACTCTGATTTAGCATTACCAAGTACAAGAATACATTTCAGATAAATAGAGGAAAAATATTAAGAACATGTCTCCAAATCCACCGGTAAGGTCCATGCTACCAAGTAAATTCAAAACCTAGTCCTAAACCAAAATCTTTCACTGCCCATAATCAGTAAACCAAGCCAAATTCGCCCAACAAACGGATAAAATAAATCTATACTAAGAGAAAGTTCATCAAAACATCTTATAAAATTATCAAATCTAAACCACTGGCACCATAGGAAATCACACCCCACGTGACCAAATTCAGAGTACTCAAAATTCAATCTATATAGACCAAAAACTGACCAAACACAGAAAACCCATCATGGAAAAGATTCAAAATTAACACAAAAAAAGAACAAAAAACCCCGTTAAAAATAATAATTCAAAGCTATGCGCCAAAAGAAAAACATGACTTTAAATCAAGCTTTTCCTTTTCTTCTTACCTGGGCGGCCTGATAATGAAGTTGATAAGCTGCTGCTCCATAAAGATTCACAAGAAACCAAGATCTTATTCCTCCCTTCTTCCTTCCTTCAACTGTTTCAATTTTCTTGATAAATTTTATATGTTGCTTCACTTAACTGTAATGTATAATTCTCAAATCACAACAAGAAAAACACACACAAACTCAAAAAAAAAAAAAAAAAAAAAAAAAAAAAAACTATATTTTTGTAGTAAATATAAGAAAATTTCAAGATCAGTACAAGGAGACAATGAGTTATATAATTATATGGTGGGTTCCGGAGAAAAAAAAGTAAAACAGAAAGAAAGAGAACCGGCTGATCTGCTTTCGGTTTCTTGCAAAACGAAAACAAAATCAAAATCAAAATCAAAACAATTTTTATTGTTCCAAAAAGTCTTTCATACAAATACTGGCCAAGTAGTTTTCAGGTCTTTACTTTTTTGGACAAAATTTAAGGTTAATTATAGAAACAACCTTAAACTCTTGCCAAAGTTTCTATTTGGCCCCTTATCTAATAAATGTCTTACCAGTGTCCTGATTGTTGTCCAACATTGTTATACTAATCCCATATTATGAATCATAATTTTGAAAGTCAAATTCTAATTTTATTTTTTTTTGTGTAATTTTATTTTAGAGTAATTAGTGAATTTGATTTTAAATAAATTTAATTTTTAATAATTTTAGTGGTAAATTTTTTTTTTTCATTTTTATAGTTTCAAATTCTTTTATGAGATTAATAAGATTCCATAAAATTTTTATTGATTTTTTCAACAAATTTTAATGTTATTGTTGGTATGATTTAGTTAATTAAATAAAGGATAATTTTAGATAAAATATTTGCAAATTCGGAACTCATTCACGAAATATTGTCGAAATGGTAAAAAAATAAATATAGTTAGATATATAAGAATCCGACTTGATAAGTAAGAAATTTTGTTTCAACTCATATTAGAAACGAGTTTATGTTACATTTTCAACTAAATACTATAATTTTAGAAATCTCCTCGTACAAATTCTTACGAATTAATCAATCAACATAAAATATATTAACTCATATATTATTGGAGAAACTTATCATTGCAATGCAAGAATGTAGATTATGTTCTAACAAATCAATCTAACTAAAAACTATTGGATTGATTGGATGAATTTACACTACAAATAATTTATTTTTCTTGAAATCAATTAATTCTAAATAAATGAGTGTGAAATTTTAACTCTATTTCACTCTTGATGAATAAAGTATTACTAAAAAAAATACGGTTGAAATATTCTTAGTTCGATTCAAGTCATGAACGATTTTATACTGTAATTTCATTTATATACTATAATCTTAAAAGTCTCTTTCGCGAATCCCTCTCAAATTATTATGTAATCTTGAAAGTTTTTATCACAATTCTTTATGAATTAGTCAATAAAAACATGGAGTGACAAGAAAATACTTTAATGAAAATGGCCAGATTATTTTTTAAAAATTGCGGAAAGGATTAAGTCGTAAATGATTATAAGTTATGGGAGGTAAAAAGTTAAATAGCTATTTACTATAAAACAAAATAGGCAAATTGGTATAAATAGTCCCCAAACTATGAAGGTTTGGTGACATTGATCCCCAAACTATTTTTTTGGTGGGATTGGTCCCCAAACTATAAAAAAATTGTGACATTGGTCATTCCGTTAAAAATTCCGTTAAATCACCTTTAAGTTAAAAAAAAAAAAAAAACTTCATGGGCATTTATGTCATTACTCTATTTAAATATAAGGCAAATTGGTATAAATAGTCCCCAAACTATAGACTTTTGGTGACATTGGTCCCCAAATTATTTTTTGGTGGGATTAGTCCCCAAACTATGAAAAAATTGTGATATTGGTCCTTCCATTAAAAATTATATTAAATTACAAATTAAGTTTAAAAAAAAAATTAATAGTAGAGTTTGTAAACTTTAATTTATTGACATTTTTCAAGATTTTTTCTTTGAATAAGAATTTTTTTTTACTGTTATCATATAAAACTTTTGATTATTTTTTCTACTCTAATTTCATCAAAAAAATCCCAAAAAAAAATGAAAAAGACAAATATACTTTTACAAAGCACAAAATAAGAAATAAAATAAGAAAAATTGATATAAAATATATAATATATAATTTATTCCAAAATCTATGATAAAGTTTTTAGAAAATATAAAATAATATTTATTTTGTGTATTTCCTTTTTTTTCTTTTGTTGATATTTTGAGTTATAAAAATAATTTTTAATAATTATCAATGATTTACGCATTCATAAAAATAATATATTAATTGTTTATATTTTAAAAAAATGATATACGTTATTAATTTTTTTTTAAAACTTAACTTGTGATTTAATATAATTTATAATGGAAGGACCAATATCACAATTTTTTCATAGTTTGAGGACTAATCCCACCAAAAAAATAATTTGGGGACCAATGTCACCAAAAGTCTATAGTTTGTGAACTATTTATACTAATTTGCCTTATATTTAAATAGTGTAATGACATAAATGCCCATGAAGTTTTTTTTTTTTTTTTAAACTTAACGGTGATTTAACGGAATTTTTAACGGAAGGACCAATGTCACAATTTTTTTATAGTTTGAGGACCAATCCCACCAAAAAAGTAATTTGGAGACCAATGTCACCAAACCTTCATAGTTTGGGGACTATTTATACCAATTTGCCAACAAAATAAAAACTCACTCCTCCCGGTCTACCGTAATACTGCATTCCCCCCGGAAAGACGAAGCAAGCAGAACGAGGGAACATCAGCCAAAAGCCACAACAATGGAAAATGAACCGCCCCCACCGGAATTAGGCCACAATACCGCCGCTACTCTCCCCGAACATAGCTCCTTGATCAGCACATTCTGTGAAATCACTTCTGCTTCTCAATCTGAAGCTCTTTTCTTTCTAGAATCTCACAATTATAATCTCGACTCTGCAGTCTCTACTTTCCTCGAAACCGTATCTTCAGCCGCCCCCGCCGTTGCTGTCGACGACGATGGCAACAATAGTAGCCGGAAGCGACGATTGGAATCACCTTCACAATCTAATTCGTACTCTCCGTCTCAATCTCAGTCGCAGTCTTCTTCTCCTTCTCGCTCTCGATCCCCATCTCCTCCTCCGCACCGTCGTTTACAGTATAATCTTCGGTCGTCGTCTTTGAAATCATCCAAGGCTTCTACTAGTAGGCGGAGAACGAGTGGAATTAGGACTCTTGCGGATCTCAGTAAGCCGCCGAGTAATGATGGGTCCGGTACTGACTCTGATGACCCTCAGGAGTACTATACTGGGGGAGAGAAGAGGTACGAAGTTGTTCTATTTTCCTTACTATATTGATAATATTGCTGAGAGTTTGTAAAAAAGTGATTTAATTGGAAAATTAGAACCTCTGGAATGAAGATAAACCCAGTGTCTCTTTTAGGGTGTGATCAATTAGGAAGATGAATAGAATTTTGGAGTGGCTAAAAGTGACACAGTTTGTTTACCAATTTTTAACACTTTAAAGCTCCATAAAAAAAAATTTACTTAAACCTCAAACTTACCATCAGTTCCTCTCTAAAGTTGAGAAAGTTCTTTGCTTCAATCCGTCATTTTGTATACAATATATATATATATTTATGCAAGAAACTTATAAATTTGGTTTCACTGATTTGGGTCGTGACTACATCTATTTGATATATGCCCCTGGTTTTCGAAATAACTTTGTGGGAAGAATGAATTGGAGTTTGAGGCTCACTGAATTGCTTCATATGAATTTAAAGGATTTCAAATTTGGTCATGTTCCTTCCAGATTTTCTACTAATGCATTTGTTAGTTTATTAACTTTTGTGCTTGAATGAAAAATAAAAGCATTGTATTAGATTTGACGTATTGAACATACTAGCTGTTAACTCAGTGAGACAATTTGAGAAAAAATTTTATATCTATTTTGAGTTTTATGGATCACTTAACGTCGAGGTACATGATTTTACAGAAAATAGAGAAGTTAAAGGAGGGCTGTTTTTGTGTAATCTAATTATTAAGTGAAATATTTTGTGGTAATTGTAAGCTAGATAAGATTTAATTTCTATGTACCATTTGTTCAAAATAGTTTAAACTGTTTGATATTTTTCTTTAAGCTAAATTTAACATCTCCTTTATAGTTGATTGCTACTTGTTTTTGTTTGCTGAATTCCGATAAATGTAAAACTTGGCATTCTTTAGATTTACAACGACTTGTACTTATGGGTTTTGATGAATTTGCATTGGAGAAGATGTTCAAGAGAATGAACGTTTGGACCTTGTTTTTCTCTAGTTTAAACCTAAATCAATAATGAAAAGATCAGAAATTACAGTCTGGGAGCAATTGCTCTGATATAAGTTTGAAGCTTTTTGTGTAGATAAGGTAAAGGGAAGACCAGGAGTGATATTAATATTTTCCTGTTACATAGACTAGTGATGTTTGCACACTGCACTGTTCATAAACTTTCTTCTATTATTGTCTGACTTTGCTTTTAGTGACAGGAATTTCAAGTTCCAAAGAAAATTAGAATCATTTAGCTTCCTTCTTAATTGAGCTGTCTGTATCTTTGTCATCTCCTCTTGTGTTGCACAATGTTTAATGCTGAGGAGCAGTGACACCCGCATTAAGAAGTAGAAAACAATAAGGATTGAGTAACTTCACACTTCAACATCTTGCTCCATTCACTGAATGTGTCTATATTTCTATGTTGGCACATTAAAGTTTAATTTTCTATTCTATTGAATAAATGTTTTAATATGAAATTTCATAATTCACCTGGTGATCACCTTAATTTTGAGGATGTGAGTCATACTTACATGAGTCCCAACTTTATACTTCAATCAGTCACGGTAATTTACTTGTCATTAAATTCTATTTTATATATCTGTCAAGTTAAATAGAACAGTCAGTTTTGGATGGTGTGAGTACCATGTAAGTAAGTTCCTTTGCCAAGACAAGGAGCAGGTAGTGGAATAGGAAAAAAAAGATAAACGGATTCATCCTGGTGTGGAACTCAAAAGCCTATGGCTCGATCTAGAACTCTTTTGCCATTAGGAAATGCTGTTTGCAACAAATTGAAAGTTCACTTTTAGTAAAGTTTGTAACAATCATGCTTCTTTATTGTTTAGTTGCATGCACTGAATACGTGTGCTACCTTTTCTATACAAACATATGAATTTACTGCCTCTGTGACTATATATTGTGAGTGTATATATTTTCTTTTCCGACTAGATAGGACTGCATTAGCTTATCATGGTGCAACTATGGGACCTGAAGATTCGAATATTTTGCTGATTCTGGCCTGATATTCTTGTATTACAGTGGAATGCTTGTTCAGGATCCTTCCAAGGTGAACGATGTGGATGCAATATTTAGTCAAGCCAGGCAATCAGGGGGTGTTGAAATACCTCTTGATCACCTCCACTCATCTTCTAGCTCAAGAAGCTTTACTGGAACTGCAAGACTACTCACAGGGGAGACACTATCCTCAGCCTCTCAGCAGCCTGATGTAGTTACTCATGAGATTGTTTTCTGGAGCAATGGATTCACAGTTGACGGTGGTCCTCTGCGAAGATTGGATGATCCAGAAAATGCATCATTCTTGGAGGTATTATCATGTTGACATAAAACTTAGAAGTGCATGATAAAAATTGTTTGTAGCTTATGGTAACATGATCTAGCGAAGCAGTTTCGGAATAATAAACTTCTGAATTTTTCTCAAGCTTTTCTTTTTCTTTTCGTGTGTGAATTTTCAAAAAATAGTTAATCTTCTGTTGTTGTTTATCTTTTCTGGTTACATGATTTATTCATCTATACATTTATCTGATCAATGATTTACATATTATATGTCGCCAAATTTTCTTAATGAGGCCGCATCTCATCTCCATGCAATTGCAGAGCATTCGGATGTCTGAATGTCCTGAGGAGTTTCAACCTGCAGATAAAAGGACAGCAGTACATCTTAATCTTACAAGGAAAGAAGAAAGCTACACTGTAAGTCAATTTCTTAATGTAGGGTTTTGGTTTGCTTGTCTTTGAGCTGCATCTAACTTCTGTTGTCTGACATGAAAACTGAAACAATATGTAGGAGCAAGGAAAGCCCCTCGCCCCCTTTCCGGGTGGAAGCAGAACCTTAAGTAGTAGCGCTGGGGATTTGACACATATAGAGCGAACAGTTACTGCAGAAGCACTCGTGGCCGCTCCGGCCCCATCCATGGACCTAGTTGACCAGAGCCTACCGTCAACCTCAATACAGCTTAGGCTGGCAGATGGTGCACGGATTATTTCACGATTCAACTATCACCATAGTATAAGAGATATCCGAGGTTTCATTGATGCTGCAAGGCCTGGAGGATCGAGGACTTACCAACTTCAGACAGTAGGTTTTCCTCCAAAGCTGCTCGATGACTTGGACCAGACAATAGAACAAGCTGGATTGGCAAATTCTGTTGTTATTCAGAAACTTTGATATTTCAGTGATTAATTTGAGACTGTCGCATGATAACACCGAATGATATTATAGTTTATTCATGAATTTGTCACGTATCAAATATCAAATCACGGTTGGTGTAGTTGGTGGGTGACAATATTCTACATTTCGAATTCATACTTGTTTAAAGTTTATTTTAAAATTTTAATTTGTACTTGCATATATAACAATAAAATTTAGATACTAATTTAAAATTGAGAAAAGTAAAATTGAGAAAAGTTACAATTTTGACGTATTTAAAGTTAAAGTTTCCTCCACCAACCTAGCTTGAAAGAACGGAATGACTACAACTAGTAAAACTATTATTTTCATTAAAAAAAAAAAAAAAATTATATCATATTGTTAAGTGAATGATTAAAGATTCCGAAACCCTAAAAAAAAAAAAAAAAAAAGATTCCGAAACCCTAATGCATTTTAGATTGAAATGTATAAATTCAACCTGGACACAGGTGGCTTATTGAAGGGGCCTTACAACCATGAATTTTGTTCTGATCTTCATAAAATTTGGAGCACTACTGACAATCCTTGTGCATATAGTGTAAAATGTGGAATTCTTTTGAGGGTGCAATGCATGTAGCTTTCTGATATATATAAAAAAATTATTACAATTGAAAATTTGACAAACTTTTATCATATATATATATATAAGACCTTATAGGACGGAAGTAGAGAAGTTTTATTTTAGTAAAAGAGTAAATCAAAGTTTATAGTTATTCTATAAATGGACCATAGTTTCTCTACACTTATCCACTCTTTTCAGACTTTTTTTTCCTCCTTTCTTTTAAAACATTCCATAAATGTGTATATATATGTATATGTCAAGAAGAAGAGTAACGTACTGGAATACGGTCCTGGATTAAGGTCCTGCAGGAAGGGCAGTCTTTCATTCCTTGCTTCTCATGGAGCTCATTGCATTTCAGACACACCACCTGATGACCACACGGAAGGAAAACTACAGACATCTCCTCTGTTAGGCACATTACGCATTCTCTTTCACGTTTCACGCTTGCATAATCCTCCTTAATATCTGCTGTCTTTAAATTTCTGGAAATGTACCTCTGAGCAAGTGCTGCTACTGATGTTTTACTGGAGTCTGTCAGTGTCAGTGTCAGTTTGCTCGCGTAGCTTCCTTCTTCTACTCCACTTCTGAGAGCAGCGATTTTTGAAGAGTCTGTCTTTAGTTGTAACTGTAAGATTTCATTTTCCAGCTTCTGCAAATCTGCTTTATGCTTGAGCATATTGCTTTCTTCTTTCAATTTCATTGTATCTTCTTTACACTTTGCTGATGCTTCAATTTGCTCCTTTTCCTTCTTTAATGAACCAGCTTGTGTAAGTGCTTCTTCCTTAAGCCTTCTTTCCAGTGCATACCTACCCTGCGGTTTCAACTAGTGAATGAATGAGTAAACCAACCAGGAAAACCCCTCATAGTAGTAGGGTACCGGAATCTAGTGCTCTGCACAACTTCCAGTTAAGTACAGAATCAAATTTAAACATTCGGTAATTCTATTTTGACTGGGAAAAATACATTATTAATGCATTTTGTGTAGTAAAGTAGGCTGGTTAATGCCATTTCATGTAATGCCGATGTACCCATATGAAAAGGCCAAAGAGTTTTTTCAAACACAACTTTTTTGTAATAGATCCAAAGAAGGGGCAAGTAAATTCATTCCTCCAACCTGACCCACAAAATTACTGACTCTGATGCTCATTTACAATAAAGAAGCCAAAGAGTTTCATTAAACATGAGTGTTTGTGAGAGATCAGAGATGGGACAAGTAAATTGGCACTAATCCCATTAGCCTGCGCAAGCAAGGGAGAAAAGGAAAAGCAAACGCTAAAGAAAGGGGTAAATTATTTCCCCTAATACTTTAATCTAGGTGCAAATTCAGGCAACCCAATCCTCAAAAACAAAGAGAATGCCTAAGTAGAGACACTGCAAAAAGATTAGAAAATGCAGATTGTTCCAACACATACACTTTCCCTCCTGAAAAAGCCCATGTTTGTATGTGCACACAACTCCTGTATGCATAGATCACATTTCATAACCATTATTTCCTGTAGCTGGGAGTATGATGAGATCCTCCATACCATATCAAAGGACCAGGAACATTATCCTAATTGAGAAGATAACATGATGAAATGATCAATGGGATACTTAAGTAATCCAAATCCTTATCAAATGATGAGGAGGTACCTCATATAAGTATGGATTCTTTAGATATCATGATCCAATGTGTCACATCATATAAGAAATCTTATAAAAATCCAAGCACTTGGATAAAATAGAGGAAATGTACAAGCTGAACTAGTCAGTTAACCACTACTTACAGCACCTAAACATTTTACTGCAGGGAAAACATAAAACGCAAAAATAAAAAAAATAAAAAAAATAAAAAAAATACAAATATATATAAACACAAAAAAAAAAAATGAAAAAAAAAAAAAAAAGAAAAAAACAAAGCAATAAAGATGACAAAACTGAAATCGTTGAATGCATATTTCTTCTCTATAGTTTAGATTCTATCAAACTCTTTCCATTATGTATGAACACCCTCCCCCCACGAAAACATAAGACCCAAAAGAAATAGAGATAGAAGATCATGAAGATGGGCACAGATATCATTAGCTGATTCTCCATGGGAAATGACCACCTTGGTGAATGTGGCAATTAAACTCTATGATGGAAGAGAGAGGGATGAGAAAAGAGGGAAAACATTAATCAGAATATTCTTGCAGATAGGATTCATAGATCATTAGAAAATTTGTGCTCACTGATGCACATTTCACTCTAAAATCAACAGAAGGCGTTGTGTTCTTTCTCTCTCTTCCCCCATTTGGCTTCAGGTTGACTCATTTTTGAATGTGGGAGCAAAATGCCTACATTCCAAATAAGTTTCCCCGACTTCCAACTTTTGATTTTTTAAAAAGTCTCAATCTAAAGGCTGTCCAATGCAGCCAGTGTAAATACTAACTACCCAACAAAAAGATACAAAAAACTAGGTCTTTAAAGTTTCAGTAAAGAAATCATCATCTTGATTCAAGGAATAACCATAGATCAATTTTCCCATAAAGACCTGTGACAAAATTTTAACCCAAATTTTGGAAGAAAGTACCTCAAATTTGTCCCGCCGGTCTAAGGCATGCTCTAATTTCTGTTGCAGCTCTGCATACATTTGTTTATAAGCTGGCAGTTCCTCCTGGAGGAAAGATTTCTGTTTCTCCCATGATCGACATTTCATAAGTATCATCTTTTCTCTTCTTGATACTTCCTGACAGTTAACAGCTGCATTAGCTGCATGTAAATAAGTGGCTTCCATCTCCCTCCTCAAATCAGCATTTTCAACCTCAAGCCTGCAAACAGTTGAATTAGCTCTCTCAACCTGACTGTTAGCTTTACACAAGGCATTCTCCATCTCAGAAAGCTTTTTTGCAGTGTTTTCTTCCAAAGTTTGCTTCTCCTTCTTGACCCTTTCAAATTCTTCTTTGTCTTTCTGAAGAGCCTTAAGCTCTGGTTTATCTTTTCCCAGACAACGAGCAGCCTCCATAACCTTCTGATTGGCCCAATCTGTCCATTGTTGAAGCTGATTTTGTGATTCCCGCACCTGAGAAACCAGATTTACAATAATTTCATCCCTTTTGTCATGTGGAACCAACTGGGCCAAAGACTTGTCCAATGGTACTGCATTATAAGCTTCAGAATTACAGTTGGCTGGGGACAGATCAGAACTGCTTTTGGCAGGCAATGAGAGTGAGAGTTCTGTATCTGCAGGAGGCAGCATGGGTAAGGTATTCACTCCATGAGATGAAGATTGGATATTTGATTTAGGTGATGTAGAGATGGCACTGTCAGGTTCCTGTTTAAATGCTGGAACTGAAGAGAAACAAATATTCGTCGAGAAATTAATATTGGAATTATCCTGAGGCATTTCAATTCCAGTTGTCTTCCCAAGGTTAAACCCATTCTTTTCATTTGCAGCTGTAGAATCAGCTATAGACTTCAGTTTCTTGTCCAGAACCAAACCGCCAAAACTACTGAGTTTCCCAAGTCTTGAACCACTTTTAGAACCATATGTTCGGTGTTTCTCCAAATGCAAGGACTTCTGTTGAAGTATATAATCTCTCTTGGTGACTCCAGAAAATTTCCTACTTCCAACAAACTTTTCTTCTGAAACTGGAAGGTTGGTTGTTCCTGTCAAACTAAACAATTTTTCAACAGAATCTGGTGTAGAATTCAGGCCTTCTTTGTCAGTGGGAAGTCCACAAGGGGCAGATGATGGTTTAGAATTCAAGTTTGAAACACCAACAACAGTAGGAGCAGAACTAAGGAAAGAATTTGGTTTAACAGGTTTTAAAAAGTTCAAATCTGCAGTCATAGCTTCTTTTTTTGGCAAGGGTGGCATATAGGTTGAGGAATTTCCATTTGCAGTTCCATCTCTAAAAAAGCTATTGATAGGTTCATTTTCCATGGCACAGGCATGTGATACATTCATGTCGCATATCAGTAAGCGCCACATTGCATCACCAGTGCTATAAAAAGGTTTAACCTCCTTCAGAACACAGACCAATTCTGCAAGTACATACTTTTCCATCTGTTGTAAATTCTCGAAACGAGGCTGCATCATTGTATCAACATCCTGACCACTTCTAAGAAATCGTAAAGTGTTATCCACTATATTTGATACTGCATCCTTACAGCCATAACATAAGCCAGGCTTTAGAACTGCCTTAGTAGCGATTTCTTCACTGTAACCAAATGCAACTATTTTCTTAATTGCACTCTTGAAGTTTGCATCCAAATTGCTAAGAACAAGTTCCTGTAGCTCAGATTCAGTGAGTTCGCTCCAATCAGCATCATGGAATGTCTCATTAGCTTCAACCTCCTCTCTAGACCTGCTCGATACAACATCCGATGGTCCTGCTGATGTATAAGACAATCCAAGGTCAAGTTTCAAAGCATCCTGCTTTATGCCACACATGTCACAGCCATTAGAAGGTTCATAGCTTGTGCATTCATTCTGAGGCTCAGTGATGATTTTATGCGGATCAGTCAGCGGTGGATCAGCCCTGAATTTTCTCTTGTTCCTACTTCCTTCTACTTGAACTGTCGTAACTGGGGACAATTGACTAGAACTGCTACAGGCCTTAGCATCCATTGAAGCCATTATTTATCTGCAGAAAGAAGCTACATCGTTAAAAACAGTTCATCTAAATCCATTTCTAACAAATACAGACACTTCACATTCATCTCAATTCATTTCTAACAAAAAAAAAAAAAAAAAAAAGAGATTCAAAACACCAATGAATGAATACAAGAGCAAAACACACACACATACATATAATTTAAAAAATAAAAAAGCCATTTCTCACATTCATCAAAGGGATTCAGAAACACGAATTCACGTGATCAGTTTTCATTAGATTAACAAGCTCAATAAAAAATCTGACTGACAGTTGATGTAAAACAACAATCAAAACTAAAAATTAACATAAAAATTTAAAGGAATTCAGTAACACATAAAAACCATAGCAGTGACTCAATAACTGTTAAAATCGACTGAAGTTCACCACCTTTTTCGGATCAAATCAGTGAAACAAGACAGAACAAGAAACAAAGAATTAATTCAGACGGACGCAAATAACGAAGACCCATTAGAAGAATCTCCAAAGAATTTCCAAATTGTAATAGCAGCAATGAACAAAGTGCCCACAGATCAAAACAATCGAAACATCAAAATCTTAACGGAAAAAATCAATAAAATTATTGCATTGACGTAAAATTATCGGCAACCAGAGCGGATTACCTTGTTTCAGTTCTGTCCTCTTTAATTTACAATTCATATTTAATCACATACCCGATTCTTTGGGCAATCAACAAACTTCTAGAGAAATCTGTGAACATCTCGTCTCGGGGAGTAACGAAATCAAGACCAATTCTATATATATATATATATATATATATATGCCCCTTCTCTTTCTCTCTCTTATTTTATTAATAGACAAATTTATTCCAACCAAGTTCTCTTTTTATTTTCTTTTATTTTATTAAAAAAAAAAAAGGTGAGCATCCTAATTAGTAATTTAATACCCTAAATATTAATATTTTAAATCGAAATGTATAAAAAATTATGTATATATATTATGTTTATTTATTTATTTTTTTTAGGTGGTATCTTAGGTTCTTTCGGTCCAAACTAATCAATCCAGGAAGGTCTAATCCCGGGTGAAGTTTAACATTATACATCTTAACAAGTCGGGAGGTAATGGAGAAATTTTTAAACCATTAGGTTAGAAGACGAACTTCATATATACTATGCTGTTAAAAAATAATACGGACGAATTAAAAAAAAAAAGCCTAAAAAAATTGGCGAAATTTTAATTTTTTTTTTAATGAATTATTCTAAAAAGGAAAAAGGGATTGGAAAATTTACTCCTATAAAACTCTCAAATTCACTAAAAATATTGTGACATTGCTTATAAAAAATATATATATATATTGTGACACTTTTCCTTTGGTCAGACTTAGAAAAAAGCAAACTAAGTAAGATGGAGCGAACGGCAAGGGCAACCGAAACTCAGGCGCAGCGGCCGGCGCAGCCACCAGTTCTTCACCAAGACGATGCAGACGAAGAAGATGAAGCCGTGAAGCAGCTTCAAGAGTGCTCTGCCATTTATTTATCTTTACAGGTCTGATTTTCAATCTTTTCCTCTTATTATTTTAATTAGATAATTAGTACGATTCGTATTTTAAGCCTAAAACCCTAAACCCCCAAATACTGTAATGCAGGATTGTCTTATTAAAACTAACAGGGATTGGAGGTCTTGTCAATCAGGTACTTCTTTTTTTTTTTCAGCCCTGATTTCCTCATTTTACTCTTCTTTTTCGTTTGCAGAATTTTTTCTGGGTTTCTCTGTAAAAATATTGCAATTTTTTTAAAAAAAAAAAAAAAAATTTAATCAAATTAAGTATATCAATTTTACTTCGTTTCTAATGTTCAATTTTACTTTGTTTTTTCTAAAACAAATTTGTATGTAATGGGTGAAATTGTGCGTAGAAGTTGAAGCTCTGAAGGCATGCAATGAAAAAAGAAGGAATAACAAGCGTTGCAGCAGTTGAATTTGAGTTTAAAAAACTGTTTTTATCACTTAATTTTATTTTATTTTTGATTTTCTGTAATCTTCCATTGGAAAAATTACAGATTTTGTGAGATTTTTAGTTATAGTTTCTCAAATTGTATGAGTAATAATTAAATTACTTGAAGAAATAGATTGAATTTTATTCTCAGTTTCTCCATTTTTATTTTCAATACGGCGGTACTGTTGGTGTTGTTGGATTACTTAGCTTTGAAAGTCTTCTTAATAACGAAAATTGTGGAAAAGAATAATTGGTGATTTTAGTCTCATATAAATTTATCACGCTTATCTCAAAATATTTTTTTAACTTTTAAAGTCTTAAACTATTTTATCAGAGAAAAATAAAGTTTTTTTAATGGATTCTAGTCCTTTTGACGGATTTTGCTAAAAAATATAAAAAATTAACAGTTTATATTCTTTAATTAATTAAAGAAAATGGTAAAAATGTTATCATATGCTTCTCTCTCACACACTCTCTCTTGTTTCTGCTAGTTCAGTACCACCCCTTGTTTTCCTGCAAATTTGTTATCAAAAGCTCATTCTTTGGTCTAAGGCAGAAGGTCCAGACGATGAGTCATTTGCAGGATCGGAATGAGCTGCCACGCCCGCCCGCCTGGAAACATGAATTTTCCAGAAAAGAACTTGAAGCAGTAACCATCGCCCTCACAACAAAACCAATGATCAAGGCCGCTAAGGATTTATATTACGATTTTTTCTTCTATTCTATTATCCCTCGTCATCACTCCTCCCCAATCCTGATCCCCCGTTTGAGAATAGCATAGGTGAGAGAGGTTTTACCCGATACAACTGGCTATCCGCCTGAGTTGGATAGATCGACTTTTTCATCAAGATTACTTGCCGCCTCGACTACCGTCGGTGACTTGTGAGACGATCTTGGAGGGGTTAGTTCTCTTCATACTGTTTGTAAAAATTGTGTCGGATTTTTTATTTTTAATTTGATGAGCTTTTGATAACAAATTTGCAGGAAAACAAGGGGTGGTACTGAACTAGCAGAAACAAGAGAGACTGTGTTGTGTGTGAGAGAGAAAGATGAAGACATGTGTAATGACATTTTTATCTTTTTCTTTAAATAACTAAACAATATAAATGGTTAATTTTTTAAGTTTTTTAACAGAATTGATAAAATAACATTATTTTTCTTTAATAAAAAAATTTAGGACTTTAAAAGTTAAAAAAAATATATTTTTAGACTAAACTTATTAAAAGTAAATTTGTTTGAAACTAAACTCACCAATTATTCTTCTTCCGGATCTCTGTTTTTTTTTTTTTTTTTAATTATGGCTCCCTTCCAATCTTTTTTCTTCTAAAACACTTGCTCATTATATTTAGAATTTTCAAGTTCATCCTTAAGGATCTATTGATGAATTATTATCAATTATCTCTTGAAATAATCATAAGATACTTGATTACCGCTTTCACATATTTGAATTATATAATTTTTATATCTAAAGTTATTTATCAAATTATAGAAAAAGTAAGTTTATCCAATCCTGGATAAATAGAGCACATGTGGGCAACAATAAGATCAATAATTTTAATAGATTTTCTAATTTTAAGTGCCTCATTTTTATTTAAAGAGCTTCCAACCGTTCTCTAGCTTCCTTAACGCTGACTTTTGTCAAGTTGATACAAGTATTTTGTATTTTATCATTTTTGAAAAAACATTTATATAAACATTGAATATGTGAGACAAACATTTTTAAAATTAGATTAAACTCATTTCTCAAACTATCACAATTTTTAAAAAGTTTTAAAATTATTTTTTAAACAAAAATATAATTATATTCTAACCGTTAATTTAAAACTTCAAAATAAAAATACATTATCTTTTAAAATATTATATTATATTTTAAAGTACATTTGTTTTCATAAAAATTTTAAAATATATTATAATATATTGTATTATATTAAATAAATAATGAAAAACTGTGTATATATATATACAAGTGATATCTCAGAGATATTTCTTATATAATTCATTTTTATATATAACGAAATAAATTTATTTTTAATAACCATGTTTTTCCATTTGTTCTTTTCATTTTCAAAAAACTTCAAGTTTTTAAAAATTTATAATTTCAGTTTTAAGAGATATTTCAAAAAATATATATATAGAGAGAGAGAGGATAAAAAGTGAAGAATAACTCAAAATGCAAAAATTATATCATTTAAATATGTGAAAGTTGTGATCAGATTGTAAGTAGTTTTATCTTATGATGAAGCTCAAGAGATAATTGATAATAATTTATCAATAGATCCCTTAAGGATGAGCTTGAGAATTCTAAATACACTCAGCAAGTGTTTTAGAAGAAAAACGATTGTAAGGGGATTCAACAAAAAAAAAAAAAAAAAACGAAAAGGAAGATTCAAAAATAATGGTGGAAGAGTTTATGATTTTAGCTAATATTTCAGTAGCTGAAACAATTTATAAACATTTTCCACAATTTTCGTTATTAACTTCAGAAGCCAAATAATCCAACAACATCAATTGCAAAAAATAAATCTATGGGTAAAGTTGAATATTTAATTAGCAAAGATATCAATCTCAAAGAAGATTTATATCATTATGGAATCGGAAAATATTTATATACTCATTTTACGTCTCCGATAAGAAGATATGCAGACGTATGTTCATAGATTACTTGCTGCATCTTTGAGAATAACAAAAGTTCCTAGTATCTTTATCAACAAATCGAATCTTCTAAACAGTATAATTGACAAATTAAATTGTCACACCACTCAATTAGTATTGAAGACAAGAAATTTAGGATGAGAATGTTTCGAAGATACAACTGAAATTTCAAAATCGGTTGAATTATATGACACTATAAGAGACTTATGTAATTTAATTAAATCTTTGTAATTTATTCAAAAAATTTAGTTATGAAGAATTTTTTTTTTAAGTATTTTATTTTTTATTTTTGTGAAATATTTTTGTCAATATGATATACTAAATATGAGAATAATAATCTGCTATATTTTCGAATGAGATAATAATGTGAGATAAAAATCAGCATTTTTTTCTGATTTCTTAATCTCGTTTTACAGAAGAAGGTTTTATCAATAACGATATGTTTTTACAATCTATTTTTTTCCAGTAAAGATAAAATAATTGGCAGAGCACTCTTGAAGCTGTTTCACCGTCAGCATCGTCCTGGTGGACAACTGGTAACTGCGACGGCCGCTGCGCCTGAGTTTCGGTTGCCGTTGCCGTTTCCGTCTAGTTTGGTTTGAGTTAGTCGGCGCTTGTGAACAATTAGTTTTCTTTTTTCTAAGTCTTACCAGAAGAAACTCATTTCAATTGCAGAAAAAGGAAAAACAAAACTTACTGGAAAAATGAGAAAACCTTCTTCCAACTTCCAATTCAAGCAAGCCTTTTAATTACTGCTCTTTGAATGTCCTATTACTGCTATTTGCTGGATGCAGTGCCCTTGGCAGGTAAGAATTGCTCAATTCTCTTCGGTCAGTTGGATGAAATGGGTGTATTTATTGTTGGATGAAGATAATCTATTCCCTATTGATGTGGAGAGTAAACATAGAATGTTACATTTTGGAGTTGTATTATTTGAATTGCTTTGGATGACTCGAAAATCGAAATAGTATCAGATTGGGGGAAATTGTCCAAATTGGGAGATATTTGCTAAATATGTCAACCGTATCAGTGGACAATACTGGGAAGCTGCTAAGAGGAGATTTAACAAACGTAGGGGGTGTCTACCCCGACGAGCTGGACTCCACCTATTCTTGGTGGTTTGAAATTTAATTTTGATGTGGCACTTAGTTGATAATTTTGCTGTTTCCGCTGTGGTGCTTCGTAATCATTCTGGAGTTGTTATTGGAGCTTGGATTAATCGCTTCCATTTGTGTAATTCCTTTTGTGCTGAAATGGAAGCGGCTATCCAAGCTTTTGATATTGCGAAGGATATGAGATTGACGGAAGTGGTTTTTGAAGGTGACGCACTCCAGGTTGTGATGGCTCTCCGGGGGTTGGATCAATTTTCAATTTTCAGATTGGCGGGCAGCTCAGTCCCTTGAAAAAGGGAGGGCTCTTTTGTATTTTCATTCTTTTTGGCCGATTAATTTTGTTAATCATAGTTGTAATATGTGCGCTCATAAACTTGCTAGTTGGGCTAGGTTCTCAAATTGTTGTGGGAATTTGGATGTCACTAATATTCCCCCCGACATTCTATGTGATCGGGGTGGCACTATTATTTTTTATGAGACTTCCGAGCCGTCTGCAATATAATTCTTCATTTACCAAAAAAAAAAAAAAAAACTAACTATCTTTATATATATTTTTTCATACATCGTCTCTCTAATTATTATTATTAATTTTTTTTTGAGAAGATCTCTCTAATTAATTAAATTTGTTTTAAAAAAATTAACTATTTTATAAAATAAAAAATAAGAAAAGATTTTTTTGAATTTTCATTATGTATTAGAAAATAGATTTATTTTCTTTTCATTTTCTTCTTTTTTTTTTATTATTATAAGTGGAATTTAATTAAAAGAAAAATTACAAGTGAATGATTAAAACCATTCATGGTAATACAATAAAACACTAACCTAAAATTAGGTGGAGACAAAAAACTAAACATTAAAAAAATTAGGTGAGTCGGAATTAACTAAACATAAAAAATAACAAAACAACAAAAAAAGACAAAAGAAATCCTATCTAAATTTTCAATATCCTAACAACCAAACACAACACTCACCTGCATGGTGGGTTTGATTTCGCCTTCTTCCTTTAACAAAGCAACATAATCCATCATGGATGTATCAAAAATTTCATAATATGCCTAAAAAGAAAACAAAAATCAAACAAATGGCTCAGATCTAAATGACCGAGTTAGACAAATTTTTCTTCTAAGAGAAGAGAATAGAACCGATATGTAAATATTAATGGAGAGCTATGCATTGAGAAGTGAAATGTAGAAAGAAAATTAAAGAAAATGACTAAAAGACTAAAAAAAAACCAAAAAAAGAGAAAAACACAAGAAAGAAACAAAAACGGAAAAAAGGAGAGAACTCCGACCAAGAGAGTGCTCTACCCGAAGCTAAAAGCTCTCCCTTGGCCGGGAGAGGAGGGAAGGAGCTGTGGGTGGCGGCTGACTTGGAGAGGAGAGGATAGGGGAAAGTTAGGGTTTAATTTTAGTGAGAGATATTTTGGATTCTTTTTTTTTGATAAATCCTAACTTCTAGTGTGTCTCAAACTCATGAGCTTCAGGTAATAAATAAGGCTGCTAAAAAACTAAACTATGCCTTCTTGACACATTCGTTGTTAGTTAACTCCCTCATTTTTTATTATTTCAGATTCTTTTTTTTTTCTTTTTTTCAAAATCAAGAAATTCAAAATGGCAATCTGTTCTACACCTATGTCATGAATGCCATGTGTAGCAGTTCCCCCACCTTAGCCCTTTATTCCAGCTATGCCCATGTTCATACCCATGTCTAGAGTTGATTTGCGTGCATTACAAGTTTTTAGTGTAGATTCAACTGTAAAAAATATCGACGACTCTTTACATTTTAGAGAACTTTCTAATGGTAATTTTGAAATTGGAGTTCGCATAGCTAACATTACTCTGTTTATTTATCCTAGAAATCAGATTGATAACGAGGCAATTAAACCGCAAAGTCCTTTAAAATAATTAACCCCAATATTGCCAAAATATGTTCCATTAGTCCGGATGAATTTATTACCTTTTCTGTTATTTGAAAAATAACGCCGGATGCATAAATTATATTAGTTAAATATCTTAAAAGCGTGATCGGGTCACGTGTAGCTTTATTGAAAGTCTAGTTTACAATGAAATTAAGAATTATGAATGATTTGAGAAAGAGTTTGAGGAAAAAAAAAAAAAAAAAGATTGAGAGAGGATCCAAAAGGAAAACACAAAAAAGAAGATTCTAAAACAATGGTTGAAGATTCTCATGATTTGTACTATCATGAGATTGGAACACCAACATATACTCATTTTATATCTCCCATAAGAAGATATGCAGATTATTTTTGTTCATAAATTACTTGGAGTATCTTTAGGAATAAATCAAATTCCTAATATTTATAATATTGTAATTGAGAAATTAAATTGTCCCACCACTCAAGTAGCATTAAAAAAAAAAAAAATTAATGCGGAAATGTTCCGGAGATGCATATTGTTAAATGGTCGGTGGTGTTGTGCCTTTCCCAAAGTTTGGGAGGCTTAGGCATCCCGAAGCTACTTGTGATGAACTAGGCTATTTTGGCAAAAGCAGGCTGGTACTACTAAATCTACTATGCAGTAAGCTTCTTCATGAGAAGTATGGAAACCGGCATCGGACCGGTGGATGCTCCCAGACGAGGTGTGGAACAAGCCGATGGGGTATCTATTGTCCCCCGAGCCCGCAACTACTAATACAACCATCCGGAAGCCAACCCAGAATGGCCTGTTCTCTGTCAAGTCTGCTCGACTCCTTCAGGATCCTATGGATCAGAGTGTGCAGGATAAAGGATGGAGGAAAATTTGGAAGTTTGATGGGCCTTTATGTGCCTCATTTACGCTTTGGTTTTGCTTGCATGGTGCTTTGACTACCAATTCCTTCTTGTGGAAAAGAAAGATCCTAGGATCACCCCAATGCAATAGGCTTCTAGTGGTGGAGGAGTAGTAGGCCATCATGGGGCCTAGGCCGAAGAGAATTCCTAAAGTGTGGTGCTCCTCGGTTTCCTAGACGGATATCCACCTATTAAGAGACCGCCCGGAGTCTGCTCGTGTTTGGAAACCGATTGTTCCACACGGTTGCTGGTCCTTGTTCCGTAAGCCATGCTTTTGATTGGGTCATTGTGAAACTGGCCAATAGGACTAGTAATGATGCTCGAAACTGGTTGTACATCTTTAGACAAACTATTCACTATTAACCATACCAAATCTGCATCATGGAGCAATAAGGAAGTAAATCCAGCTATCAATGAGAATTGGAGAAATAAGGAAGAAAATCAAGCTGTGATTATCCTCCCCAATAACAACAAAATTGTGAAGAGTAATTTAAGGAATTCTATTGAGATTCAATCACTACATAATGGGAGATCTCGTTGTCAATCTATTGAGAAATATATTCCTATAAAATAGATATGTAATAGCACTCAATATCAGTACCAATCTTGTTGATTTCCTTCTTTAGATACAAAATATTTTCTCTGCTTGTAACATATATATTTGTAATAACAAGACTCTTTTCTTATGTTTTCGGAAGAGAAGTTTTTCTTTTAACAAATATTTTTAAGTTTAATTTTTTTTCTTTATGGTATCGGAGCTTCTTGTGAGACAAGAGAGTTCTATCAATGGCTTCCACAATCTCTCTAAATGTTGCCAACTTTGTCACTCTCAAACTCACACCGGAACAATTACTTGCCTTAGCTGAAAGCCAAGACATAGTTGGGCTTCTCACCGGTGAGAAAACAAAACCTGCCATGTACACCAATGTTACAGCAGAAACAAACAAAGAAGAAGAAAAACACATCTCGGAAGCTTTTCTCAAATAGAAGAAAGAAGATCGTCTCCTACGTGGATGGATCATAGGGACAGTTACTAGAAGAAACACTAGGATTGGTCATTGGTCTTGACTCATCTCAATTAGTCTGGAATGCTTTAAAAGAAGCATATGCCCAAGATTCACAAGAAAGGGAGTTTATTCTACTACAAGAACTTAATTTTCTCAAAAAAGAACCAAGTCATTCGTTAGCAGAACATCTAAGGAAATTCAAGAGTATATGTGATAGCCTAGCAGCAATAGGCAATCCTATACCCGACAAAACAAAAGTTTACTCCTTACTTGCAAATCTCGGCCCCAAATATGAATCTTTCACAACAACAATGCTGAAACCCCCCATGCCATACTACTCATAAGTCATCTCACTCCTACAAGGCTTTGAACAAAGAAATTTATGGATGAAGCATCAAAAACTCCAGCATATGCTTTCTATGGAGAGCGTAGCCAGCGTCAACAACAACAAAATTACAACAACAGAAACCATCAAAATAATCAATTCACTTCAAAAGGAAGAGTGTTTCAAGCTACAAATAACAGTTTTCAATATTCAAATTTATTCAAATATGCCTCAAGACCACCACCAGGTAAAAGACGGATGACTGTTACAGAAAGAGAGATGTGCAAAAATGAATTTTGCCAGTGGTAAGCAAGGACACATCGCCAAGATCTTTTGGAGTACCAAATTAGTCACCCAACAATGAACTCCCTCAAGCACTGGCAACACTCACCATGAATACCTCCATAGCCGACACTTGAATGGACCACCGATACTGGTTCCTCAAACCATATGACTACAAATTCATGTTTGCTTTCAAATCTTATAACATATATTGGTTGCGACTCTGTCCTTATTGGTGATGGTTCTCCTTTGAAAATAGATTCAATTGGTGATACCTTAGTATCGGATGGCAAAAATAAACTATTATTACGAGATGTTTTGTTAGATCCTAAATTAACACGAAACCTACTCTCCATTAGTCAATTAACAACGCAATATCCTTTGAATAGTGAATTTACTACCATTTTGTTCGTGAAAGGGTCTCAATGGGACTTCTTATTACTCGACATGTTTCTTCACTCTTCAAAGTGCGGACATCTTTACAAAGCCACTATGTAAAGCTTCTTTGCTTCACTTTCGCACCAAACTATGCCTTCAATCTCGACATAGCTTGAGGGAGGGTATTAACCATACCAAATCTGCATCATGGAGCAATAAGGAAGTAAATCCAGCTATCAATGAGAATTGGAGAAATAAGAAAGAAAATCAAGCTGTGATTATCCTCCACAATAAGAGCAAAATCGTGAAGTCCTATAAAATAGATATGTAATAACACTCAATATCAGTACCAATCTTGCTGATTTCCTTCTTTAGATACAAAATATTTTCTCTGCTTGTAATATATATAATTGTAATAACAAGACTCTCTTCTTATGTTTTCGGAAGAAAAGTTTTTCTTTTAACAAATATTTTTAAGTTTAATCTTTTTCTTTATTCACGAGTTATGGTATAGCCATAACCGTAGAAAATTCGATAGTCAAGCCGTGTTTATGCCCCGAGCCCCGGCAGAAAGATGCCTTCACAGTGTGTTGGAGGTCCTTTCCGTTGGTGCTAGGCGATCGAACGGTAGTACATAGCTCTCTTTTGTATAGTTAGTTAGTGAACTAATCTTGTATTCTTTTGTATTTATTAATACAATGGATCCGATTTCAAACCAAAATCGGTTGAATTAGATAGCCATAGTATATGAGACTTATATAATTTAATTAAATCCTTGTAATTTATTCAAAATTTTCAAATAAACAGATTTATTTATTTAAGTATCTTATTTTCTCTTTACTCTTTTTGATTATAAAATTTTTCGAAATATTTTTGAAAATATCGATATAATGGTAATAATAATCTGCCATATTTTTGAATGAGATAATAATTTGAGATTTTTTTTTTTGTGAATTTTTAAGTAATCAATTTTTTTTTTTCCTGGTTTGGTATTCGGGTTTTACTGAAGAAGGTTTTATAAATAAGAGGGTTTTAATTCACTTCACTTTTTATCCTATAATATAGCTATTTAATTTTACAAACATTTAATGAGAAAGATCTTTTTTATCTTAAAAAGTATGATTAAAAAATATTACAATAAAAATATGTAGACTAAAAGAGTCGATTTTTTTTTTTTTTTTTTTTCGAAAAGAAGAAAGATTCTAGATATTTTTCTAGGTGAAAATCATAATTTTATTTAATTGTATTGATATTTTTAAAAATTTTATTGATAAGATAAATTATAATTAGAAATTGCAAATGGAAAAGTTCATCGTTTCTTAGTTAAATAAAAATAAATTTCAGTGGATTATAAAGTGAAATTCTGATTTTAGAAAATAACTAAAAATATGATTATCACCATTGAAGTCGTCTAAAATGTTAAATAATGCTATGCTAAATTGTGAAAATTTGTACGAGTAGAATTTTATCAATTTTATTCTAAAAAAATTCAGAGTAGAATGTTTTTATTTTATTTTAAAATTTTGAGTTGATACTTGATAGTTTGTATTTTATCAATTTTTAAAAATATATATAAACATTGCATATGTGACATAAACATTTTTAAAATTAAATTAAACTCATTTCTCAAACTATCACAACTTATAAAAATTTTATACATCAAAAAAAAATTAAAATTATTTTTTAAACAAAAATATTATTTTATGATAAAGCTTTAAGAAAGAAATGATAATAATTTATTAATAGACTCGTTTACGATAAAAATTAAAAATTATGTAATTGATAAATTAAATTGTCCTACCACTCAAGTAGTATTCGTATTCAGGACAATAAAGTTACAATAGGAATGTTGTGAAGATGCAACCGAAGTTTCAAAATTGATTACATTAGATTAGATGATAGTACCGGAGAGTTATGTAATTTAATTTAACCTATGTAATTCATTCAGAATTCAAAATAAAAAGATTTTGTTAAAAAGAATTTTTTTTTTGTATGTATCTTACTTTCTGTTTTCTCTTTTTTAAATTATATTTTTTTTGAAAATATTTTTGTCAATACGCTTATACTAAATATGGGAATAATAATGTGCAATGTTTTCAAATCGGATAATAATCTGAGATTTTTTCTTATTGGGATTTTTTTTAAATCAGCATTTTTCCTGGTTTTACAGAACAAGGTTTTACTAAGAACAATTTTTTTTTTTTTTTTTTAAATCTATTTTTAATATATATATATATATATTCATCGTATAAATTTATCATCTATTTTGCATCTCTTATTATTGTATTACAGAAAAAATAAGAAAAGAAATTATTTTTGTTGTTTCAGGCATCTGCTAGGAGCTGCATTGCAGTTTCAATTAATGTGTGAATTGTTGTTGTATGTCTGCTCAGTCCTACTGTTCCAGAGAAGATATTGAAATTCTCAATATCAGATATGGTCTCTGTCATGGCTTCCAACTCCATTTCCATTCCCAATTTCTTGAAAATCTGAATGTTGGATTTCTTGTCTTTCATCATCCAAATTGCTAATTCTAGAACAAATCTTCTCATTCTTGGAATCTTGATGGAGGGATACTGATACATTCTCAGAATCAATACTAGTTTGTTAGCCAGATCAAGTTCTTGAATCCCTGCTTTCTTGAACATCACAGTTGATTCCAGAGATGTCATGTACTTGAAAACTCGCGCCGCTAATCCGATCATTACTTCCTGTAGTTTGATTTCTTCTGCCATGATTGCACTAAGAACCTGCAATGGAGAAACAATTCAAGGGTTAGAAGTGAATTTTTTTTGATTTTTTTTTTTCTAAATTTAGAAATGAATTTTTTACGTACTGTTGGTCCTGCTGCAGTTAGGTTCTTGAGTTCTTGAAATTCAAAGCAATCTTCTCCGCTGTAGGCGCATAAATTTCTTAGTATTCTAGCTGCATTCACTCTTAGTACTGGATCTTCCAACGATTGAACAAGCATTTTCGTAAACCCTAATTTCAAAATCCGTGTGCAATTTCTTTTGCTCTCAAACGCAAGCATGGCTAATGATTCTCCAGCTGCAATTTTCACATCAAAATGCTTTTCGGGCTGTGTCTGCTGAAAGAATATGTTGAACAATTCCTTGAGAATTCCTCCTGTTCCTCCAATCCTCTCTGTTGCATCTTCTTCCAGTGCAAGATTCTTCAAAATCTCAATCCCTAATTTCTGTAAAACTGGATGTTTCTCTCCGTACCTTAATATATCCCTTATGTTACTGATTGTGAAAACTATTTCTGAGATTTCTTTCCTCAGTTGTTTCCCTGTTGCTCCTGTGGTGCTTGCCAGCATCTTTACCACTTGCAGAGATCTTTTTACTGTCAAAATCTGAGAAGATGTTGCTGCTGCTGATTCTTGCATCAATAGTCTCTGTCCTGCATGTGTGCAGTCAATAATTTTAGGAAGTAAACCTCTTGTGTTGCCAATTTTCCCACAATTATCGTGATCACGAGCAAGTTTCTTGAGTATTGTTAATCCCAAATGATTAAATGTCCAGAAACTATAATGCTCATTGTCAAAAATGATTCTTTTTTCAGGTATTTCATCAGCTGCACCAGTTGTTCCCCTGCCAATATGGAGCAAGGAAGCTATGGATTCCATTGATCCCGGAATACCAGCTACTCGAAGTGAGTTCTGCTTTTTCCCAGCTAGCTGACAAACAATTTCTGCTGCAGATATTCTGATCTCTTCTTCTTGAGGGTCTTTCCAATTCAACATTTCTACTAATCTTTCCATAACTGATATGTTTATCCCAATTTTCTGTAATGTGTCTTCAGAGAATCTCTTGCTTGATGAAAATGCCTTCAATATTTGAGCTCCCATAAGCTGTTCATCAGGTGAGTTTGAGGACAAGAGATCCATGGCAAAAGAAACCATATCCATTTTCAAGCCATCAAAAATACTTCCAAAAACACACTTTGAATAAGCATCATAGAAAAACCTTCTGATTGAAATCATACCCTCAGGTCCTAATTCACATTCCTTGTTCACTTCATCCAAGATTTTCCGAAAAATTACATTCCATTCCCAATAGGCTTTCTCCAAAAGAAACAGCAATGCCTCAGATAAGGCCAGTGAATAGAATATGATCAAAGCTGCTTTTCTGTTCCTCTTATCCGTGTCTCCCTTGGCAACTTCCCCAAAATTTCTCTTAATAAGCTTTATCAAAGACAGAACAACACAAGCAGTTGCAGAAACAATCTGCAGCCAGTAAAGAATCTTACTGATGTTTCTCGATATGAACACCCATGGTGCATATGGAATAAGGGGAACATCTGAACTATTCCATGTCCTAGTTGGCATCTTCTGTTGATTCCAGTTCTTCTTTCTGTTCACCTGATTTATACTCTCGGTTTTAATCTCCCTATTCTTTCCATTCCCAACTGCCAATGTTATTGGCCTAATAATCGCCTTGACAGCTTTGATCAAGACGTGTGAACTTGTCCTTATAGCACGGAAACTGCTGATCCCAACACCAGTAATAGACCATGTTGCTTGATGTTGTTGCCATTCAAGTTCATGACTTCTGCTAAAGATTCTTGTTCCTTCAATCAACAAAATTGTGGTTATGAACCAAAAATCAGTCTTGTCAAGTGTAATGGCAAAACCACCAAGAAGAACAACAGTTGCCCAAATGAAACCAAGTGTTCCAAGTCCAGTAGCTGCTTTCTCAAATATTGCAAGCCTTAGTGCAAAAAGAGTGATTTTCTTTTCCGGGGCATTAGTTTGCCTTCTTGAGTGAAAAGAATTGCAGGAACTGCTGTTCTTTGTCTCAGTTCCAGTTAAGCTTTGAGGCTCAAAATTTGTTGTTGGACTTATAATCTGCAGAGAAATGCTTCCTTCACTTTCAATGGATGTTGTAGCTTCCATCTTTTTGTTCTTTGTTTTTGCTGCTCAATACATTACCAAAGCCAGTTTCTTGGTTCTTTTCTTGGACAAAGCTATTTCTGGGACAGATATCAGTTTGAGGTTTTATGGTAAGAAGTAGTTTTTTCTTCTTTTGCAATTATGAGTTGAAAAAAAAGGTTGTTATTTATATGTATATATATAGCAACTAGCTACACAAAGGAAGAAAATTGGCTTAGAGGGCACGTTTTTATGTTGTGGAAATGAGGAAGAAAGTGAAACTTTGAAGTTGCTTTTTAATTTCTCTTTCTATACCAATATTTCTAGGAAGTTTGTTTTGTTTTTATAGCTTTTTTGAGTGTTGTCTTTGCTAAGCAGCTCCCTTTTTAACTTGAGAGGACATTTTTGGCAATTCAATTTCTAATTTTAGGCAATAGTTTTTGCTTTAAGATTTAGTGCACCGCCATCTTTCTCCTTTATTTATCATTTTAAAAGTATTTAAGAGTTTTGAAATTGAAATTTTTCGTTTAAAGGTGATATTGTTACTAATTGAATTGTGTTACAAAAGAAATTTTTATTTTTAGTTTATAGTACGAAGTGATGGACCGTGTTTTTAAATTATATACACATTCAAATTAATTTATAATTGAATTGAGTAAGTCTCTTTACAAGAGGGAAGCTCTGTCTAAGTTTTAAGTGATTACATACATAAGTATATATTCAAAAAAGACTTCTTTACCAACGCACAAAAAAGACTTTTTTACTAACTCATATGTGTTTTATGGTTTAAATTGTTTGCTTTTAACTAGCAATATTATTTGATTTTTTTGGGAGAGTTTGTGAAGGTTTTAGTGTTGGAAAAGAAGTAAAGCAATGAAGTTCTTCCTTTTTTTTAGGGTAACTTTTAGTTCCTAAACAAGATTTGTGTTTGAAACCAATTTTTTCCTTGTTGGACACACTTTGATGTAAGTAATGTAGCCAAGAAACAACCTCAGGGGCAAAATGGTCAATTTAAAGGAAATTGAAATTGCTTATTTGGGATGTCATAATTTGTTAGAACTTACAAGCATTGACTTCATCCATATCCATAATGTACCAATTGATTTTACTCAAACAAGTTCAATCCCTATCACAAAGAATATAATTAGTTGGAAATCTTACAACTTAATTATTAAACTATGTTTAATACTTCGTCTCACATAATATGTATATAATAATGTGACATGAAATATAAATATAAACCTAAATACTTATTATTATTACTTCAAAATATCTCTTTTAATACAACAAAGATTAAACTAAATAATTACTGTAAATATTGTCAGACTCATAATCACGATCTAAACTTAATTGTGATAGTTTATATAACTTCTCTATAGTTTCATTAGGGCAAAGAAGTTCCTTGATCTCTTTTTTCCCAATTTTTTGGAAGAAAAATGAAAATTATTTATTGTGTGCAATGATGGGAAATTAGCTGGTTGTGTGTGTGGCTTGTAGAATTGAGTTTTACATATATATATATATATATATATATATATATATATATATATATATATATATATATATATATATATATAAGTTGTATAATTGTGTCAAGTTAAAGTTTTGAAAATGGGACCCAACTTTTCTTGTAGGGGATTATTAATGATGTCTCAAAGTGTGTCATGTCAAAATTATCCACAAACATATCCATATACCTTATTATTCCTTAATTATTTCCTAAACTAAAATTAGGAGTTTAATGATACAATTAACATAATCAAAGATACATGTAATTCGGTTCTATTTGGAAATATTCCTAGAAATTTTGTTTCCATTTGACATATTCAAATGAAATAGAATTCTAAATTATACCATTTTGTATAATTATGGTAAGCAAGGAACAAAATGATCTGTATAAAAATAATGGCCATTATGAAACACTTCGTCTTCTTAATTATGTGCTCTAACCAAAAAATTAAGTTAATAATATATATATTATAACAATCCAGAAATGTGTCCCACAACAGTCCAGCCAGGAAGGATAAGATTTCTTGAAATATTAGAAAGGTGATATTATAGGGTTAGAAGGCACGTAAACATGCAATGCTACTTCTATTTTTGGATGAGTAGAAAAGAGACTAAACTAATATTTCATGAAATTAAACTTCCCTTGTTCAACAGGCCATAATAATAAGTAAAGTCCATGATCCGAGCTGGTTCATGCTTGGAGTCCACGCAATAAAGAAAAACTGTCATCAATCATCTGCATTACCATATATATACATATATATATCTCTTCCCAGAAGGCTGAATAGTCCATTTTCATTTATACTTCATAGTTGGAAGCAATAGAGAACGACTTTTAATGAATGCTACACCACATTGCAAATTTTACACTCCCCTATTTAAAAAGTAAATTTAAAACGAGGCTTTCCAAATTTAGATTAGCTGAAGAAACAATTTCGTATACAACATTAGTTTAACTAAAAAAAGAAAATTACTTTGAGTTTCTATCTATTGATGAGAATATCAGATTACTAAAAATAGGACAAACTTAGTGCTGAAACCATGAAATCATAAGAAACCATGATATTTTTCTCATGCTCCCCCACAACTTGCCTAATCCAGCCAATTTTCTAAAGTGACTTGATCTAATATCATAATACCAGCTAATTTTTCTGTTGAATTTAGTTACAGAATGATGGCCCCATGAAGGACTTGATTGCAAACAGCTAAAAAGGATCTGGAACTAAATTTGCAGCAAGAAATCCCCAAAAGAAAGAAAGATAGATAAACGAAGTAAATATCAATGGATCCATTACAAGCATTCCCTGCAGATGACAAAAACAATTGTACCTACATAGGATAATCCCTGTCAATAACACCCATTTTCTGTTTTTTCTTTAGACTCAGAGATTAATATTTTCCACATTAGGGCCTCCGGTGAAATATAGCCATTACCTAATTATATGTATAATCCACACACCACAATATAGCACTTGTTTCATGCAAGGACATAAATTTATATGAAGACTGACAAACATATAACAAATGCTGCTACAAAATCATGAGTAAGATGTAATAACATTTTCCAAAATCAAACTAATAAAAACAGATAAGGAAACAAAAGGGAGTCTATAACACTCCATGAACAAAAATTTATGAAATTTAGCATCTATGATCGTTGAGAATTACAATGACCACCAATATGGCTACAGAGACATCTAATGCGCAACTGGGCTTCAGAATCAGATAAGAGACACTAGATATGTTTCCTGAAGCTATTCTTGCTAGATTAATGAAATAGAAGCCTATATTTTTACAAACAACTCAAAAAAGATCAGCTAAGGAGAAAAAATGTGTTCAGGCAATGCATAAATATACGGCACAAAGTATGAGACAGGGAAGAACCAGCAACAGCAACCGAAAATTGGTATGAAAATTTGACTGAAGATTGTAAAATAATCCTAACTAAAACTGTCTTGTGCATCCTGTATAGTTGTTCATAATTTAGTCTTTATAGATAATATAATAGTGTAATAACTTCATTACGAAGTCCCGGCTAGAAGCCAGAAAAGAACATAAACTCATCATTCTCCCTAACAAAATTAAGGCAACTAGGCTCCTGTCTTCTACACAACTGCATCACCTACTAAAATAATTAAAACAGACAATCACATCCATTCTAAGAGTGGGTGAAAGGATTGTAGTGAAATAAGAACATCAATGAAAGGTTTAGGCAAAAACATCAGCAGTAAACAAAATCAGAGGGCTCATATCACAGCATATGATATTGAAACCTTTGAATATGCAACAAAATAATGCTTTGACAATGGAAAATTCCCTAAATTTCAATTATTTATTATTGCTGTTGTTGTTTGCCACCATCTACTCAGTATGTGTAGAATTACAAGGGTTTAGGCTAGGATCTACTCAAGTACAGCATCAAGGTCTAACTGGCACACAGGAATTCATAAATTTTTGACCAAAATTTGTATTTAAATCCAAAGACAAAAAACACATTGGTAAAGAATAACTTTCATGAATCAGTGACTTCAAGAACCAAACTAAACTAAACTCCAACATAAGAAAACACAGCACTCACTAAATCACTGCAGTCCTTTGTTTTACTTTTGCCTTCTCTGCATCAATAATTGATTCTACCAATTGAACAGCCTTATCCAATTCCCCTTCCCGGTTAACAACAACATAATCAAAATCTGAGACATGCTTAACTTCCTCTCTAGCCATGGCTATCCTAACAAGCAAAGTCTCCTTCGTCTCCGTTTTCCTATCAATCAATCTCTTTACCAATGCCTCCTCACTCTCAGCTGCTAAGAACACAAACAAAGCTGAGTTGCCCAATATCTTTCTCAAAGTGGCTGCCCCTTGTATATCAACTCTCAACACAACATCAGACCCTTTAGCCATATGCTCCCTAATCTGCTGTTTAGGTATACCCTTATAATCACCATAAACCAATGCATATTCCAAAAGCTCATCTTTCTCAATCATTTCAAGAAACTCTTCTTTACTCACAAAAAAGTAATCTTTCCCGTGAATTTCCCCTACCCTCTTTGCCCGGCTCGTAGCAGTAACCACAAAATGAATATTATCCCTAACTTCTCTCAATCTTTTGATCACAGCATCTTTCCCAACTCCACTTGGTCCACTGATTACAATTACCAAAGGGTTAGGGTGAGGGACACATGGCTCAGAGCTAAATGACGAACCCAATGAAGCCTCCAAGGCCCTGAAAAGCTCGGCTGGGTCTGCAACATCTGGAGACGGTATAGGAACAACAGGAGGCCTTCTTGCATCCGCCATTGGTGAATCCGATTGAGAAAACCTTCTTATAAACGAAATAGATCTCTGAGAGCCTAGCTTTAGGGTTTTCAAAGAAGTGGATAATCCTGAACCTAAGTGAGAATTAACAACAGGGTTTGTAAAGTTTTGGTAAAAGAAACATAGGTTGCTGGATTTAGCTAAAGAAGTGCAAATTGTTTTATATAGCATTGAAGCTTTTGGGGAATTTTAGAGAGAATTAGGGGTTTTTTGTGAGAGTGTGAAACAGATGGAAAGATGGAGGAAAAAAAATATCAAAACTTTGGATCAGAGAATGGGAATTTAGGGTCGAAAGACAGTGTGAAAGATTCTTGCCGCCAATTTTCATGGAATTTATCTTTTTTTTTTTTTTTTTTTTTTTTTTTTTTCTTTGGAGTTTTTCATTCATGGGCTTTTTCTTGGACTCCAAGATTTGATATTGTAGGGTTTATCTCTATTTTTCCTTTTCTTGATTGTTTCCTTCTTGGTTTCTATTTCACCCCATATTGTCTTTAATCTGATTGGACACAGTAATTGGACAATTACGAGTGAAATGTGGTCCAATTTTTTTTTTTTTAAATAAAAATTTGGGGAATAAGAATGATAAATTAGTAAATTTGGTCCCCAGTTTATTTTTAATTTACTAGATCATCTAATTTTCGGAGTCATCATGATTGACTAATCCAGATTCAACCTAATTGAAAAAACTCACTCTAACCATAGAGTCATCACAATTTCAACTAATCTAAATTCTACTTGATTACAAAAAACCTTAACTCTTAAAACGCTTATTGTAAAGAAACTTCTAACCCGTTAGAAAATCGGGTTGGGAAATTAGATAATAAATAATTATTTTATTTAAACTAATAATTTTACCCATCATTTATTTAATAAAAAAAAAAAATTAACGTTGCCTATCAAAAAAAAAATAAAAAAAAAAAACGTTAATTCACAAAAACTAATGATGTCTTAGTAAAAAAATTCTTTTAACGATGCATCTCCACAAAAACTATTACAGAAATCTACACTTAGTAAGTAATATACACTTGAAACACAGACAGAAAACCAGGTAATTTATTTAAGGACAGAATGTTACAAGTCAAACATAAATGATACAAATAGAACAAAAAAAAAGAAAAGAAAAATGATACAAAAACCAATATAAGTGTCAAGTCTTTCTTGGAGTTTCTTGTATTTCTTTTTTTTTTTTTTTTTTTCCAAAATATAGGAAAGGAAAGAGGGAAGAACAACATAAGAGGTCAGAATATATTACTCCTACTTTTCCCTTTTGTCTCCAAACCACCACATGTTCTTGAAGTTGTCTTCAATCTTGCCTCTTTACACTCAAAATCAGTATTGTTAAAAGCAATTAACAGTCAATAAATATATATATATATGTATGCATGTATCTGAAGTTTGAACCAAACAAACACACTTGCAGGTTTTCTGAGTGCTGCTGTACTTACTCCTAAGCCACCAATGTAATCTTTTCCATATAACCCAGAATTTGACTTAAAATAGTTAACAGCTGGTTGGTTAATCTAAGGGCAGTGAGGGAGCAATAACTTCTTGTGCTTGTTGTGCATTTGGAAGATAAAAAGGATCAGTACCATTGGCTTCCGGAACCAACCTGAGCAGCAGCTACTTTCCTCGTTATGTATTGATCAGGCTTCGGCTGCAATGGATTAGGTCCTTCGACAACACTCTCTTCCTTGTCACTTTTATAGGATGGGTGCCTTTTGGGGTATGAAGAGGCAGAAACAGCATATTGTGTTGGGACAGCCGAGCTCCTCGCTATTCTTCGCTGCTCCATAGCTTCTCCAGCAGCTGCTGCAGCTCCACAGTTATTATAACGCAATACTGAACCAACAACTTTGCCAGGTCTAGCAGCACCTCCTATTATCATGTGGAAAGAAGAAAATCATGAATACACAACAGGAGAAGAATATAATGCTAGAAATTATTTCATTGGATAACAGCTTCTGCATGGAACTATCTTCAGAAACTAACAATGCTGACTCTAAGGTGTAGGGGCAAAAATAGAGGGCAGTGCCTACTATCCATGACTCCGAACATTTGGAAAGTTAACCATATTGACAAAGAAAGATGCAGTAATGAACTTCAGGAAAAATTGCCATAATTGGTAAATAATGTTACTTCAATTGGGAGACCAATATATATTCCAGTAAATTTATCAGCTTTGAATGGTAAGGACGAGGTAAAGGGAGAGGAGGACAATAATATGTAAATTGTGCATTTCAAAGCACAATTAGCAAGTACCACATGTCCAGGAGCAAATTCTTGATCATCTGGATATGGGTACTGATCGGAAGAGACTACAAAAAGTTTTCAGTTAGGCATATCCTTGCAAATGCTTATTAAAAAAGATACCTTGAATATTTGGAGAAACCTGCAAAGGAAGTCTACTCATAGGGACCCCAGAAGCTCTGTCCACATGCGTCTTTTCAACTTCCTTTATGGAGCATTTAGAGAGGTCATTAGCAATTTCTGCTGAATTCTGTATTGAGTTGTCTGAGTATAGAACACAGGGTCTGAAGCAGAAAATGGTCAGTGTCCATATGGAGCTGTAACAATCACTTATGTAAAGCAGACAGAAATGGATTGAAAGTAGGATGATAAGAAAATCCGTTAAGAGGTACCTGGGCAAGGAAGATGCTTGTTGTCTTTCTGGTGGAGCAGCAGCTCCACCATTTCCGTAGCGCTCTTCAAGGTATGCAAATTGCTTTTTAAACTTGTCAACAGCACTGGAAAAGCCAAGGGATGAGAGCTAGACCCATTATAACAACAATATGGCGTAGCAGCACAAAATAAAATTTCCTTGTCTCAAATCCAGTTGAGATTTACTTGAGGCACCACAAGTTCTTCTGTCTATTTCTAGTTTTGCTTAGATTCATTGATTTTGATTTACTTCTAAACTAATCATAACAGTTTACAAGTTGAAGACACATTCACTTCACTGGAAAAGCTAACAAGGGAAGGAATTAAAACAGTATTTATGTGTTTCTTTTATTGTTATCATTATCCTTATGAGGAAGCATGGCTTATTCATCTTAATGTGGCAACACTGAAGCCCAAGTAGTTGATCCATAGAAAGATCACCAATTAATTCTATGTATTAAAGCCACAATCATAATTGTTAGAAAGGTACATAAGATTCATATCATCGTTGTCTACTGTATGTATTCACACAATCGATCTTAATTTCATAAGAAAGGTACACAAAATTCATACCATCATTGTCTAAGAGTATTATTTGTACTCACACAATAGATCTTAATTTCAAAATTTTAATATCAACAAATAACCTGGCTACTTGCTGTGTGTACAGAAAACAAAGAAAGAAATAAAAGCCACAATACATGAAATTCTCATCTTATTTGTAAAGGCACCATGTTCACTGTCCAGCAATGAAAAACTTGTATTACTCATACTTTTGAAACAGGCAAAATTTTGAGGTACATGAACAGAACCAATATCTTCTTATGTAGACAGATTTTTTACTTTATAAACAGGAATGAACAATAACACCAATAACAAATATTTGATGATTTTTTTTGGAAAAAGTGAGTTTGCCAAGAGACCTTGAAAATTACTCATGCATTCAATTAGATGCAAATTATCCATTCATATGAAACTAAGGGGTAAGGCAAAAGACTGGCAGATTAAAACAACACATTCTAATACTGTGTTCTGAATTTTAGTATCAACATTTTCTAAACAAAGTGAAACAAAATTGTAAAAATCTTAAAAAGAGATTTAAGTAAAAATCGCATTAATTACCTTGGGTACATGAAATTTGTAGGTTCTGCACCCTCTAAATATTCTTTCAACATCTTTGGATGGTATTCAAGAATCTCCCGGTAAATTAGCTCCCGAACGTCCTCCTTTGTTATCCTTCGTCTCTCAAATTCAAATTCCATTTTTGATACTGGCTGTGCAGAAGGCTCCCTCTCAACCTTCGCCAAGTTCCTGAAATATGGATCTGCAAGAGCCTGCATGCATGCCATGCAAAATGATTTCAGAAATCAGGAGATATATTAAACAGGCAGGGTCCTATATCGAATAAGAATAGAGACATATACAACACCTCTTCTGCACTAGGTCGATCTTTTGGATCAAAAGCAAGCATTTTTTCCAGTAACCTAAGAGCAAGGGGGTCTGCATTCGGGAACTTTTGCGAGAAAGAAATTGGCTTCTTCTTCCTCATGCTGCTCAAGTATCTTCTAGCCTTCTCATTTCTTATCTGTCGGAATAAAGTAAATTGTTGAGCTACAAGCAACCAAAAGAATAAGTAAATAAAACAAAATTATCAGTTTGAGAGTGTAAATAAAGTAACACAGCCACAAGATCCAGACCCTAGCAATAGCTTCAGGGGAAGGTGTCCCAAGAAGATCAGTCATGAGGTCCAACTGATGAACGACATTTTTCCCTGGAAATAGAGGTTTTCCAGTTAAAAGCTCTGCAAATATGCAACCAATGCTCCATATATCAATAGCTGGTGTGTACTGACATTGATAAAAGATGGTAAAAATTTGTTAGAAGAGTATAATTAGTACTTTATAATGTTTACATTCGCATAAATATCTATATCAGATTTTGTTCATTAGCTATTCTGAGCATAATGCTTTTGTACCTTAGAGAAAAAGGATCCACACAATTCGGGAGCTCTATACCATCTTGTTGCAACATAATCCTATAAATGCACATCAATGTAAGAATAAAGGCATATTTGAATATAATATTTTTCTATCATTGTTACATAGTGTGAACCAGTGATCAGTTGTTTAAATTGCAGAGTATCAGAAACATACTGTCCAGAATATAGCAGTTGGAGTATCATTGAATGCTACTCTTGCAAGCCCAAAGTCACATATCTTGAGTTTACAATCAGCATTAGCTAAGATATTTTTTGGTTTTAAGTCCCGATGGAAGACATTTGCTGCATAACAACATAATATGGTCCTAGTCAGTACAACAAAAGTAATTGAATTTTACCGTCCATGTACCATAAATGTCCAAAATCAAGCATTAACATTTATCTACAAAATTGGAGCAAAACTAACCAGTATGAATGTATTTTAGTCCTCTGAGAAGTTGATACAGAAAGAACTGATAATGCTCGGGTGTCAAATCATCATTTGCTTTGATGACCTGATGTAGATCGGATTCCATAAGTTCAAATACTACATATATGTCTTTGAATTCCCTTCGAGAAGGAGGTAGCAAGATGTGTTTAATTTCAACAATGTCCGGGTGACGAAGGAGCCTAAGAAGCTTAATCTCACGAAGGATACGTGTGGCATCAGAGACATGTTCAAAGATATCATTTATCTTTTTAATTGCAACTTTTTCCCCAAGATGAGTATCATATGCAGAGCACACAACACCATAACTACCTTTACCAATAACTTCCTCTATTTTGTATCTACTACCCTCACCATATTCTGTGAAGAAATCCACATCTACAGATCCCTGCATCTCAGTATAAAATATTATGTCACTGGTAATGCATCTAAAGATAAGATGAGAGAAACTTCAAATATTTGACTGACAAAATTTCACTCATTAATTTAGCGTTCCAAGACAAGCAATTCAAGGAGCAGTCACATATGATAAACGAAAAAATCTGTTTGCTTTAAAGAAATGTAGAGGCTCAGCCTTCCACCTTTTTCCTTTTTCTGATTTGCTCAATGTTTGAAAGGATAAAGTTTCATTCATTAATTTAACACTCCAAGACAACAATAAAAGCAAAATATTTGGGCTTTAAAGCAATGTAGAAGCCCAGCCTTCATCCCGTTTTCCTTTTTCTGTTCCGCCTCGTATATGCTATTATATACTTCTACATGCCGACCTCACAAAGGGGGAAAAAGCAAAAAGCAAAATGAAAAAACTGTCTTGGGACAAATTTATGCAATCTTGAATATTTTGAAGCTGTATATTAGTTCATTTATCAATTGTCATTATTCTGCTCCAATTTTTGATATGTCAATTCAAATGCAAATCTCATTCAGAATCTATACGTCCTATTGATTATATACTTTCCATAACCACCATGCAGTAAAGAATTCAGCTAACACAATTGCATTTCCAGATCAGAAAGAATTAATGTTTCAAATATTTCAAGTCCTCCAGTCAAGTTAATGCAAAATAAAAGAGAGGAGGAGAAAAAAAAAAAAAAAAAAGAAGGAACCCAATCAGGAAAGAATTGCATTTTTATCAAATTTCAGCTAAAATAGAACTGGAAGAACCAAACTGTGAGATCTTCATAAGAGCAAGGGCACAATGGAAGACTTAATTTTTGCACAAAGATTTATATAGATGTATATTAAATTTCACAAATTACCCTCAAATGTCGTTTCAAATTAAAACACACATCTCTAACTAGCATCCCTAAATTCTCAGCAATCACAACAGAAGAAAATGAAAAGCACGATCAAGAAGCAAGAACTCAAATCTTTCCTATCAATTTCAATGATTTCAAAGTCATCCCCAAAATGTAACTCTAAACTGAACCTTAAACGAAAATGTAACCCTAATGGGATCCAAATCGACAAATCATAAGTTTTTGGAGTACAGCTGGTCAATCCCCAGTCAGAAATAGAAGATATAGCTGTTGAAAAATAACAAAAACTAACGGGTTCTAAAATCGCAGAACATAATAACTAAGGCATCTACCAAATAGCTTCGACATTCATACTTTTATGAATAAATTAAAGCAATTGATGGTAGGTTAATGAAATAAAAGTACCTTTTTCCGCTGATCAGCCTGCATTTTTCAGCTACAACGCATCAAAACGATAATTCAGTACAATCACCCACCAAATACTAGATCACAAGATGGCTGCAAAAGGTGACTCTGTACTAAGATTTAAACTTTTTTTTCAATTCTTTCCAAGAAAAAGATACAAGTATGAGATTTGAAACTTCAAAATCCTAAAGGGGCACGAAACAATTAGTTCAATTAAAGAAATCCCAGTTAAGATTTTCCCAAAAGAAAATCAACAAGAAGAAAAGCAAACAGATAGAACAGACTTGATGGAGTCCAAGAACTGGCTAAATCAACTTTTTTAGGTTTAAAAAAAAATATATATGGGAACTTCAAATGGGGTTTTTCCCAGAAAGAATAATAAACTCAAGATTTATAAGCAAAAAAACTTCAAAGATTCTTGGCGGAAGTACATATGACGAGATAGCTGGAGTATCTTGAAAAAACTGTTCCAATCAAAGAAAAGATTCAAAACACTTGACGATGATCCCAAATGCCTAACTAAGAACAATGTCGAGAAAGAAGGAATAAGAAAAATACGAGACGAACTTAGATCTTCTTTAGAGATCTCTCCGAGAGCAGAGTAATGCAAGATTCTTGAAGCTGAAGAAGGGGTTAATAAAGAAGGGAAAAAAGGAAAGAAAGCTTATGAAATGGAAGGGGTCTGGGGAAATATGCAAATGTGCAAAAAATATTCTCATCCATGAAATATTGCACAAATTTCCCAAAAATGTGAACCTTAGCAAAAAGAAATCCTGCTAGCTAAAAGACAAAAAAAAAAAAAAAAATGGTTACTGAAATTTGGGAACTTGGAGATTTTAGGTACTGTATCAAAGATAAAGACATGGTTCCAACCATATTATATTATCTAATTTTAAGGTTGTAATAATGAATATAAAAACACTAAAAAAAAAAAAAATAAGAACCTATAAATACTATACCATATATTTTTATTTTTAATTATAAGATAATTTTAAAAAATATTTAAAGGGTTTGTAAATATTATAAAATATTTTTAATTAGATTATTCTTGTGTGACTATGTGATATAAGGCATTATTAAGAGTTATATTGTGAAGTTTTTACTAGTAAACATCAAACTTTACGTATATAATTAAATATATATATATATATATATTCTATTTTGAAGTTCCTCTCCTGACATAATGGTTTAGGAGTTTCTCTTATCTCATGCATTGTCAAGAGATTAAGAGTTTAATCTTTACTCGGAGTTCCACAGTTCGAGATATATTAGCAAGTATGGGTATACCCAGGATTGGGTTGGAAGCGGGCCACCTTGGAATACCCCATATATATATATATATATATTCTCTATATTTTGAATTTTTTAAAGATATATTTATGACCTTTTACTTAATAAAAATTATATTAATTAGAATAATAGTTTGAATATCAAATCACCTAATGTTAAAATGAAATTAAATAAGAAAAGTGTTGAAGTCAAGAAATATGATTTGTTTCTATTTATTGATTTTATTTTATGTTATTTTGAAAAGTGTTTTTATTTTTTAAATTTTTGTTTTAATATTTTTATTTTTTAAATTTAAGTTTGTATAATTGATGAAAAAAAAAGTGATAGAATTGTGGGATTACTTTTTATGGTTATTATTAATATTTATCGTGACATTTACAAAATGAATTGAATTTATTTCTACTCAAAGCATTGAAGTTAGGTGAATGATGTGGTTTGGCGAGAATAATTTTTCAAAAAAAATAAAAAATAAAAATCTAATTTTAACTTGAAGTTACTATTTTGACTAATTAATTTGAATTCAATCCACAATGTGTTTTTAAGTCCAATTAAACTCGTAACATTCATAGTACTCTTACTTTATGGATAACCAATTTCAACTCTTACATAACTCTCATAGCGAATATCTTCGCGACACTATATAATATTTACAATAATTTTTTAATTTTTTAAGTCAAATTTTAAATATTTTATTCACTTTAATCTTGTTGATCGGGGTAAAATCTCTCCTTAGATCCACGCAGGATGAAGATAGATGAATAGGATGATGATTTTGTTGTGTCACCTACAAAACAAGCCGGATAACTAAGGATTTGTACTTGGCTTTGGCCATCCGACCATCAAGTCGGTTATGAGGGAACAAAAGTACTCAAAACACTCAATTTAGAGAGAAATCACTCTTCTTGCTCTGAACGTTGCGATGATGGAATTATGTGATAATAAATTGGTCGGTCGTGAATATACCTAATATACTTTTTACTTACTAAATCGGACTATGACACCTAGAAAGGATCTTCCGATTGGCCAACATAGACAAAGCATGGATAGTGAATGCATGATACTTTTGTCACCACATTATCAAGAACATTAAATGCGGCATACTATTAAGACGATCCTAAAAGTGATGCATATCTCACCCTATATGGCCACCTTGAGGTCACATTATCCAATTCTAGTTGATACCACCTCAAGGATACCTCACTAATATCAAGACCATGTTATCTCACTTTGAGACCATGTTATCAAGATGAACAAACTACTCACTTTGAGACTACATTATCAAAGTCCAACAAAGCAACTTCACTTAACGTCTTTTCACTTGTGTACATTTAACAAATATTATAGACAAAAATTTTATAAAGGATGACCAAATCACCTAATTTTCAATTTACTCGATTAAATTATACTAATAAAAATGGGAAATACTATGAAAATTTTAGATCTGAGGAACATGTGTGTATATATATGTATGTATGTATTATTAAATTGGTAGAGCACATGAGAATTGGGAGTTTGGTAGAAGGTGTGTAGGGCCAAACCTCAAAGTCTTAATAGGGTTTCTTCATGAGCATTATCTACTTGGGAATACAAAATAATGCACTTAGGTCGGTCCATAATTCCACTTGTAAATCCCTATGCACCTGTTAATTCATTACAAAAAAAAAAAATCAGTTAGAATAAAAAATATTTATATATCCATAAAAAAAAATAAAATATTTCAAATAAAAAATATTTTAATATATACTAAATTAAGACATCTAATAAATTTATATATATATATATATATATATTCATCACATACAAGATATTACAATTTTGTCGAATCTTTGTATAAGTTTTTCCTATAAATAAGGACTGACTATGTACATTAGATATATGATAAGTCTTTCCCCCCCCCGGGGTTTTTGAGTGTTGTTCCATGTTGGATTAGTCGGATAAAACCACACCATCACAATAAAGAAAAAGATATATGATAATTTTTTATGTAACGATCAGAGTCATAAAATATTTGAATGTAATTTTATCTACTTTACGTGAATATGTTTTATTATAATCAATATCTAATTTTTTAGAAAAAAATCTTGAGTCGTAAATCGTGCTTTATAAGACTCTACTAACATTTATTTGTTTATTCACAAATATATATATATATATATATATTATATATCACTTTTTGGTTTACAAAAAGATGGAGTTCTTGATTGAATAATGAATGAAAGGTAGAGTAAGAAAAAGTCCCATATATGTCATTTACATAATATAGAGAAAGGCTGCCAAATGCAACCTAAACTTTTCGATATGAATAAATATAGCCATGGAAAATTGCACGGTCCAAAGCCGGCATATATTACGTGGTCCATGTTTCTTAATTATAACATGTGTGTAACAGCCTTTATATTCGATCCTTTCTTCTTTGGAATATTTAATAGTGGTTCGGCATATATATATTTATATATATATTTGAGATTTTCACAGCTATAATTGCATTTTTATAATTTTCATATCTAAATTTTTTTATTGATTTAACAATTAACTATCACGTAACAATTTAATATGACAATAAAATATAAAGTCTTAAAGTTTTTGAGCTCATTATGAAAATTTCTTTTGAGTAAGAATTAAACTCCATAAACGCAACTCGATTAAATTTAATTGGCCAATGACTCATAGGTAGTGACTTCGTTAAGGGAACCCACCAAAGACGTAGCGAAAGTGAGACTTTATATTGTCATTGTTTATGGACCCGAACTTGAGTGATCTATCCATGACTAGGATGAACCTTTGGTGCAATTAAATGGAGATCCGAATTGATTGATGTTGAAGAATCAGCAAATGAGAGCAAATGAGTTGTGATTAAAGATGAAATGCCACTTGAGCCAAAACTGGTTGGTTCTCCTTGAAATGTGTTGGGGTGCAGTAGTTGATTGAACATTTAGAGGTAAATCACTATTTCGGTACGAGCTGCGAGAGCAGTACCAAATTGACGCTAAATATGAATTAGTCAAAGCATTGACTTTGAATACTTGATGATCCAACAAAATTTTAAAGTATTTTAACTTGTCTTGAACTTAAGATTACTACCAATTGAATTATGCATTTTTACCATACATTTAGAATTTTGGTGATATATATATAAAAAAAAAATATATATATATATATATATATAATTAAGATATGATTTTTGTTTGGGTTGAGTGGAGTACTACTTGCTAGGGTGAAGTGACAAACTTTAATTTAGTGGCTACTATTGATCTGGCTTGATATGAAAATGACAGAATAATAGCTAGGGTGTGTGTATATGGTTCCCTCTTTTTTTTTTTTTTTTTTTTTTTATTATTAATTAAAATGATTGACTAAATTTAACCAATATCATCAATTACAACATGATGAATAATTTGGGATTCATGGGGGGAGGAAGAGAGACAGGGAGAAAAAAAGATCCCCCGGAAAAGTTTAGTTTTTAGAAAAAGAGAAGTTTTGAATAGGTAGTTTAACATAAAAAGTTTGAAGGTATGGGTTAAATATTTTATTTGGGGTATTAGGGGTGGGGGGGGTGGGGGTTGGGGTTTTTTTTGGTATTCGGGGGTGGGGGGGGTTGGTTGGGGGGTTTGGGTGGTTTTTGTTTTGTGGGGGGGGTTGGGGGGGTTTTTTGGGTGTTTTTGGTTTTTTTTATATTACCTTTAAAAAAAAAAAAAAAAAAAAAAAAAAAACATGATGAATAATTTATGCTTTATTATTTTTGTGATAAAATAATTAAGTATATGTCAATAATAATAAATGGAAACTTAAGTCAGAATTTAAACTGTCTAAATGTAACAAATAAATATCTTAGTGAAGATCTCTTGTTTGTGGTATTATTGATTTCCAGATTTAGAAAGATAATCAATCCCAAATCTTAAAATATTCTTTAAGATATTTTTTAAAATATTAATAAAAATAAAATATACGTTAATTTAATTAATTTTTAAAAAAATTAATATCCTTATTTTTTTTTTAAGATGATATTTATAATTTTTTTTTGAAAAATAAAAATTATAATTATGCATGTTGTGATTTGAAGTCCTAGTGGATGTTCGGGATTCTAAAGGTGCATGACTCCCGCTCCTCGGGTGTAGCACTTAGTTTTTATTAGTTCAGGCTGGTTACCCGCTCTAATACCAACTGTCACGACCTGAACTCGTAAACCCGTGTCACAACTATGAGCCCGACAACACCCACTGTCAACTACTTGGTACGTCCTCACTGTACTAAAAGGGATACTCGAGTTGACTATGAGTACCTAAAACCATTTTTATATACCATTACACGTTCATATCACTTATCGATGTGAGACTGGGGTATTACAATAGGGGTCCGAAGTCTTTTACTTCAATGACACTTTTTAAACGTGTGAAATCCACTTGAAGTGCCCTACATCGCTCGCTAGGAGATCACAGTAGAGGTCTGAAGCCTTTTACTCCAATGACGCATTTTAAACCTATGAAATCCACTTGAAGTGCCCTGTATCGCTCGCCTAGGAGATCATTGAGCGTTTATTAAGTAAGGATTTGAATCCTTTACTCCAATGATGCGTTTTAAATTTGTGAAATCCACTTGAAATGGGTCAAAACGAACATTATCATTAATTGTTTATAATACTATAGAGAAAATAGCCACAATCTATTATGTATATATATATAATATATATATATATATATGTATGTATAATAAAGAGAATGCTATTTTCTTTTGAAAAGAAAAAAGATGGTTAATATATTGCTTGTATGTAATTAATGGACATAAGTTGCTCTCATCATTTCATTTTTGAAAGGAAGAGAATTAATTAAGTAAAAAAGGAATAAATGATTATTGGGCTGTGTGCACTTTTCATGTCTCCCCCCCAAAGGACCCCAAAATCATTATCACTGCTAAAAAGTTAGCAAAATATTTAGTAATGTTTTGCATATCGACAAATTAGTACATGCATGGGTTTATTATCCAAATTAATCGTAAACTATTCCAATTTTGAGTGTCATTTATTGATTGCTTCAAACGTTGTTGATTCATTAAAATTGTCTAATCTACGTATGTACTAAATGGGAATATAGTTAGTATAGCTAATACGGTATTAACCAAATTGACATCGTTTTTCTTACCTATATATATATATATTTATATGATGAATTTTTTAATAAAAAAAATTAAATTTGATTTACATTAAAAATTATTTTATATTGCATTTTAGTTATATAATGTAATTTTGAAAATTTATCCTTAATTTTTTTAAAATTAATAAATAATCAGACAAGTTAAAAGAACATATAGAAAATGTAGTACTTCCTTTTTTTTTTTTTTTTTTTAATAATCAAATCATCATTATTTTGTTTATTTATTTTTAATTTTTTCTGACATTTCATTTTTATTTTGTTATGTTTTTTTTCTTATATATATATATATATCTTTTTTATGGACTAGAAATTATTAAATTTTTAATGTAGTAATTTCAAATATGCGGTTCAAATATATTTGTTTTTCTTTTTACTAAGGGTTCTAGATGAATTTTAAATTATGAGAAAACATTTTTAAGTCAATTCACATTCAGACAAATCTTAGATTCGAGTTGGATTGATTCCTCCTTACAGGAGGAAGGTTCTAACCCCATATTGAAATCATATCTATCGATTATTAGACACTGAATAAAGAGGCTCAAATTGTTGAGTTCTTGGTTTTGTTGAAAGGTGAGATTTCACTACTCCAAATAGAGTTTATCTCATTAATAAAAAAACGCAAGTTTTCCTAATATTTTACTTTTGAGAATAATAATTCAATTCAAGAACGATAAAATATTCTTTAAATTTGTTAGATCTGCTATTACAATCATAGATCTGCCTATATTGGGATGTGGGAAGAAGAGTACTTGGCAGGCCGTGAGAGCCGCGTCAGGCGGGCGCCTTAGCCCGCATCGGCAAGAGGCCCCAAATCACTAAAAAACATTATTTTTAATTAGTTTTTTCTAAGAAAATAAGTATTATCTAAAGTTATCAATGCTATTTATTGAAAATAGACCTATTTAAACAATATTATATTTCTAAAAAAGATAAAAACATAAAAAATTCTCTCTCCTTATTAATATTATTTTACCTTTTCTATCTTATAATAACTACATTCTAAACCGTTGGTATTTTTTTAAAATAAAAAAAAAATTTATTATATATAGAGAGTCTTTATCTTGAATAAAAAATAATTTTAACCTTTTCAATTACTTTCAAAGAATACAAACATCTCTTGAGTACTTTTAAATAATTTAAATATTGAGTATATCTTCCAAAAATATATTTATTGTAATCTTCCAAAATCGAACAAAAATATATATTATCCCCGATATTCCAAAACCGACTTCCACATATTTAGTAGATCCATTATTCAATCTTGAATTTCAAATATAAAAACAAAAAGGCATTATCTTCGGAAAAGAAGTCTCATCTTCAAGTTTAAACGTTTTTTTTTTTTTATAGAATATATTACTATTTTGTTAATTTTGTTTGTTATTGATTGATATTGGATTCTCTTCCACTCCCTTTTTTATCTTTTTTTTTTTATTTTTGTTTATTTTTTTAAAGAGTGTGTTAAAACTTTTTATTGTTTAGTTTTTATCTATAATATCAAATAAAAATACTCTCTGGTTTTATGAAAAATAAAAAAAAAAAGAAGAATTGAAATGGTTTTTTTTGGGGGGGGGGGGGGGGGGTTGAGAAACTCATATAATCAAGGGAATTGGATTAGATTGATTTATTAGATAATAATAATAATAATAATAATAATAATAATAATGAGAGAGGAAAAAAGAAAAAAATATGTTCACTTGAAACTATATTTGAACACTTATTAGAATATGAAAATATTTTTGGTTTTTTATTTGATTTACAAAAATTCAAAACTATGAATAAAAGAAACATTAAAAAATAATTTTATATTGTATTAATCGTGAAAGTCATTCCAAAATTCAATACTTTGTGTAGTTTTTTCTAGCCTGAGGCGAAAGAAGGTTTTCCTTAAATTGAATTTAATCAATCCTATTTAAGATCAACCCATGACCAAAAATAGATTAAATGAATTAACTATTTTATCTATTGAAAATGAAATGTTAGAATATATTGATTGTAAAGATATAATAAATGATTTTGTATCTCTAAAGGCTAGAAAAAAAAAAAACAAAAAAAGGGCCCCAACAAAATTTTCGCTTTTGGGCCGGGGCCCTCTACTAGGCTCTGTACTTGCTTAGCTTTGTTCTTGAGATTTCTTACCATTTGGGACCTAGCTAGTTCTTGCTAGGGTTGGAAGTGTTTTTTAGACTGTGTTCTACCTCAGAGATTTTACCTCAATGAGTAGTTTTTATAGTTGACTAAAGGGGATGTCGTGTCGTCCTTCCTTTTATGTACATTAGGAGTTGACTTTGGAGATATGATACCCAAAGTCAACTCTTATACTAGTAGTAGTGCTCATATTGATTCTTTTATCATTAGTTAGATATGATCATTTGCTTATCAAAAAAAAAAAAAAAGATATGATCGTTTGCTCCAACTTTGCATGATCTCTGGCCTAAAATAAAGATACAAAACCCTAACAAAAATTCTCTCACTACTTCTCTTTCTCTCCATCCGACAACAGCAGGTCTCCCTCCCTCTCCTCCATTTCCTCCGGCCAAGAGAGAAGCTTGGCTCCGGTGAAGCTTCTCTCTTGGCCGGAAAATTTCCATTTCCTTCTTATTGTTTTTGTTTTCTTCTTCTTTTTTGTTCTTTAGTTACTATTTTGTCTATTTTGTGATATTTTTATCATCTTTCACTTTTCATATGCAAGATATCTATTTGATCTTAGTTGATCAAGCTCTTTTTCTTCCTTTTGAAGAATCAACTTTTAAACTCGGTTTCTACTTGGGTCATTTTCTTGATGTTTATATTTTTTGCAGACTATCTTTGGGGTCTATGATCCGACCTGGATTGCAAAGATTGTTGTTAAAGGAAGAAGATGAACTCGAGGTCTCCTTGCAAATGATCGGTCAATGATCGGTGGTCGAAATGCCATTAATATAGATATAATAGTTATGGTGTTGTTGTTGTTGCTGTTTTTGACTCTCCTAATTTTTTTAGGATAAGTCTTGTTGTCTCCAACTTTTTAGGTTGGATGTTTCTTGTTACCATGAATGATGATTATTCATTCATTTATGTATAATGTTTCTTTTTATTAATAAATATTCATTACCCAAAAAAAAAAAAAAAAAACTTTGCATGATCTCTATGACCTTTTAGCATGTTCATAATACGATATTTGTACCTTTCAATTTTACTTTAGACTAAAAGTAATTTATATATATATTCAAAAAAAATATTAGGGGAAAAAAGTTGATTGAAGTAGAGTTTGGCAAGTTTCTACGGAATGTTTTTCCGTGCATATCTTTCCAAGAGTATGATGCATTTACAGTGATTATGTAATCTAATGAAGAGTTGGATAATTTTTCCTTTCTTTCTTTGCTCCCTTTTCAACTATTCTTTTATACATTTTCTTGAACAAGGTTATCTTTCACTGTTTAAGGGATTGCAAAATGGAAGAAAGTCGTCAAGTGAGTGCTGGCCGAGTGGTCAGCACCCACACTCCTAACTTCATGGTTGGGAGTTCGACACCTACTCTCGGCCTTAGTGCTGTCAAATCAGCTATTATGCTGCCGGATGCTGCTTGGATCCGGGTGTGGATTATTCGGGTCAACCCAGACACCACACCATAAAAAAAAAAAAAAATGGAAGAAAGTCTTGATTTTGAAGTCATTTATATATATATATATTAAAAGGGTACCTTGTCGTATTAATTTACTTAAAAATTTTGCAACTTTCAAGGATAATAGTCTAATATAATCCTTTAATAATTATCAATTATTTGGGTTCTTTGTATTTATTTATTTATATATATTTTTAAATAAATTGATCTCTTATTTTAAATTTTAACTGTCCAATTCGATCTTAGAAGGAATTAGTAGATTGTTAAGAGCTTAAATTTAAAGAATCTTTGAAATTCTTTTTTTTTAAATAAAAAATTTAAGTTTTGTTATATATGATATTGAATGATTTGAAAATATATAAAACTAAAGTTTTGTTATTTTGTCCTTTAATAAAATTATGTTTATTAAATAGATGCTTGGCTGAAATTTATTAATTATTTATTGGTCAAAAGATGTATTTGAACAATATAAATAATATATTTGTTAGGAAAAAAAAAAGAAGATTTAAGGCTAGTCCATGATAATGGAAAATTGTGAAGGATTAAACCTTACAATTATCCTTAATTTATTGAATATTTGTTGTAAACAACCTAGTGATATTGTCGGTTTTGTAGGCTTACGAGTTTAAAACGCATAATTGAGTAAAGAGCTTCAATCTCTATTTAATAATTGCTCTAAGATTTTTTAAGCGAGCTATATGAGACTTCAACTCACAACAATATCTTTTTCTTTTCCTTTTTTCTATTTTTATTTTTATTTACCAATATTTTCAAATAGTTTTCGTTTAATCGTGTTTATAAAATTCATTTTCTTATTGTAAGAAGATGATTGTTTTGGAAACTTAACGAATCTTGCTTTAGCCACAATTAATATGCTTGCTAGGATGAATTCTCTTGTATTTATTAAAAGGAAAATAGGTACACTTAAATTTGGTGCTTAGATTTGTCTACCAAGTCTTATACATATATATATATATATCTATACACCATGAAAAACATATTCAAAATCACCCACCATACAAATAGGAACCAAAAGAGGGGAGGATGAAGATTTATTATCATACATAATTAATAGCAAAATATGCAAGGAAATAGAGTTTAGTGATAACATAAGGCACCCAGCAGGTAGCTCTACGGCACCCTTCCATTATAATGGTGAGGTGGGAATCCATAGTAAGGTGGAAATCCATAATAAGGACGGCAGCTATAGCATGTTCGACCCAGTTGAGTTTCAGGAGCATGTGACCCTTCGGCTGCAGCAAATACATAAATACATACATATAGATAATATTAAATAAAGAAAACACACACACAGATATATATATATATATATATATATATATATATATATATATATATATATTGTATATGGATTATGATGCAAAAGAATTAAGAAAACTTATGGGATTTGATGATCGATAACCACTCACCTGCTACAAGTATCCTTGTTTCCTTGGTGCCTGGTAGCTCATCATGTTGAGCTAAAATGAGTAAGAACACTAGGAAAACTACAATTCCCTTCTTGCCTGCCATGCATCTATCGATCTTCACCTGATAGAATGATATATATATATATATAGGGAAATTTTCTAACCATGCAAATATATATGTATATATTAGGGAAATTAATAAAAGATAATTGTTGTGTTTAATTATTTGTAGGGAATGGGACATGAGTGGATGAGAGCAATAGCTTCACAACGAGGTAATTTCTTGACTGAATAATTTAAGGGATCTTTGATATTTCTTGACTTTGGTTGACTAAGAGGTCAGGGAAGGAAAATATTTTAATTGTGTTAAACGATATTCTGTTTTTTATAATTAATTATTTTTATTAAAAAAGTAAATTCAAAAAATATTTTAGTCTCTTTTACTTAAAAATATAATTTTTTTTATAATTGTTTTAAAATAGTGTATTTATTTTTATTTGCGACAAATAAAAAAAAATAACATCGAATTTTGAAAAATACAAAAGTATTAATTTAAGTATAAATAGTTGGTCTAAATAAAAATAATTTAAGTATTAATTCATCTACATAAAAATATTTTAAAATTTTAATTTATTTAATTACAAAATAAATTTAAAAAATAATTTCTATGAACAAAATTAATTTCAGGATTAAAAATATTAAAAATATTAAAAATAAAATATAAGATCTAATTGTCGAATCGATTAAACATATATAAATTTAAATATAAAAAAAAAGTAAAACAACCCTTTTATCAAGTAAAAATGATTTAGAAATTGAAACGGTGAATATTCTGTGAATATACATATATATATATATATATATATACACGTGAGTGTGATTATTGGAAAACAATTGTAGATATATATATATATATATTTTTTTTTTTCTTTTTTGGTTAGTCAATATGATATTCTAAATTACAATTTCAATTACTCAAAATTTGGTTTGAATTACATTTAGAGAATTTAATTCTTATATATTACATAAGACTTTACTTAGATATTACATAAGTTTTTTATTTTTTTTAAAATTTTTTTTTTAAACTTCTCTAACTAATCCATAGTTGAGTTAAATTAAACGTTTTTCAACTCAAAATTTTATTTTAAGAGAATCAAACTTTGGGACCATGAGATCATTACCGGTTCTTCCATAAGTTGGTTTCATTATTTCATTTCCAAATGGAAGAAAACAACTAAGTAAAAGGAATGAATAATACAGTGCATTCTGAATGGTATACGAGGTCGAGAGTTCGATATTTGTTGCGAACGCCATACAGCTCAGACCGAATATATATTAGTCGGAGTCATAATAGCTCTTCGAACTGAATCTAGATTAGTCGGAGTCGTGATGACTTCGCTCTAACCCCCAAAAAAAAGGGTATGAGGGTTATGTTGAGCTGAAATTAGTAAGAAAAATAAGAAGAGTAGAATTCTTGTGTTGGCCATCTGATCTAATTCTACGTACTGCAAGCAGGGCATGCAAATTAATTCCATATTTACATAGTCATCCTGATTTGAAATTTCCTCACTTTATATATATATATATATATGAATGGAAAAGTTTATAAAAAATATATATATGAATGGAAAAATATAATTAAAGTCCATATATATAGAGAAATCTATGAAAGATTTATCATAGATGGATGGGATAGGGACTTGAGTGGAAGAGAAATATAATTCAATTTTGTCATTTCTTGACTTAAAAAGTCTTCTCTCTCTCCATACAATTTATTTATTTATTTATTTTATAAGTGAAATTTCATTAAATAAAAATATTACACTCGTAAATGATTAAAATTATTCACGGTAATAGAATAAAACACCAACTTAAAATAGGTAGAGATAAAATACTCAACCTAAAAAAATTAGGTGAGTCGAAAATTACTAAACATAAAACTAAACAAAAAGCGCAAAAGATATTCTATCTAAATCTTCAATATTTCAACTGTCAAACACGAAACTCGGATGCATTGAGGGTTTGATTACACATTCTTTCTTCAACAACAACCTAATCTATCTTGGGCGTATAAAAAATTTCATAAGATTCCTAAAAAGAAAATAAAAATTGAACAAAGGGCCTAGATCTAAACGGGCTTGATAAATTTTTCTTCTAAAAGAAGAAAAAAGAATTGATATCTAGATATCGGTAAAGAACTATGCATTTGAGATGTGAAAGGAAGTAAGAAAATTAAAGAAGAAGAAAGAGTAGGCTCAAACAACAAACAACAACAACAACAACAACAACAAAAAACCATAGAACGAAACAAATTGAAGAAGCAAAGAAGAACGCAAGAAAAACATAGATAATGGTAAAAAAATATAGAAAAACAATAGAAAATGGTGATCTTTGGCCAAGAGAGAGTTCTAGCCGAAGCTAAAAGCTCTTCCTTGGCCGGGAGAGGGAAGAGAAGCTAGAGGGTGGTGGCTGATGGAGAAGATAGGAGGGGACAACTAGGGTTTTTTCTCTCTCTACATACATATATTGGTAAGAAATAAGAAGCTGCAATTGACGGTGATCAATATCCTTATAGCCATGTTTGGGTTTTTGTACCCTGTCAAAGTAGCACTACTAAAGGAAAAGTATAATTATATAATTTGGCAACACTAATCAAGATTGGAACTCATGATTTTACCAAATCATTTAAGAGTAAGTTTGAAATTCATTTAAGGTTATTGTTTGAGCTTACTCTTTCTTCTTCTTTAATTTTCTTACTTCCTTTCACATCTCAAATGCATAGTTCTTTACTGATATCTAGATATCAATTCTTTTTTCTTCTTTTAGAAGAAAAATTTATCAAGCCCGTTTAGATCTAGGCCCTTTGTTCAATTTTTATTTTCTTTTTAGGAATCTTATGAAATTTTTTATACGCCCAAGATAGATTAGGTTGTTGTTGAAGAAAGAATGTGTAATCAAACCCTCAATGCATCCGAGTTTCGTGTTTGACAGTTGAAATATTGAAGATTTAGATAGAATATCTTTTGCGCTTTTTGTTTAGTTTTATGTTTAGTAATTACTTGCTTACAAAAAAAAAAAAAGTTTGAAATTACTTGACGACTATCCTCAATAGCTATATATATATTTGATTGAAGTAGAGTTTGGCAAGTTTCTACGGAATGTTTTTCCGTGCATATCTTTCCAAGAGTATGATGCATTTACAGTGATTATGTAATCTAATGAAGAGTTGGATAATTTTTCCTTTCTTTCTTTGCTCCCTTTTCAACTATTCTTTTATACATTTTCTTGAACAAGGTTATCTTTCACTGTTTAAGGGATTGCAAAATGGAAGAAAGTCTTGATTTTGAAGTCATATATATATATATATATATATATATATATATATATATATATTAATAAAATGGTATCTTGTCGTATTAATTTACTTCAAAATTTTGCAACTTTCAAAGATAATAGTCTAATATAAGATTTTTTAAGCGAGTTATATGAGACTTCACTCACAACAATATCTTTTTCTTTTCCTTTTTTCTATTTTTATTTTTATTTTCCAATATTTTCAAATAGTTTTCGTTAATCGTGTTTATAACATTCATTTTCTTATTGTAAGAAGATGATTGTTTTGGAAACTTAACGAATCTTGCTTTAGCCACAATTAATATGCTTGCTAGGATGAATTCTCTTGTATATATTAAAAGGAAAATAGGTACACTTAAATTTGGTGCTTAGATTTGTCTACCAAGTCTTATACATATATGTATATCTATACACCATGAAAAACATATTCAAAATCACCCACCATACAAATAGGAACCAAAAGAGGGGAGGATGAAGATTTATTATCATACATAATTAATAGCAAAATATGCAAGGAAATAGAGTTTAGTGATAACATAAGGCACCCAGCAGGTAGCTCTACGGCACCCTTCCATTATAATGGTGAGGTGGGAATCCATAGTAAGGTGGAAATCCATGATAACGACGGCAGTTATAGCATGTTCGACGCAGTTTAGTTACAGGACCATGTAACGGTGCGGCTGCAGCAAATACATAAATACATACATATAGATATTATTAAATAAAGAAAACACACACACAGATATATATATATATATATATATATATATATATGGATTATGATGCAAAAGAATTAAGAAAACTTATGGGATTTGATGATCGATAACCACTCACCTGCTACAAGTATCCTTGTTTCCTTGGTGCCTGGTAGCTCATCATGTTGAGCTAAAATGAGTAAGAACACTAAGAAAACTACAATTCCTCCCTTCTTGCCTGCCATGCATCTATCGATCTTCACCTGATAGAATGATGCATATATATACATATATATAGGGAAATTTTATAACCATGCAAATGTATATGTATATATTAGGGAAATTAATAAAAGATAATTGTTGTGTTTAATTATTTGTAGGGAATGGGACATGAGTGGATGAGAGCTATAGCTTCACAATGAGGTAATTTCTTGACTTAATAATTTAAGGGATCTTTGATATTTCTTGACTTTGGTTGACTAAGAGGTCAGGGAAGGAAAATATTTTAATTGTGTTAAACGATATTCGGTTTTTTATATGTTATATTAAAAAATTAATATGTATTTATTGATATTTTTTTATAATTAATTATTTTTATTAAAAAAATAAATTCAAAAGATATTTTAGTCTTTTTTACTTAAAAATATAAAATTTTGTATAATTATTTTAAAATAGTGTATTTATTTTTATTTGCGACAAAAAAAAATAATAACATCAAATTTTGAAAAATACAAAAGTATTAATTTAAGTATAAATAGTTGGTCTAAATAAAAATAATTTAAGTATTAATTCATCTACATAAAAAATATTTTAAAATTTTAATTTATTTAAATAAAAATTTATCATTAATTTTAAGATTAAAATATTAAAAATAAAATATAAGATCTAATTGTCGAATCGATTAAACATATATAAATTTAAATATAAAATAAAAGTAAAACAACCCTTTTATCAAGTAAAAATGATTTAGAAATCGAAACGGTGAATATTCTGTGCATATATATATACGCGTGTGTGATTATTGGAAAAAAATGGTAGATATATATATATTTTTTGGTTAGTCGATATGATATTCTAAATCACAATTTCGATTAATCAAAATTTGGTTTGAATTACATTATAGAATTTAATTCTTATTCGGGAAAAGGCTTTACTCGGATATTACATAAGTTTTTTTTTTTTTAAAATTTTTTAAACTTCTCTAACTAATCCATAGTTGAGTTAAATTAAACGTTTTTCAAATCAAAATTTTATTTTAAGAGAATCAAACTCCTTGGGACCATGAGATCATTACTGGTTCTTCCATAAGTTGGTTTCATTATTTCATTTCCAAATGGAAGAAAACAACTAAGTACAAGGAATGAATAAGAAAGTGTATTGTGAATGGTATACGATGTCAAAAGTGCATTGTGTTTTCGTCTGCATCCAATTTATCATGACTTTGAAGTCTTCCAGTTATGATATTAAGATCTTTTTTCATTTGTAAGTGAAACTCATTTATTCAGTTAGAATTTATTGATTATTAGAATATTTTAAAATAAAAATTTTAAAATTTGGAAGAATTACCATATTAGTGAATAATGCATTAGTGGCTGCTCAAGTTTTTGGAATCTATCATAAGTTAAAATAATAAATTTATATTGTTTAACACACACACTATATATATATATAATGAATGAGATCGAAGTGACTCATCTACCACATATAAAAGTCAATCGAAATGGACAAGAACATGTCAGAAAGATCGGACCCACTTTAGACGTCCAACAAGTTGCAACAAAGGATTGATGGATGCAAGTGGCAAATGTCATTATTAGACGTTATTTAATTTTTGAACAATGTTTGAATATATTCGAAAATTAATCGAACCTTAAAAAATTATTTGAGTTTGGTTTGTTTAATAAACGAACGAGCTCGAAAGCGAATAGTGGCTCAAACGAGCTCGAATGGCTTTGTTCACAAACAACTTGGTTAGTTTACAACTCTAGCTTTAAGTAAAGTTAATATGTATGCAAGAAAGATTGTTTGTCATGGTGCAAAGTGATTTGGGTTGCTTGTTCTCCCCTTCTAAAGATATTACTTGATTTTCTTGTCCCTTTTTTGGTTTTGTTAGACCTTTTGAGCTGATATGTCAGATTTATATCGTGTTTTTAAGGGGTAATTATGTTTAATTATGTTTAATTTAGAGTCTAATTAGACTTAATTAAATGGAAATTACGCAAATTTGCTTTGTTTTCGCTTTTTGGAAGTTTCAGGACTGAAATTGAAGAAATGAAGAAATCAGGGACTAAATTGCAAATTTTTGGAAACTTCAACACGGGCGTGTTGAAGAGATCAACATGGGCGTGTTGGAGACACGCGACACGGGCGTGTTGAAGGCGGCATAGGCGTGTTGAAGGCAGCTTTGACGCGTTTCAATGTCCCACATCGAAATTTTTACTGTTTTCAGCTCCTCTTCTACTCCTATAAATAGAGGCGGCAACCAAGCCTTTGAGAACACCACCAACACACCAGAGAGTGCAGAGTTGCAGAGAATTTGAGGGATTTCGAGTCTCTACTTCCGTAGATTCTTAGAAATTACCCTCATAGTTAAATATTTTCTAGTTATTATATTTTTCTTCTTAGCTTTAGGGTTTGAGCCTCGACCAATAAGGGAGAGCTCTATAGCTTAGTTGAGAGGTGTGATTCTAGAAGTTTTCGTGGGCAATACAAGGAGGAAGGCTAGTAGGGTTCGTGAAGAATCGGAGGTCAAGTCCCGTCGTTGAAGTAGTGACAACCATACAACAACTTTTCTTTTCCCTCTTCTCAAGTCTATTATTTTTCGTTCTTTATTTACTCTATCTCTGTCTCATGGGATTCTTTTATTATTAATGATAAAATTAGAGTTTTTATTAATTTCCCGGGAAGGATATTGATTGTGATTATCATTGTGATTATTATTGCTTTATGCTTTCAACTTAGTTTCTTATTCAATTTATGCCATGACACATAGGTTTGCATCTACTTTAGCATATAATTGGAATAATTAATTAATTGACGGTTTGTTAAGGAGACCCGACCATAGGAGAATTAATGAATTGTCGGATTAGGTGTAATAACTTGCATCGACCATAATGAGGTTAGGCAGTCTAATAATCTCGAGTTAGTAATCAATGCAAATCTTAAGATTAACTTATTAAATTGACGACTTAATAATTAATCTACGAAGGTTTAGGATTACTTGCAACGACCCGTATTGAGGTAATCACATTAGATAACTCGGGTACGGTAGTAAAGTTAATATTAATCATAATTTCCTTAGATCTGCTTAAAGCTACATCTTCGAATATGGTCATTCTAATTGAATCATCGAACTGAATAAGAATCCTAAACCATATCTGTTTCAATTCTATTTATGTTTTAGCAACAATCTCATGAATTGATTCTTATCCTAGGGTTAACTTTTGTTAATAAATTCTTGTCATACTTAATAATTGCTTATAATTGTTGTCAACGTCTTTGGGTCTATACGATATTTTATAAATGTAAAATCGTTGATGCTTCCATGTTACTATCTATCGTACTCTGCCTTAGATTTTGGTTTTTTAAGTGACAACCTATTTGTTTTCCTTGAATTAATCTCAATTATAATCTATGCTAAAAATATAGTAACCAAAATTCACATCAGGAGCCATGGAAGATCCCTAGTTAATTGTGATGTAGTTTGTGTCCCAAAGGAGGAGGGCATGCAGACTTGACTTGATCTTGGCAATTTTTTGATTTTGAAACCATGCCCTTTGCTCTGATAAGAAAAATATGATATTCTCTGAATTTTGATAAATTTTCCAATAAATTTTAAATCTACCCTATATTGTGGAAGGTGGGAAAAAAGAGTACTTTTTTTTTTTTTTTATGAATAGGAAAAAAGAGTACTTGTTTAGCTTTGTTCTTGAGATTTCTTACCATTTGAGATACCTAACTAGTGCTTGCTAGGGTTAATAGTGTTTTTAAGAATATCTTCTACCTCAGGGATTTATTTTATGGTTGGTTGTAAATGAGATTTGACTTATTGTTATAGCATGACCATTATCTAAAGGGATATTGTAAATAAATTTTGAAATTTAGATCTAAAAAAAAAAAAAGCTTTTTCAATGAATGAAATAAAACATGTTTATGTTTTTATAATACTTAAATATTTAGTGACCAATATATATACATATATTATGAAAAAATATTGAGGAAAAAAAACGTATAAAAAAAGTTGAGGGACTTATATAAAAATGTTGGATTGAATTCAATAATATTTTGTAATATCAAAGTTGCTATTTAGACTAACAATTTTTAGTTTATTTGTTCACTTGATGAAAATTTTATAGAATTTTATGTTGGAAATAATATATAGATTACAAATCTATTTCTTAAACAAATCCAAGACCCAATATGTCGGATTATTAAGGAATTAATCAACCAATAAGTTTGCGGAAGTGTACCTGAATTAATCTTCAAGATCTAGATCTTTAGTAATTTTGAGGTTCTTGATATTCATGGAAACCTGTATGAAAAACAAGGCTATGATCTTCCAAGAGTTCTATTGGAGTCTAGGGATCCGTTCTACTGACGGGATATAGAATAGACAACTCTCGGTAGTCTCCCGGGGACCATAACCATATAATATATCTTATTCCTAGCTAACCCATCACATATTAGGAATTATGGTATCTACATAAGTGGACTCATACTTATTTCTGATGCATATTAATCCAATAAACTTTATTAGATCACTTTAATAAGGCTTAATAAAATATGATAGCCTTAAATACATAATTGACACATAAGCCCACATGATTTATTAAAATAAATCTAACATTTTAGTCTAGATTGAAAGAAAGATTCTTATATATATATATATATATATATTTTAGAGAAAACATTAAGTATCTAAGTTATAAAACATCAAAACGTAGGTTTAAAATGTTTTTTTTTTCTTAATTACTATTATTATTTAAAAAAGTGAAAAAAAATTAGAAATTTTGAGAATTAGGTCTCAGTTATTTATTTTTAATTTTATGGTCCTTTAGTTTAGTTAGAGACCTTACTAATAACCTTGAAAAAGAAAATTATGAACTTAACCCTAAATAGGGTTTCATGAAACTTCACAACAATAAGTAGTAATAGAAGTATATCAACAAGACAAGAAACACACTAATTAATTTTGGTAACTAAATCATAAACAATATAGATTAATTTCAAATCCAACAAATTATGATAATAAATTGTAAATAACTTATGAGATTGAATGATATGAAAATATATAAAATTAAAATGAAATGGTCTTACGTTTATTAAATAGATGTTTGGCTGAAATTTGTTAATTATTGGCCAAAAGATCTATTTGAATAATCAAAATTAGATAAATAATCAATTTGTTTGAAAAAAAAATTAAATTAAGGATTAAATTAGACAAATTATGATAATTATCTAATTTAATCCTTTTTCTTTTTTCCATTTTTATTTTTATTCTCAATATTTTCAAACAATTTCCTTTGATTGTGTTTCTATATCGTTTCATAATATTTTTATTGTAAGAAGATGATATTGGAAACTTAACGAATCTTGTTTTAGCCACAATTAAAACGTTTGTTAGGATGAATTGTCTTGTATATTGTTGTGCAAAATATGGAACACGAGTAATATAGTACTTAAGTACTAGATATCGATCTGAGAAATGCACGTAATAAAGTGTGGATTAAAAATAAATCAAATATATCAAATTAATTGAACACTAGACTAGTTTTCCCCTGTTATGTATTAAAGATGGCCAATATTGTACTGATGCTATAGTAATGCTGCAGCAATTAATCCAGAATTTCTCAAAACATATGCACGTTTTTCAACATCACATAATTTCAGTCCACAACAATAAACTCATACGTCTATGCCGTTTATAAATTAGGACTTAACAGTAAACATCCAAAATTCTCAACGGATTATGCAAGGTAATTATATATGTCTATACAACTACAAAGTCGAATTCACAAAATTCAACCAAGCACCAATCAAGTGTTGTGTCAATTAAACCTTAATCCTTTCGGATCCAAGCCTTAACTCATTTATCAACCAAAGATATTTAATCACTAGTAGAAATTCAATTGATAAACACTTGAGAGAATTGCCAAACAATATATAGCTTCAATACCCACAAATCAAGAATTTACATAACAAGTTCCAACTAGCCTAGTTTATGAAAATTTAGCTCATAATTCCAGATTCAAAACCAAACAAAACAGATTCCATAATCATTCCGTAAAATTCAGCCCAATAAAATAAATGATTACAGAGATGTCAACGAGAAAGTAACAAGCATTCAAACTAATTTCTTAAATTGAAAGCTTTGAAATCTCCCCTTTGTTGATTGTTCAGCACCACAACTTCTTGAATTCAATAGGGTTACTTCGATTTTGAACTTGAGAATGTCTTCTCTTCGTTCTTCTCTCGATGCTCTCGCTAAGAAGTGATTGATTACAGACTGTCTTATGTAAAAATTCTTCTTCACTCTCGTGAAACTTACCATCACTGAATTCAGTCGAATTACAGAGTGTCCTCTGTAATTCTCTTAATTTCTCTGTATGTGTGTTTAGCTCTCTTCTCGAATTCAGTAAATTACAGAATGTCTTCCGTAATGTTTGATCCCTCGTATCTAATTTCCCCTACGTTCTCAAAACTCATCAATTTACAGAATTTCTCCTGTTTTCTCTCTCGTACTTTCCAGTACCGCGCTCCTCTTCTTTTCAAAAAAATCTTCACTCTTTATCACTAAAGCTCACACCTTACTGACTCCCGAAATGTTAACCACCACTCTCTTACTGCCCGATTTTTTTCTTTTCCACTCCCTGAATTATTCTCCAGATTTCTTTCCTTATTTTTCGTAAATTCCTAAGAATAATTCCACTCATGCCAGATCAACTCTTCTTCACTTAATTGTTGTGTATTGGGCCTCTTTCTTCTCTTCTTTTCCTTGCAATTTCTTTAGTCTATTTGACTTTCTTGATCTTGCAAATAAGTGAAGCTTAAAAACCTTTATCAATTTAGTCCCTCAAATTTGTAGTATCTTCAATTCAACCTCTAATTTCACTTATTTTTATTGAATTTCAGCCATTTCCCTAAATAAGACAATCACACAAACAATCAATAAAAATAGGCACAAAATTACCAAAAATAAAAGTAAAATCACTCATTCTTAAATTCAATCAAGCTTAAGAAATAACAATAACTCTACAAAAAGTAGAGTTATCATATATATTAAAAGGAAAATAGCTACACTTAAATTTCGTGTTTAGATTTGTCTACAAAAGAGAGAACACAAAAAAACACAACAAAAAAGGACAAAAAAAAAAAAAAAAAAAAAAAAAAAAAAAAGAACCCCAAAAATCTGTTGGGCTTGTCTCTAACTCCACATTAGTATGATATTGTCTACTTTGAACTTAAGCCCTCACGGGTTTGTTATTGGGCACCTTTTCAAAAGGCCTCATACTAATGGAGTAGGTGAAATACCTTATATACTAGACAACTCTTGCATAATCTTCCGATGTAGAATTTGGATTGATACCCCAACCCAACAATATCCCTCCAGCAGGTAGCTCTACGACACCCTTCCATTATAATGATAAGGTGGGAATCCATAATAAGGACGGCAGTTGAAGCATGTTCGGCCCATGGTTCAAAGTCTCGATCGAGTCACGCGTAACTCGGTCGAGTTGTCTCTAAAACGATGGAGTCCGATACAAAGATACAAAGAAAAATCAAAATGCCATTAACTCTGCCTAACTCATCTTAACTCGGCTTGACTCAGTCTGACTCGATCGAATCAACACCAAGTTAGTTAAAAAGATAAAAAATGAAAGAAGAAGAAGAAGAAAAAGTGGAAAAAATGGAGAAGAAGAAGTGAAAAAACGAAGAAGGAAGAAGGAAAAAAAAAAGAGAAGTGATTGGGCACAAAAATCTATAAATATTATATATATATATATATATATAATATATTTTTAGAAAGAAAAAGATTAAATATGCACAGAAATTGAAAAGTATTATATTTTATATATTATAATTATTCTTTTTGAGATAGAAAATGAATAAAAATGTACGAGAAGTATTATATATATATATATTATAAATATGTTTAAAAAAATATATTAGACTTATATATTATTTAAATTGTTTAATTTATTCTTATGTATTAGATTTTTTATATATTTTTAATATATAGTTATTATTTTATAATTATTTATATTACAATTTTGATTAATTATCATTATTTATGATTTATATTTAAATTATTGTATTATTTATAATTTTATTTATATATTAAAAAAAATTATTTAAATAAAAAGTTATATATATATATTTTTTTTTTATAAATAAAAAGTTATATTTTTTAGTTAAATATAAAAAATTCTGTATCACCATACAAAGATAAAAAATTCGGTATCACCATATATATATATATATATATATATATATATATATATATATATATATATTTATAGATAATTGATGTGTGTAATTATTTGTAAGGAAAGGGACATGAGTGGTAGATAGCTAGTTAAGTAGCTTCACAATGTGGTCTTTTCTTGACTTAATAATTTAGGGGGTCTTTGATTTTTCTTGTTTTTGGTTTCGTTTGAATGAGAGTTTACTTGACTTTTCCTGACTTAGAGGTCAGGGAATTAAAATATTTTAATTGCATTAAATGAAATTTTTCTTTTTTTTTTTCTCTTTTATTTTTCGTATTAGACAATTGATATGTATTTATTAATATTATTTTTTGTTAATTATGTCTTGTCAGTTCTGCCTCTTAGTTTCATGGGTGTTCATTGAGTAATGCCTTCTACTTTCATTGGACAATATCTTCTATTATGATTCGAACTCAAATATAGGCAGTATTTCTTAATTTGATTATGATTCAAACATAACGCATATAGATGCTCCTCATTTTGAATAAAAAATCAGCTTTCTTTCTGCCCGTGTGAATGTAGATATTGAACGACGTAATTCTATATGTTTAATTTCTTATTGTTTGTTAATTTTCTACATTTGTCATTACTTTTCTTTTCATATTTGTATAATCAATATTTTATAACTTATAATTATTAATTATTCTTATTAAAGGAAGTAAAAGAAAAATGGATTTTTATTTTTATTTTTTTAAAAATAGTGCATCTCTCCACTTATATAAGTTGTTTTTGTTTAACCTCTAGGTTTTCAATAGTCACTTTGAACTTTGATTAATTTAGATTCGAGTCACATTAGAGTCCTCTATTAGAGAGTTCTTCTTAACACTTATTTTTTTATACACAAGATTCAAACTTGAAACCTTATTTTTTTAAAAAAAAGGTTCCTTCTACTTGAACGGATGTGTTGTTGGTTGCTCTAACATAATTTTTTTTTATTAAACCATCTGATTTTTAGAGTCCTCAGGTGTCACCCTTACTTTTATATGATGCTCACAGCAAGTATCGAACCATTAACATTGTGTAACATTCGTAATGCGATTTCCATTGTGTCAAGTCAAGGCTTAACGTCTTACAAAAGTTGTTGTCATTTTTTCATGTCTAAAAGGAATGAATGAGGATGGGCTGTGCCCTTGCCCTTCTCATGTTTCCCAACAAATGGCCCTAAAAAGTATTATTTTTTTTGGTGGGGTATCCAGGCCGGGTTGACCCGACTAATCCCCACCCAAATCTGGCAGCATTTTGCTGAATCCCGGTGTCGAACCCTCATTACCCGACAAGAGGGGATGCTTGAGAGATACATTTGTACCAACTCAACCACAAACAATTGACATAAAAAGTATTATTACATAAATCACAACTAAAAAGTTAACAGAGTACTACTAAACTGATGTTTTGCATTACGTACCCAATCAAATTAATGGATGCATGTGTTAATGTTTCAAAATTTTAAAATCATTCCCAATAATCAAGAAAAAAGCTCTATTTTAACCCGTGCTTAGCTTTTTGTCGGAAAAAATCTTTTTTTTTTCACATTAATTTTTGTCTACAATTTATTTAATTTTTTATTTTATTTTTTTTTTTGGTCATAATTTAAAATTCATGAACAAAAATTCTTGAATTTTAGAGATTAAATCATCGTTTTTTTTATTCTTTGAAAATTCAAAGAAATTCTACTTGGATTGGGTCTAGATATTTTGTTTATAATTCATTTTCTTCTAGAAAAAAAAATATTATAGATTTTTCTTAATAAGAAAATTATCCAATTTAGTTAAAAAATAAGTATTTAATTATCAATATATATGTCAAGAAGGTAGTAGCTTAGTTGGTAGCACCTCGAGTCTTATAACATGGGAGGTCATGAGTTTGAGACATAATATTTTTTTTTTTAAAAAAAAAAAATTTTTATATAAAAAAAAAATAAAAAAAAAAAAATGTTAGGGTACTAAACCTAACAAATATAAAAATGGTGAATCAAAAGCGCAATAATATTGTGTAATATCAAAGTTACCATTTAGATTGACAAAAGTGTTTATTTAATTTCACCTGAAATAATTAATATCAAATTAGACAAATAATGATACAAGAAAATTATTTGGTAAAATATTAGATTGAAATAATTAGTCACGGGGGGCGGCGGCTACAAGAATGGTTTGCTTCTTTGGTGCGATCGACCTAAGGGTTTATGTTGAGCTGAAATTATTAAGAAAAATAACAAGAGTAGAATTCCTTTGTTGGCCATCTGATCTAATTCTGCGTACTGCAATTAAGCAGGGCATGCAAATTAATTCCATATTTATATAGCCATCCTAGTTTGAATTTTCCTCACTTCATATATATATATAAAGGAAAATATAATTGAAGTCCATATATATATATATATATATATACAGAGAGAGAGAGAAAGCAAGGGGGGAGAAATGTATGCTAATTTGTACTAAAAAATTTAATATTATGGATGGGATAGGGACGGGAGTGGAAGAGAGCTAATTCAATGTTCTCATGTCTTGACTTAAAAGTCTTCTCCCTCTCCCTCTCTCTCTCTCTCTCTCTCTATATATATATATATATATATATATATATATATATATATATATATATATATGTATGTATGTATTTATTTATTGATAAGAAATAGGAAGGTGCAAGTGATGATGACTAATACCCCTGCCTAATGTTTAGACTTTTGTATTTGTGAAAGTAATACACTTAAGGTTAATATATCATTATAAATTCGGTAACCGTATAATTAAAATTGGAACTCATGACTTTGGCAAACCACTCAGGGAATAAATTTGGAATTACTTGATGATAAGCTATTATTTTATATTTATTTATTTTTTTTGTTAGATTTCGTTTGCATCCAATTTAGCTTGACTTTGAGGTTTCCACTATTAGAGTTATGATTTTAAAATATTTTTCATTTATAAGTAAAACTAATCTATTTCATCAGAACTGATTGTTTTTGAAAATATTTTTAATAAAAATAAATGGCAATATTTTAAAATTTGGAAGAATTACCATATTTAATGAAACATATTAATCTATTTCAGTGTGTCCATTTCCATATTTATATATATACAATGTTGTATTTGCTGTCACGACAGAACTTATAAGCATACAATGTTAAGATAATAAATTTAACTCTTTTTTATCAACTTAAACTTTTAAAATAGGCGACGATCTATTTTGATTTGTGTTGGTTATTAAAAATTGTCAATAGCCCACCAAATTTTATTATATTAAAAGTGCATTTATATAAATGCACTTAAATAAGTAATTATAAACAATCATCATGATACTCTTTTGGAATAATGACAAATAAAATAAATTATGAAATGGATTCAAGTTGTGCTAGCTATGTTCTAAACACACCAATTTTAAGAGGAAAAGAAAAAAAAAAAAAAAAAACTCTCCGATCACCGTTGCTTCACTTCCCGGCCGGTTTACGGCAGTCTTTGGTTCGGATAATAAGATAGTCTCCTCGCATGGCAGTTTCTGGTGCATCTCCGGCCCTGGCGAGTTACAGGTCCGTGCCTTTCTTCGTCGTCTGAAAGCAAAAATATATTAAATTAAGACAAACGATCGATCAAAAAAAAAAAAAAAAGGAAAACAAAAAGGTAAATTTGGATTGGAAACTCACCGGCGGCTACAAGTATGCTCCCTTCTCCGGAGCCACGTCCTGGGGGCTTATGTGGAGCTGAAATTAGTAAGAAGAATAAGAAGAGTAGAACTACTTTGTTGGCCATCTGAGATCTAAATTCTACGTACTGCGAAAGCAAATTATAATATGGTGAAATTAGGGCTTGCGAATCCCTCATTTATATAGCCATTATTGTATATTAGAATATGCATTAGTGGCTGCTCAAGTTGCTCAAGTTGTTGTAATCTATATTGTTGAGTCAAACTTGTTGTAATATATATTGTTGAGTCACTCAATAAGTTTATATTATTTGATATATATATATTGAATGGAATCGAAATGTCTTATCTGTCATGCGTAAAAGTCATGAACCAAAGTGGACTAAGATATGTAAGATATATCGGACCCACTTTGAATATACCCATTATGCAAGTGACATAGGTTATTATCATAGGCTTGTATACCAAGTACTAGAGTATTAAATTAACTTTGATGAGTAATTAAAAAAACACTACACACGCGCACAATATTGGCTGATAAACAATGTTTTACTTCTCAAGTATGTCCTTTTCATCTGTTGGCCTCTCCTTATATATTCCATAAAGTAAGTTAAACGTGCTAAGTCTTTCATATTCTTCTTACATACAATTGCTAAAAACTCTGTAATTCTTTGGAGTATTAAATAATTTTGAAGAAATATTCTCACTTTCTAGTACATTCTAACAAATTCCTTATGTGTTTTTACTAACTTGATCATCGGAAGACCATAGTCAAAAACATCACCTTCGACACATGACTTGTTTTGCAGATGCTTTGGCATTTTCTTTCTTAATTAAAATTTGACTCATGTCCTACGTTTCAAACACTAAAAAGTCATTCTTAATCATATATATATATATATATATATATATATATATATATATATATATATATATATATATAATCAAAGAATATTATTAAGGTGCTCATAGAATGCGAAGATGTTTGGAAGAGTCGTGGTTTCTCGCGACTCATTGACCAATAATTGCTATGGAATCTTCTGCGAATGTGTTCGGATGAATCCATTGGCAGCATCCGCATTTTGACGGCTTTTCTTGAGAAATTGCGAAGTTGATGCAGTTTGTACGTTATTTATGATCAGTATTGGCATTTTATGTCCCCGCGCAGAATTTTCTAAACATTCTGTAAAATATTATTAAATATATCAATAAAAATAAGATATTATAATACGTACTAAAAAAATTATTAATCATCACTTAAAATAGTGTGATTATTTTTATTCTTAAACTTATAAATATTAATTTAAGAGCAATATTTTAATTAGATATTAGTTTTTTTGTGTTAATTACACTTTTATATGTCTTATTTTATTAGTGTTTTAGAAAATATTTTAGACAATATTATAGAAGATCCATATCACGACATTTTTTTCTAACAAAATATTAAAATTATTGATATACCTTTCAATTACAAATATTATAATAAATCTTAAAAAGAAAAACATGAATGAATATATAACAAAAATTTAATTTCTTCATTAAAAAAAAAAAAAGAAGAAGTAATATTTTACATACCACCCCTTCTTTGATGATTTTTTTTAAAAACATTTTTGTTTAATAAATCTAACTATTAAATTATTCATTAAATTATGTTTAGACGAATATATCTTGAAGTTGTGGATGTTGGGCCCATTATTCGCATCGGGTTAGGTTGGGTCGGGTCGGGTTGCCTCACCTAACTCCAGATTAATATGATATTGTCTGTTTTGGGCCTAAGCCTTCACGGGTTTGTTCTTGAAACTTTACCAAAATGCCTCATACTAATGAAGTAGGTGGAACTCTTTATATACTAGACAACTCTTGCCTAATATTCCAATGTGAGACTTGGGTTGACACACCAACCTCAACAGTGGAGTTTCTTCATAATTTGTTTTATGTGATGATTTGAATTGAGCATCCAAATTACTATATTACTCCCTTTATTATTCTTTTATTTGTGGCAAATAAAAAATATCATTTAAAAAACACAAAAATTGATGCGTTAATGACTAAAATATGTTTTTACATGACTTTCTTTAATAAGAATAATTAATAGGTATAACTATAAAACAGTAATTGTACAAATATGAAAAGAAAACATCAATAAATACACCGTGATTTAATTTTCTAATGTGACAAATTGAAAAAAAATAATGAATAAAGAAGAAGGGAGGGAGGAATTTGTAGCCACATCATTTGCTTCAAATAGAATAAAGGAATTATGTTTTTTTAGGGTTAAAATTGGATTGAAGTTAATTACTTTTTTACCCTTTCTTGTAATGAATATACTTCGTCTTCTATTTACTGCTTTGGTAGATTGCACTACAATATCATCTATTGAAGTGCCAAATATCTTCATAGGGAAAATCCTCTAAAACGAGTGGAATGAAGTTCAGAAGTTCCTCCACAAAGAAATACTATTTTGTGTACTGATAATATTTGGATTTCCAAGAACAAAGATTGGAGAGAATATTTATATCAAGAATAATCGATCATGTAATTTGGATTATTTTTTCCACCCTACTCTCTTGTGGACAACAAGAAATTTGATTTCTCAATCAAGAAGATCAAGTTTATTCAGAAATTGAAATGCACTTTCTTGGAATCATGGTGGGAAAGGGAAGAAGAAGTCTACCAAGTTCTTGCACTAAACACTCTTTTCTATATTAATATATTGTTAGAGTATAAGTTTTATTATTTAGTTTTGTTATTTATTATTCATCATAAGTGTAAAATAATCTTTTTAGTCATTTTACATTTGTAATATATACTTTTATTTCTCTCTTGTAATTTATCATTCAATGTTATGAAACCCTAAACAATGTTTTTCTTTTATCAATTCTCTCAATTCTCATATGGTATTAGAGTAGGAGATCGAGTTATGAGGAAACTTTATGGGTAATGAGTTGAAATTTTAGAAATGTAGAGGGTAATCTCAAAGACATTGACTTTGTCGAGAGAAATTGATTTTAGTTAGAAGCGGGGACACTGTTTTTTTCTTTTATCATATTTTGCATGGTTTTTCCTCAGTGTGTGTTTTGTTTCATTTTGTCTTCTGATTCATCGTCAATTTGACAGTTATTCAGGTTGAGTTTCTTGTTTGATCTTTATTAGAATGGGAGAAAAATAGGTGAGGATTACAATTGCTATGTTTGACTTTATGTGGTTATGGATCTTGATGGTGGGTTGTGTTTCGTAGATTTGGATATTTACTCTACTGCATTTTAGTAGATTTGGAAATTTGCAAAGATTTGTAGGAATATAGTAATTTGGAAATTCGTTTGCACCTTAATTTGGGAAATTTAGGAGTTTGTTTGCAGTAGAGTAATTTGAGAATTTCTATCGTAGACCTTGGAATTTCGTTTGCAGTAATTTGGGTATTGAACGGTTGAAGAATTTCGTCAATAGATTTATACATTTGTACTCATTTGGAGGTAAGACAAAAAATGATAGAGAGAGTTGTCGTCATATGATGGTAAAGAGCATGAATATGGAGCACGTGATAGATGAAGTTGAACATATTAATCTAAGTTGCATGTTGGAGATTATTTGTTTTGGACGAGCTACAAGTTCCAAATGTAGTTGCATTGGATTTTGCTTTGTTTTCTTTTTCGTTTAAATTCTCCTTTTTCAAACTCTCATTGCTCGTTATAGCTGCATTTTGAGTTTGAGAGGATGTTAGAGTATTGGTTTTATTATTTAGTTTTGTTATTTATTATTCATCATAAGGATAGAATAGTCTTTTTTAATCATTTTACATTTACTATATATATATACATTTATTTTTCTCTTGTAATTTATCATTGTTATGAAACCCTAAACAATATTTTCTTTTATCAATTTTCAAAATTCACACACACACACACACACACATATATATATATATATATATATATATATATATATATATATATTTAATGGTTTCATTGCCAAGTAAATAAAAAGGGAGGGAGTATAGTTATTTCCATTATGATTACAAAAACATTTTGTCATATGGTTGAATTTGTTGTCTCAATTTCATGTTGTATCCAATAAGTTTATTATGAAGTCTAAATGTCTTAAAATATCTTCTAAAATATTAATAAAATAATAATATGTATCAATTTAATTAATCAAACTCAATTAATATTAGTTTTTCATCAATTAATTAAACTGATACATATCATTATTATATTAATGTCTTAAACAATATTTTAAAGAATTTCATTCATAGTATTCATTTTGTTATATTTTTTTACTTCTTAAATTTGTTTGATTTATAAAATTTTTATATTTTATTATTTATAAAAAATATTAATTTTTTAAAAGTATTAATTTTTAATAAATTATCAAATTAATTAAAATAATAAATAAATATATTTTTTTAAAACAGTACTCTTTGAGTTGAACGAGACTCTTAAAGGAGATCCCTTAGGAATTAACAAGATTATTGGAGTACGACTTATGATTAATTGAGGTTCTATTATGTAAATATTATATTATATTATATATATCGAAAATATAATAATTTATTACATATATCTTTTAAATATTTGAAATCTCTAAATATATTTTAGTAAAATTAAATCTATCTGTGAACAATAAAATTTTCTTTTCGATTATTATCATCTGTAAAATAAATAATCAAAATATATAAAAGTCACAAGATAATATATATTTGATGTTGGGCTCGAATCTTTATATTTCTCCGCCGATTCTTTTCGTCGTGGATCCGAGGGCATTTTGGGCTTGTCTCGATCCAATGAATTTTGATTTCTTCCGAGGGCCGTTTTGGGCTGGATCTCGGAATGGATTTGAACTTCGAGGGTCTTTGGGCTTGATCTCGATCCATCCGTATTTGATTTGATTTTTGACTTCTCGAGAGCCTTGGGGATTGATCTCGAAGGGAGGGAGGATGCGCCAGAAACTATGGACGATCCCCAAAGGAATCGTCGGAGTTTCTTTTCTTCTTTGCCACCACCGATTTTACCTCTAATTTTCACCTTTGATTTCCACCTCTTTTTATAGATGAAGAGAGTGACAATCAATGACTATTAGTTTGTCATGTGTCACTCATCGCAGGAGTAAAATCTTTCAATATCTTCAATATATATTTAAATATATAATTAAATTTAATTAAATATATAAATAAAATTTCGGTGTCTACACTATCAACAAAAAAACATATTTAAATAATATTATAATATTATATTTTACTTAAATTTATTTAAAACATAAGTGTAGACACTGAAATTTTATTTATATATTTAATTAAATTTAATTATATATTTAAATATATATTAAAGATATTGAAAGATTTTGCTCCTGCGATGAGTGACACATGACAAATTAATAACCATTGATTGTCACTCTCATTCAAGTGAGGTGAAAATCGGAGGTAAAATCAGTGGAAAAAAAGAAAGGAAACTCCGACGATTCCCTTCGGGGATCGTCCATAGTTTCTGGTACACATCCTCCCTTCGAGATCAAGTCCAAGGCTCTCAAGAAGTCAAATTCATTCCGAGATCTAGCCCAAAACGCCCATCGGAAGAAATCAAATCAATTTGATCGAGATCAAGCCCAAAAAGGCCTTCAGATCCACGACGAAAAGAATCGGCGAAAAAATACAAAGATTCGAGCCCAATATCAAATACATATTATTATTTTGTGATATATATTTTTGATTATTTATTTTGCAGATGATAATAATCGAAAAGAAAATTTTATTTTTCAAAAATAAGATAAAAGACATAAACATAATATTTATGTCTTATTCTCAGTTAAAATTATATTTAAACTAAATATTTTAATTAATTTAAACATTTAAATAAAAATACATATGATATAGTTAGATTTGCTACTTTCCTAATCCCATATAAGATAGGAAAGGAGGAAAGGGAGAAAAGGGATCTGCCCTTTCTCAATCCCATATCGGGTAGGAAAGGGAGAAAGAGGGATGAGTCTCTTTAGGTTACTATAAAAGAGTTTAGTGTCTGGTGTTTTTTTTCCATATTTTTGAGAGCTTTTCTTAAATTCCTAACAGGTGATATCATAGAGTATTAGAATTTCGTATTAGTTGTTTGGCGTTTGGATCCTAAGAGATATATACCAAAAACTCTTTTTCTACCGATATATATAAATATATATATAAGAAAAAGAAAAAGAAAAAAAATCAAATCACCAAAAAGATATGGCTCACGGGAACTATAATAGTTCTCATCGTTACCGCAATCGTTCTCATCCTCGTCGTCATCATGATCCTCAACCTCGCACGCTGCCCCGTCCTCGAATGAACCGATTGCAACGTCCTGCACCACCACCGTCACCACCACCGTCGCCACCACCGTCGCCACTACAATCATTGCCACCACCACCACGACGACTAGAGACTTTACAAATTTTGAGAAGAGTGCTACGTTGTGGTCATTGCAATGGTCCTTTTGGTGTTGTATATGACAACTTGACACAGCAGCCGCCATGTCCTTGTACTTGCCATCAAATTAATATTTCACGGTATATATAACCTCGGGATGTCAGTAGCATTATTGATGCTTTAGATGATGATTTCGAAACAACAACAACGGCAAGTGATGATGATGATGATGATGGGGATCACGTGATCATGAGAGAAATAATCAGGGAATATTTGCTCCCAAGAGATTATTCTGTAATAAAGTCGGGAAACGAAGAAGAAGAAGGAGGTGAGATTTGCGTGGTGTGTTTTAACGAGATGGAAGAAAAAGAGATTTTTAAACGGCTTGATTGTAAACATGATTATCATGAGGAATGTATTACTAAATGGCTGATGCGTAAGAATACTTGTCCTATCTGTGTCTCCGTTGTTATACCTCCAAATTTTTATACAACTCAGTCAAACGATTGAAGCTCCGGCGGCGGCGGAATAAGATTGCCGGCGTGGTTGGTTATATGATGGTTGGAAGATAAGGCAGAGAAGATTGAGTTATTCATTCCATTTTTAGGGTTTGTTTAGTCAAATTTTAATGTGCATGGACTCTACCTTCTAAATCATGGTTCGCGACACCAGTTTCATATCGGAATATATAGGAGGATAAAAAATATATATAATTTATTATTATAATATTATAATAAATATTAAAAAAATATTAAAATTACAATAATTTTTATATAATAAAAGTATTAATACAATATATCAATATTTACATGTAATAACATATTGAATAACATCTAACATAAACTTTTTAAATTTATCCATATTTCCAATTATCATAAATAATCAACCTCTAATATAAAAAAATACATAAATGTATATTTTTAAAAGAAAATAACTTTAAAAAAAATTTAAACTAGATGTATATAAACATAATTGAAAGAAGTAAAAATAAAAATAAAAATATGACATACTTATCTTTTAGTACCAAGTCGAATGACGAGGAGGCTCAAAATCATCTTCCGAATCGATATCCGATTGTTGGAATAATGATACAAAAATGGATTTAAAGGTAAACAAAACAAACACAATACAAATTCATTTAAACTTAGGAGGCTCAACCTATCATTAAACTGAATATAAATATCTAACACAAATATAATATATATTATTAATATAAATATTTATAAATAATATATATATATATATATATATATATATATATATAGCACTAACATAATACTTTAGTACTTTATATAGTACTTTAGTACTTTAGGTTAATGGGAGATGAGGTTAATATATAGTACTTTAGTCAAAAAAATAATATATATAGTACTAATATAATATATATTATATATAATATATATTATATATATTATATATATAATGATTAATGAGTTACTTTTAAAACTTACCAAAAAAAAAAAAAATGGGTTGCTTTAAAAAACAAAATGGCCGATATATAATAATGATGTATAGTAGGTGTACATATAATAGTAATATAATATATTTAATGTATATATAATATATGTATATATATATATACATATAATATATGTATATATAACACTAACCTATCTTCCTTCTCTCTCTCTTGTTTTTTTTTTGTTTCTTCTCCTCCTCAGGCTTCGGTTTTTCTTCTTCTCCTCGGCTCCTCTATTCTTCTCTCTCTCTCTTCTTTTTTTTTTTTTTTTTCTTTCTCCTCCTCAGGCTTCGGCTCCATCTTCGACTTCTCCCTTCCCAAATCCAACTAAGATTGTGAGAATGGAAGAACAATAATGACAACTAAGATTGTGGGAATGGAAGAACAATAATGACAATTGAATGATATGTAATGGAGTGTATTTATAGTTGAAATTTACTGTTTTTTTCACCAATTTTTAACCAATTTTTGCACTAATTTACTGTTTTTATATATATATAGTTCATATCGGCGATATCGGGTAAATATAGGTAAATATCGGTCGTTTCTACTGATATCGGGTAAATATCGGTTGGATCGGGACGATATGGTAACGATATGAAAATTTGTGTCATTTTTGTATCGGAGGAAGCCGTTCCTATTAAGGGGCATTAATAATAAGTAATTATAAATAATAATCATGATGTCTTTTGAAAAAAAAAAAAAAGGTAAATAAAAATAATAATTAGTAACTAACAAGAAAACACACAAATTTTAAGAATAATATATATATATATATATATATATATATATATATATATATTATTATTTAAAGCTCTCTGATCTCCGGAGCTTCACTTCCCGGCCGGTTTACGGCAGCCTTTGATTCGGATAAGATAGTCTCCTCGGATAGCAGTTTCTGCTGCATCTCCGGCGGAGTCGACTTATATCTCCGTGCCTTTCTTCGTCGTCTGGAAACAAAAAAATATATATTAAAGTAAGACAAACGATCAATACAAAAAAAGAAAAAAAAAAAGGGTAAATTTGGATTGGAAACTCACCGGCGGCTACAAGTATGCTCCCTTCTCCGGAGCCACGTCCTGGGGGCTTATGTGGAGCTGAAAGTAGTAAGAAGAATAAGAAGAGTAGAACTACTTTGTTGGCCATCTGAGATCTAAATTCTACGTACTGCGACAGCAAATTATAATATGGTGAAATTAGGGCTTGCGAATCCCTCATTTATATAGCCATTATTGTATATTAGAATATTCCTCACTTGATACATGAATATGCATTAGTGGCTGCTCAATGCGAAGAGGTGTTGTAATCTATATTGTTGAGTCAAAGTTGTTGTAATATATATTGTTGAGTCACTCAATAGGTTTATATTATTTGATATATATGTATTGAATGGAATCGAAATGTATCCGTCATGCGTAAAAGTCATGAACCAAAGTGGACTAAGATATGTAAGATATATCGGATCCACTTTGAATATACCCATTATGCAAGTGACATAGGTTATTATCTTAGGCTCGTATACCAAGTACTAGAGTATTAAATTAACTTTGATGAGTAGTTGAAAAAATACTGCACACCGCACAATATCGGCTGATAAACAATGTTTTACTTCTCAAGTATGTCCTTTTCATCTGTTGGCCTCTCCTTATATATTCCGTAAAATAAGTTAAACGCACTAAGTCTTTTATATTCTTCTTACATACAATTGTTAAAAACTCTGTAATTCTTTGGAGTATAAAATAATTTTGAAGAAATATTCTCACTTTCTAATACATTCTAACAAATTCTTTGTGTTTTTACTAACTTGTTCATCGGAAGACCAGAGTCAAAAACATCACCTTTGGCACATGACTTGTTTTGTAGATGCTTTGACATTTTCTTTCTTAATTAAAATTTGACTCACGTCTTACATTTCAAACATAAAAAATCATTCCTAATCATATATATATATATATATATATATATAATCAAAGAATATTATTAAGGTGCTCATAGAATGCGAAGATGTTCGGAAGAGTCGTGGTTTCTCGCGACTCATTGACCAATAATTGCTATGGCATCTTCTGCGAATGTGATCGGATGAATCCATTGGCAGCATCCGAAGTTGAGAAATTGCGAAGTTGATGCATCTGTTTGTACGTTATTTATGATCAGTATTGGCATTTTATGTCCCCGCGCAGAATTTTCTTAACATTCTCTAAAATATTATTAAATATATCAATAAAAATAAGATATTATAATACATACTAAAAAAATTATTAATCATCACTTAAAATAGTGTGATTAAAATTTTTATTCTTAAACTTATAAATATTAATTTAAGATCAATATTTTAATTAGATATTAAATTTTGGTGTTAATTACACTTTTATATGTCTTATTTTATTAGTGTTTTAGACAATATTTTAGACAATATTATAGAAGATCCATATCACGACAATTTTTTCTAACAAAATATTAAAATTATTGATATACCTTTCAATTACAAATATTATAATAAATCTTAAAAAGAAAAACATGAATGAATATATAACAAAATTTTAATTTCTTCATTAAAAAAAAAAAAAAAAGGAAGAAGTAATATTTTACATACCACCCCTTCTTTGATGATTTTTTTTTAAACATTTTTGTTTAATAAATCTAACTATTGAATTATTTTTTATTAATTAAATTATGTTTAGACGAATAAATCTTGAAGTTGTGGATGTTGGGCCCATTATTCGCATCAGGTTGGGTCGGGTCGCCTCACCTAACTCCAAATTAGTATGATATTGTCTGCTTTGGGCCTAAGCCTTCACGGGTTTGTTCTTGAGACTTTACCAAAAGGCCTCATACTAATGGAGTAGGTGGAACTCCTTATATACTAGACAACTCTTGCCTAATATTCCAATGTGGGACTTGAGTTGACACACCAACCTCAACAGTGGAGTTTCTTCATAATTTGTTTTATGTGATGATTTGAATTGAGCATCCAAATTACTATATTACTCCCTTTATTATTCTTTTATTTGTGGCAAATAAAAAATATCATTTAAAAAACACAAAAATTGATGCGTTAATGACTAAAATATGTTTTTACATGACTTTCTTTAATAAGAATAATTAATAAGTATAACTATAAAACAATAATTGTACAGATATGAAAAGAAAACATCAATAAATGCACCGTGATTTAATTTTCTAATGTGACAAATTGAAAAAAATAATGAATAAAGAAGAAGGGAGGGAGGAATTTGTAGCCACATCATTTGCTTCAAATAGAATAAAGGAATTAAGTTTTTTTTTGGGTTAAAATTGGATTGAAGTTAATTACTTTTTTACCCTTTCTTGTAATGAAAATACTTCGTCTTCTATTTACTGCTTTGTTAGATTGCACTACAATATCATCTATTGAAGTGCCAAATATCTTCATAGGGAAAATCCTCTAAAACGAGTGGAATGAAGTTCAGAAGTTCCTCCACAAAGAAATACTATTTTGTGTACTGATAATATCATGAGGATGAGTAGTAATATTTGGATTTCCAAGAACAAAGATTGGAGAGAATATTTATATCAAGAATAATCACGTAATTTGGATTATATTTTCCACCCTACTCTCCTGTGGGGAACAAGAAATTTGATTTCTCAATCAAGAAGATCAAGTTTATTCAGAAATTGAAATGCACTTTCTTGGAATCATGGTGGGAAAGGGAAGAAGAAGGCTACCAAGATCTTGCACTAAACACTCTTTTCTATATTAATATATTGTTAGAGTATAAGTTTTATTATTTAGTTTTGTTATTTATTATTCATCATAAGTGTAAAATAATCTTTTTAGTCATTTTACATTTGTAATATATACTTTTGTTTTTCTCTTGTAATTTATCATTCAATGTTATGAAACCCTAAACAATGTTTTTCTTTTATCAATTCTCTCAATTCTCATATGGTATTAGAGTAGGAGATCGAGTTATGAGGAAACTTTATGGGTAATGGGTTGAAATTTTAGAAACGCAAAAGGTAATCTCAAAGACATTGACTTTGTCGAGAGAAATTGATTTTAGTTAGAAGCAGGGACACTGTTTTTTCTTTTTTCATATTTTGCATGGTTTTTCCTCAGTGTATGTGTTTTGTTTCTTTTTGTCTTCTGGTTCATCGTCAATTTGACAGTTATTCAGGTTGAGTTTCTTGTTTGATCTTTATTCGAATGGGAGAAAAATAGGCGAGGATTACAATTGCTATGTTTGACTTTATGTGGTTATGGATCTTGATGGTGGGTTGTGATTCGTTTAGTGTTATTAGGTGTGAAAATTTTGCATTAGTAGATTTGGAAATTTGCAAAGATTTGTAGGAATATAGTAATTTGGAAATTCGTTTGCACCTTAATTTGGGAAATTTAGGAGTTTGTTTGCAGTAGAGTAATTTGAGAATTTCTATCGTAGACCTTGGAATTTCGTTTGCAGTAATTTGGGTATTGAACGGTTGAAGAATTTCGTCAATAGATTTATAAATTTGTACTCATTTGGAGGTAAGGCAAAAAACGATAGAGAGAGTTGTCGTCATATGATGGTAAAGAGCATGAATATGGAGCACGTGATAGATGAAATTGAGCATATTAATCTAAGTTGCATGTGAGGGATTATTTGTCTTGGACGAGCTACGAGTTCCAAATGTAGTTGCATTGGGTTTTGCTTTGTCATCTTTTTCGTTCAAATTCTCCTTTTTCAAACTCTCAATGCTCGTTATAGCTGCATTTTGAGTTTGAGGGGATGTTAGAGTATTGGTTTTATTATTTAGTTTTGTTATTTATTATTCATCATAAGGGTAGAATAATCTTTTTTAATCATTTTACATTTACTATATATATATACCTTTGTTTCTCTCTTGTAATTTATCATTGTTATGAAACCCTAAACAATATTTTCCTTTTATCAATTCTCAAAATTCACACACACACACACACACACAACATATATATATATATATATATATATATATATAATATTAATGGTTTCATTGCCAAGTAAATAAAAAGGGAGGGAGTATAGTTATTTCCATTATGATTACAAAAACATTTTGTTATATGCTTGAATTTGTTGTCTCAATTTCATGTTGTATCCAATAAGTTTATTATGAAGTCTAAATGTCTTAAAATATCTTTTAAAATATTAATAAAATAATAATATGTATCAGTTTAATTAATCAAACTCAATTAATATTAGTTTTTCATCAATTAATTAAACTGATACATATCATTATTATATTAATGTCTTAGACAATATTTTAAAGAATTTCATTTATAGTATTCATTTTGTTATATTTTTTTACTTTTTAAATTTGTTTGATTTATAAAATTTTTATATTTTATTATTTATAAAAATTATTAATTTTTTAAAAGTTTTAATTTTGAATAAATTATCAAATTCATTAAAATAATAAATAAATATATTTTTTTAAAACAGTACTCTTTGAGTTGAACGAGACTCTTAAAGGAGATCCCTTAGGAATTAACAAGATTATTGGAATACGACTTATGATTAATTGAGGTTCTATTATGTAAATATTATATTATATTATATATATCGAAAATATAATAATTTATTACATATATCTTTTAAATATTTGAAATCTCTAAATATATTTTAGTAAAATTAAATCTATCAACAAAAAAACATATTTAAATAATATTATAATATTATATTTTACTTAAATTTATTTAAAACATAAGTGTAGACACTGAAATTTTATTTATATATTTAGTTAAATTTAATTATATATTTAAATATATATTGAAGATATTGAAAGATTTTGCTCCTGCGATGAGTGACACATGACAAACTAATAGTCATTGATTGTCACTCTCATTCAAGTGAGGTGAAAATCAAAGGTAAAATCAGTGGCAAAAAAAGAAAGGAAACTCCGACGATTCCCTTCGGGGATCGTCCATAGTTTCTGGTACACATCCTCCCTTCGAGATCAAGCCCAAGGCTCTCAAGAAGTCAAATTCATTCCGAGATCTAGCCCAAAACGCCTCTCGGAAGAAATCAAATCAATTGGATCGAGATCAAGCCCAAAAAGGCCTTCGGATCCACGACGAAAAGAATCGGCGGAGAAATACAAAGATTCGAGTCCAATATCAAATACATATTATTATCTTGTGATATATATTTTTGATTATTTATTTTTACAGATGATAATAATCGAAAGAAAATTTTATTTTTCACAATAAGATAAAAGACATAAACATAATATTTATGTCTTATTCTCAGTTAAAATTATATTTAAACTAAATATTTTAATTAATTTAAACATTTAAATAAAAATATATATGATATAGTTAGATTTGCTACTTTCCTAATCCCATATAAGATAGGAAAGGAGGAAAGGGAGAAAAGGGATCTGCCCTTTCTCAATCCCATATCGGGTAGGAAGCTTCTCCTATAAAAGAGGGATGAGTCTCTTTAGGTTACTATAAAAGAGTTTAGTGTCGGGTGTTTTTTCTCATATTTTTTAGAGCTTTTCTTAAATTCCTAACAGGTGATATCATAGAGTATTAGAATTTCGTATTAGTTGTTTGGCGTTTGGATCCTAAGAGATATATACCAAAAACTCTTTTTCTACCGATATATATATAAGAAAAAGAAAAAGAAAAAAAATCAAATCACCAAAAACATATGGCTCACGGGAACTATAATAGTTCTCATCGTTACCGCAATCGTTCTCATCCTCGTCGTCATCATGATCCTCAACCTCGCACGCGGCCCCGTCCTCGAATGAACCGATTGCAACGTCCTGCACCACCACCGTCACCACCACCTTCGCCACCACCGTCGCCACTACAATCATTGCCACCACCACGACGACTAGAGACTTTACAAATTTTGAGAAGAGTGCTACGTTGTGGTTATTGCGATGGTCCTTTTGGTGTTGTATATGACAACTTGACACAGCAGCCGCCATGTCCTTGTACTTGCCATCAAATTAATATTTCACGGTATATACCTCGGGATGTCAGTAGCAATATTGATTCTTTAGATGATGATTTCGAAACAACAACAACGGCAAGTGATGATGATGATGATGATCACGTGATCATGAGAGAAATAATCAGGGAATATTTGCTCCCAAGAGATTATTCTGTAATAAAGTCGGGAAACGAAGAAGAAGAAGGAGGCGAGATTTGCGTGGTGTGTTTTAACGAGATGGAAGAAAAAGAGATTTTTAAACGGCTTGATTGTAAACATGATTATCATGAGGAATGTATTACTAAATGGCTGATGCGTAAGAATACTTGTCCTATCTGTGTCTCCGTTGTTATACCTCCAAATTTTTATACAACTCAGTCAAACGATTGAAGCTCCGGCGGCGGCGGATTAAGAATGCTGGCGTGGTTGGTTATATGATGGTTGGAAGATAAGGCAGAGAAGATTGAGTTATTCATTCCATTTTTAGGGTTTATTTAGTCAAATTTTAATGTGCATGGACTCTACCTTCTAAATCATGACACCAGTTTCATATCGGACGATAAAAAATATATATAATTTATTATTATAATATTATAATAAATATTAAAATTACAATAGTTTTTATATAATACTTTTAAAGTATTAATACAATATATCAATATTTACATGTAATAACATATTTAATAACATCTAACATAAACTTTTTAAATTTATTTATATTTCCAATTATCATAAATAATCAACCTATAATATAAAAAAATACATAAATGTATATTTTTAAAAGAAAATAACTTAAAAAAAATTTAAAGTAGATGTATATAAACATAATTGAAAGAAATAAAAATAAAAATATGACATACCTATCTTTTAGTACCAAGTCGAATGACGAGGAGGCTCAAAATCATCTTCCGAATCTGATATCCGATTGTTGGCATAATGATACAAAGATGGATTTGAAGGTAAACAAAACAAACACAATACAAATTTATTTAAACTTAGGAGGCTCAACCTATCATTAAACTGAATATAAATATCTAACACAAATATATTATATATTATTAATATAAATATTTATAAATAACACACACATATATATATATATATATATAACACTAACCTAAATTTGTGGGAGATGAAGTTAATATATAGTACTTTAGTCAAAAAAATAATATATATAGTACTAATATAATATATATTATATATATTATATATATAATGATTAATGAGTTACTTTTAAAACTTACCCAAAAAAAAATGGGTTGCTTTAAAAAACAAAATGACCGACATATAATAATGATGTATAGTAGGTGTACATATAATAGTAATATAATATATTTAATATATGTATATATAACACTAACCTATCTTCATTCTCTCTCTCTTGTTTTTTTTTGTTTCTTCTCCTCCTCGGACTTCGGTTTTTTTTCTTCTCCTCGGCTCCTCTAATCTTCTCTCTCTTTGTTTTTTTTTTTTTTTTTCTTTCTCCTCCTCAGGCTTCGGCTCTTTCTTCGACTTCTTCCTTCTCAAATCCAACTAAGATTGTGAGAATGGAAGAACAATAATGACAATTGAATAGTATGTAATGGAGTGTATTTATAGTTGAAATTTACTGTTTTTTTCACCAATTTTTATCCAATTTTTGCACTAATTTACTGTTTATATATATATATATATATATATATATATATATATATATATATATATATTTATAATATTGTTCATATCGGCGATATCGGGTAAATATCGGTCGTTTCGACTGATATCGGGTAAATATCAATTGGATTCCGGATACGAATCGACCGATTCATCTCGGAACCGGCCGATATTGCGACCATGTTCTAAATACGATTTTTTAATTCTATTTAAGGAGCATTAATAATAAGTAATTAATTATAAATAATAATCATGATGTCTTTTGAAAAAAAAAAAGGATAAATAAAAATAATAATTAGTAACTAACAAGAAAACACAAATTTTAAGAATAATATATATATATATATATATATATTTAAAGCTCTCTGATCTCCGGAGCTTCACTTCCCGGCCGGTTTACGGCAGCCTTTGATTCGGATAAGATAGTCTCCTCGGATGGCAGTTTCTGCTGCATCTCCGGCGGAGTCGACTTATATCTCCGTGCCTTTCTTCGTCGTCTGGAAACAAAAATATATATATTAAAGTAAGACAAACGATCAATACAAAAAAAGAAAAAAGAAAAAAAGGTAAATTTGGATTGGAGACTCACCGGCGGCTACAAGTATGCTCCCTTCTCGGGAGCCACGTCCTGGGGGCTTATGTGGAGCTGAAATTAGTAAGAAGAATAAGAAGAGTAGAACTACTTTGTTGGCCATCTGAGATCTAAATTCTACGTACTGCGAAAGCAAATTATAATGTATGAAATTAGGGCTTGCGATTCCCTCATTTATATAGTCATTATCTTATATTTGAATATTCTTCACTTGATACATGAATATGCATTAGTGGCTGCTCTCAAGTTGCTCATCAAAATATTTGGAATCTATATTATTTGACTCACTCAATAAATTTATATTATTTGATATATATATATACATTGAATGAGACCGAAATAACTCATCTGTCATCTGTAAAGGTCAATCAAAGTGGACTAAGACATATAAGATAGAATAGACCCATGCACTTTGACTAGCCATTATACAAATGACATAGGTTATTATCATAAGATTGTACATCAAAAACTAGAGTATTAAATTAATTTTAAAGAGTAGTTAAAAAATTACATCACACGTATACAATGTGGATTGACAAATAATTTATTGAGTGAGTCAAATAGTTAATTTTTGAATCGCTTCTACAACACTCGACGAACAGTAAGCATGCTTGAGTTGAGTCATGCCAAGCAATGGAATAGAAGGTTATATTAGAAATCTGCGACCGAGATGCGCATCCATGGAATGCAATATAACCTTCAATACATTTTGAATAGAAATCTGCGACCGAGATGCGCATCCATGGAATGCAATATAACCTTCAATACATTTTGAAAGGAATTCAACCAAACACATTTGAAGAATTAGCTACACGCGGACGAGATATGGAGCTAAACATTATCGCTAAGTGTAAACTGTCTACAAATTTGAAGAAGGCTACATGATGATGTGAAGGCTCCTTAGAACGAGTATAAATTGTTCATATGTTGATGAAAAATCCTCATAGACGTACGAGGTTAAACTGCACATTACTCTTTAGTTGAGAGGACTCCTTGATTTTTTTACGGGATACATAGGCAAATTAGAAAATTTCTAAAAAAAAAAAAAAAAAAAATCCTCAAAAAGAAAAAAAGAAAAAAAAATGCAGCACAAGAATAAAAAGCTTGCAGTAATAAAATAATAATAATAAAAAATTAACTGCAGTAAAAAACGAAAATGATTAAAAAAATGCAAAAAAAAAAAATAGTAATTGCACTAAAAAAAAAGACTAAAAAAAGATAATCCAATGAAATTGATATTTTTATTATTCATCTTGAAAATTTATAAGGATATTAGGCCCACTTTGTATAACTGGATTGCAAAAATAAGCCTATCTAAACCTTGTTGATGAACCCAGTCCTCTTATATCAAGAGTCAGCCAAACCAGATAACAATTTCATTAAAAGAAAAGCCAGAAATAAAAGTGGGTCACAAAAAAACAAAAAAAAAAAGAAAAAGAAATCGGTCAAGGCCCAAAAGAAAAATCAGTAAAAAATCGCTCCACATAAAAAAATGAACTGACCCATACAAAAAAAAGAGCATAGCCCAATTAAAAAGGAACAGCCCAAATAAAAAAGCAGCGAAAATTAAATAAAAAAGGCTCAAAGGGATAGCCCTAAAAAATCATCAGCTGAAAATAAAAAACATATACCGGCCCAGGAAAAAGGGTCGGGCCCAAATAAAATAATGCCCCCGTTGGTCCCAAAATGGAGGGAACTCCAAAACAAAACAAAAAGAATATAAAAAGATGGCCCACTCTGACAAAAAAATTGGCCACCACAAAAAAAAAGAAGAGAAATTGACCCACAAAAAATTAATATATAAGTCCAAACAAAAAAAAATAAAAATAAAAAATCTGGGACATTAAAGATTTATGGCTACCCACGTGTCCTTCATGCAGATAGGGCGAAGTTACCTTAGGTTGCTCCCAAATCTTCTACATCTGAAAACAGAGAAATCTGAAGATGGGAAGCGGTAGTGAAGGCACTGAAGGAGAAGAAGAAATGCAGCAGTTTGAGAGAGTTGGTAAGCGGACTCTTAAATCTTCTCCTCATAGCGGATGATCGAGAGTTCGAATCCCCGAGGTAGTTAGCGTCACGTTAAAAAGCTTTGGGTCAGACCATCACCTTTAAGTAAGAGTTAAACTCTTGCGAGCGCACCCTAGGCCAAATTCGAATTAGTCGGCCCGTGTGTGATCGGATACCGGATGCGCAAAAAAAAAAAAAAGAGAAGAAGAAGCTATCAGCACTTGCTCCCATTGCTTGACCTTAAAGAAATATATATATATATATACTTTGCAAACGCACACTTAACTTCGTCCGTGGAGCTGCTGAAAATAAGTGCTTTTTTGGAGATGAAATCACTAGGTCAACTCTTCTTTGTTTGACAATACAAACTTTGTTCTTCGGTAATCTCAAGGAGGCAAACCATTCTTCATCAACTTCGGTACTATAACTATATTTCAAAATCATATTTATTTTAATTTATTTATATATTAAATTGATAATATATATATATCGAAAATTTTGAAATTTATTCTGATACAAACTCTTTGGAAACAAATTCAAAAAGTGGTAATTTGTAGATATATAAATTTTATTTATATATTTAAAAATATAATTAAATTTTATTTATATATTTAAAAATATAATTAAATTTTATTTATATATTTTATATATTTAGATATAGGAAGATTCACCCTTATATGAGTGATAGGTGACAATTTTATAGCATTGTCACTCACTCGGCAAATTACCTTAGGAAAAGGTTACTCACACACTCAACACACCTTCAAGAAGTTGAAGGTGAAGCTGACGGATGCCGAACTTCTATCGAGATGGACCCTTCCTCTCCAAGTCTATTCCGAGACAAAGTCCAAAGCCCTCAGAAGAAGAAATTAAATTGTTCGACAGATTGAGATCAAGCACAAAGGCCCTCGACATCAAATCCATTTTGAGATCCAACCGCACGAAAACGCCCTCGGAAGCAATCAAATCAATTGGATCGAGACAAGTCCAAAACGCCCCTCAAATCTATAAAGGATCGAATCAACGGATCCACAGAGATTGAACTTTTGTAACTTTATTATTATAAAATTGTTATATTCAATTATTATACTTCTTTCTTGTAATTTTGATTTTTCAGTAAATTATTGTCTACAACTACCAACTGAGAGCTACGACATGATTATACCATTATTGGTAAATATATAAATCGAAAGTTTTACTCAATAAATTATAGCAAATCTAATATAATAATGCATCTTTTGAATAAAACTTTTAATTTATGTTTATAATTGATAGTTAATTCTCAAAAAAAAAAAAAAATATATAGTTAATTGACGGTCTATTTGTTAGAGATATACTAAAAGACTATCTCATATCTTTTAAATATTATATTATATATTCTTATTTATTATACATATCTTTTAAATATTGCCAATATCTAAGGGAATTAAATCTCAAAATAAAAATATATTTAAATATTATAATATCAAAATTTTTATTTAAATTTATTTAATAAACAAGATAAAAGAAGTAAACATAATATTTATATCTTATTATTAATTAATATTATATTTTTTTTTTTAAGGAATCTTAACTCTTAGTATGTCTAAAACTCATGACTTCAAGTAATAAGTCTGCTATTATGGCTTCTTGACAATTAAAATTATATTTAAACTAAAAAAAATTAATTATTTTAAATATTTAAATTATCATTTTTTTTTACTTACAATTATTGATAAATATGAATATATATATATATATAGAGAGAGAGATAAGAAAAACAATTTCAATCATAAAAAGAATATGAAGCAAGGGAACCATAATACTTCTCATCCTTACCACAATTGTGCTCATCGTTGTCGTCATCATCATGATCCTCAACCTCGTGCTCGACCGAACCGATTGCAATCTGCTGCACCAGCACCCCCGCCGCCACTATCAGCAGCGCTACGAGGATTTGTGAATGCTATACACGATTTATTATTCGAAATTAGGAGCACGCTACAGTGTGCTCATTGCGACTGTGTTTTTAGTGTTGAACGTGAATTGAGAGGGCGGCCGGACTGTTCTTGTCGTTGCCATCAAATGATTAATGCCTCTTATGATTTACAAAGAACAATAACATCATCATCAACAACGGCGGCACGTGATGATCACGTGATCAGGAGAGAAATAATCAAGGAATATTTGCTCACGAGAGATTATTCTTCTGTAATGAAGTCGGGAAACGAAGAAGGTGATGAGATTTGCGTGGTGTGCTTTGACGAGATAAGAGAAAAAGAGAAATTTAAACGGCTTGATTGTGGACACGATTATCACGAGGAATGTATTACTAAATGGCTGCTGCGTAAGAATTCTTGTCCTATATGTATCTCTGTTGTTATACCTCCAGATTTTTGCACAACTCAGTCATCGAACGCGGCGACGGAATAAGGTTTTGTTTGGATTGATTTTTTTATTTTTTTTCAGAAATTTTTGGCTTAATTCAAGACGGTTAATTTGAATTTTTATTTTTCATTATTATTATTTTTGACATTTATGAATTTATATCTTCTATATGTGATTTTTGATCTTACACGATCAGTTAAACAAGATTTTAAACAATAAAGAAAATAACAAAACTTTATAACATTAAATTCCCAGCAATATAATTATGAAAGTAAGATGAAAATCCAGCCATGCAAACCTTGCTTCAATCGTGCAAATAGAGATATTTCTTCGTTCGAACCTTTACATGATCAAATTAGTCGATAAGATTCAAAATAACTAGAAGAATAAGAAGAATAATTAAAGGGTTTTGAATGTATGAAGAGGAAACCCTAACTTTGCATGTCAAACTTAAATATAACCAAAGAAATGATAGAAAATAATGAGCATATATGTATGTATATACTACCATTGATCTTGTAGATTTGCTACCTTACAAAAGAGATGAATATCAAATGAGTTCCACAGCAGTGAAACCTTTGCTACATTGTACTTAGATTTATAATCATAACCCCAAATTAAAGATCCACACAGGCTATAATGTAAATATATATATATATATATATTTAGGGTTTTCATAACTATCGAAGAACATAATCTACTACGGATTTGGAACCTTTCCATTGATATCAACAACTTTTGGAGGCAAACAGCTTCTGCATGGGGAATCAATTTTAGACGGATCTCCATGATTATCCTCAGCTGAACCAGTATATCAAATTCATTATAATTATATTAGACCAATATATATATATATAATCAAGTATCGATTTTAATTAGAGATCATGAGTTCGACATATATTGATAGTAAAAATATATGTAAGAAATCAAGATATTTTTTAATATAATAAGTAAAAAATCTCGAGAAATTAATATACAACTACTACTCACAGGTTATCAAAATCCTTGCTGGTTTGGCAGCAGCTGCAGGCAGCTTATTATCTTGAGCTGAAATTAGTAAGAAGAGTATAAGGATGTTAATTACCATTAATAATCCCTTCTTGTTGGCCATCGATCCTATTTTCTCCCAATCTCTCCACGAAAGAAAATTGGAATTTTTTGTTTGTAATGTATACATGCGTTTCCTTTTTCTGCATATATACATATAGCCAATTTTCTTCGTCATCATTTCTTTTGGAAGAAAAAATTCATAGAATTTTTTCTTTTCTTTTTTTTCTCTTTTTTTTTTATTTTTTAATTTTTTTTTAAATTTAAAGCATTATATAAAATATCTGGAATTGATTATGACCTTATACTTACTACTAATTGAACTATATATATCCTTTTTGACGAGGAAATTTAACATTTTAATACGTGTTTTATTAGATATTTTTATCATTATAATTTTTTTTTTTCATTTTGATCACATTTTAATTAATTTTTAATCAAGTTAGTACATTGTGAACTAATAGTATGATCAACAGGATCACAAGAAAATATTGTAAGGAAAAAAAAAAGAAAATATTATGTTTACTCTAACTCTTACATCTCACATCATCGAATATTAAATTTTAGAACTTTTGTAATATTTACAATGTACTTTCTTATTATGTCAAGTTAAAGAAATGCGTTTTCCTCGTACTCTGCATTATTGAGTGTTGATTGGTTGGTTTCTTTCACTATATATATATGTCTTTTTTCTTCTTTTTTTTTGTTAAGCACTATATATATATATGTCAATATTACATAATTTAGTAAAACTTTCAATTTATGTTTAGAAATGAGAATATAATTATAAAAAGGAAAGATTTTGTATATAAATTTACTATAAATTTAACGTGTTTTTCGTGTAATCCAAACAACCGGAGTATTCCACATTGTTTGTTTTAAAAGAAAGACAACAAAAGGCGGCGCCGACATAGTAAAGAATGGTATAAACATTGTCCACCAAAACTATAGTGGGGAATTAATGCATTTGAAAATTAATTTCTATGGTCATAATTGTCTTAATAGACTCTTTTGCACAAAGAAAATGCACGAATAATTACGTTCGAAAAAATGAGTTTATTGGACCAATATGTTAAAATAGTGATAAATTGACATTTATTTTAAAAAGTTTAAATAGATAGACATACGATTAAATTTATTCTCTGAATATTCTCTTTCCATGTGGACCAATGAAAAATTTTATAAAAATTTAACAAATGTTGGCCAATGATAATTTTTAATAACAACACAAATCAAATTTCAACCTCGAACTCTAATATTATATTAAAGAGTGATTAATTGTCACATAGTTTAAAAGTTTAAGCTGGTAAAGAGAAATTAAATTTATTCATTTAATCATGTTAAAGGTATGATAAATTAACAGTAAAATAACAAAGATTTTGTTTTTTATTTTTTTATTTTTTTACATGAAATAAGCCAAGACAAAGATTTTGTAACAAAGGGAAAAAAAAAGAAAAAATTCCATTCATACTGAAATAGAATAATTTGTGTCTTGACAATTTATGTTTTTTTAAGTTTATTTTCAAAAGAAATGTGGGTAATATAGGAGATCCAACACCTACATTTTTATAAATAATAAAAGAAATGCTTTCCCAAGTCTGAATAAAAGAAAAATAAATAAAATAAAATAAAATAAAGTTGCAAATTGGTAATTTGGTCCATCAAGTATTTCATATTGGCTATTTTGTCTCTATTACATATATATATATATATATATATTATATAAAGATAAATAATATTGTATCCTTTACATACTTTATGTGAATCCCCGATGATGTGGCCTCCAATCTCTAAATGCCTTAATCTCGATCTCTGAATCTTCGATCTTCGAAATTTTAGCTTCACGAAAAAAATTTTCCCTTGGCCAAAATAATTTTATTTCTTGTTTTTATGGTTTTTTTCCCTTGCTGTTGAAGTTTTTTTAGCTTGTGTTTTTTCTCTTGTTTTCTTATTTTGTATTTATTTATTTGATATTATTGCTATCTTTTACATCTCATATGCATAGTTTTCTACTAATATTTAAATATCAACTTTTTCTTCTTTTGTTAGAAGAAAATTTTTTAAAATCTAGACTAAATCTGGGCCCTTTGTTAGTATTATGTCTTCTTTTTAGGTATTCTATGAAATTTTTTATGCGCTCATGATGGATTAGACTATTGTTGAAGAAAGAATACAAAAATTTTGCAAATGAGATTTGATATTGAGAGTATGAAGACCAAAGATTGAGTATGTTGCGCTACTTAGTTTTAGTACTTTGGTTATATTACAGTGAATGACTTTAGTCATTTATTTGTATAATATTTTTATTTTAATGAAAATTCACTTATAAAAAAAAATTCTCAAATCGAAGAACCATTTTTTTTTATCTTACTGCTTTCTCTCTCTTCTTTTTTTTTTTTTTTTTTTCTAATGCCTCAACTCAGACATTAGAAATGCTTCCTCCTCTTTTTTAGGTAGACACGAAATGCCATTTTCAAGTCTTTTTAAAGCATCACAAATGGAATGCTTGCACAATGTGGAGTGTTGTAGCTTCATCCACTCCAATTCTTGGTGCCGATGAAGCTACAACCTCCACAAGTTGTATTTGGCCTCCTTGACATTTTTTTTTTAAATAAAAAGAAGAAATCTTGTTGCCCAAAAGAAAATCACATCATCTCACAACAAGAAAAGTTCAAAGAAGAATTCCAGTGGTAATTGGTAAAGGTCGAAGCATATTTATTTGGTGAACAATTGTGACAATTTGCAGACTACAGCAGAGATGCAGATCAAAGAAGCACACACACTGCATTCTCTTTCACTTGTGGCATCAAATTAAAGTATTTTCCTTCTTCAATTCCTGTGAAGATTTGAAAGAAATCTCCTCTTAATCCATCCTTATTCTCATCAATGGTCATCTCTTGTTTCAATGAATAATTTGTTATTCTAAAGTATGTAAAAATATCCGCTACTTGATTGTCAGTAGAAATTCCTTACAGCTCAAAGTTTCTCCTTCCACCCATGCGTTTTCTTCCATAAATGTTCTTTCAAGTAGGAAAAAATTTCGCTCTTCGATCTTCCAATAAGGTAGGGTAGCCCCAAATATTTTCCTTTACTTGTACTAATAGATATACCCAGCAATTGGGCAATCGCTTGTCGCCGGTCCTCCCTCATCGCTTTAGAAAAGAAAATGGAAGATTTGTTGACATTAATCTTTTATCCAGGAACACGTTCAAGAGACAATCGTCTGCAAAAAAAAAAAAAAAAAAAAAAATGAGAGAGAGAAGGGGCATTCCTGCCCATTTGTATACCCTTCCAAACACCACTATTAACCGCATGATCATTCATGCAAGAGAAGCTTTCTGTACATAAGATAAATAGGTAGGCGGATAACGGGTCACCTTGTCTAATGCCTTTTGTGGGTATAAATTGTTTTGTAGGTTCGCCATTAAGAAGAATTTGAAATCGAACAGTAGACAAAAAGTTAACTCATATAATGAAATTATTAGTATTATTATTTTATACATTTATGAACTTATATCTTTTTGTATAGTTTATGTGATTTTCTTAGGTATCGTAAACAATAAATTTCACAAGATAATAATATATTTTTGATGTTGGATTCTAATTTTTGTATATCTCCGTTGATTCTTTTCGTTCAAAGAGAGGACCTAGGGGATCGTCAGAGTTTCTTTTCCGATCCAGAATTTTGAATGTTTCTCTTGATCTCTATTTATAGATGAAAAAAGTGACCAAGAGAGGATGTGTGATCATAGAAACACATGTATTCATATTCTTCATTCATAATTAATTAATTAATTTAAATAAAATTGGAAATTGCTAAATTTCACTTTCTATATACATATATATATATATATATATATATATATATATATAAATAATAACTATCTACATGGCAATAGAGACGGAGTTTGCTCCGAATGTTTTTGAGAATTTGTATAATTTAACCATATATATTACGGATATATATAAATTTTGACTTTCTTGTATATAACCATCCATATATATTACGGAGTTTGCTCCGAGAAAAAGGATTTATAGGTTCCGGGCACTTTATACTTCTGTATTTACGGCACGTTAGTTTTGGTTATATAAAAAAATCTCAAATTTATTATGATTCAAAAAAGTGTCGAATTAATTATTATTATTATTTTAGTACTTCAATTTTCCTTTGTTATTTATCTACTCCTTAGGCCATTTTAGAATGTAAAAAATGTAAATAATAATAATAAAAAGAATTAATTATTTTTTTATTATTATTAAAAAAGTAAGAGATTTCTTCAATTTTCGGCATTTCTTTTTTGTACGATAGTATAATTATTATACTTAAAAAATACCGATAAAATTAGGGTATTATTAAAAATAACACCATAATTACTAATGCATCACTTTTTTTTTTTTTGAGGTGGTATCCTAGACCCTTCCAGCCTAGACTAATCCACCCATGAAGGCCCATTTGCGAATATATCTCGAACTGTGGAACCCGAGTGAAGTTTAAACTCTTAACCTCTTAACAAGCCAGGAGGTAAGAGAGAAACTCCTAGACCAATGGCCAGGAGAGGAACTTCCTAATGCATCACTTAAAACCCCTAAATATTGAGATGGATTTTAATTTTGTATTTTAAAAAAATTATATTTTTTTGATACATTACCCTTTAACTTCTTATTTAAAAAGTATAATTATAATTAATTAAATATTTTATTTAAAATTAATATTTTTTGTAAAAAAAATAAATATTATATTATTATTGGTGTCACTGACTGGGTCTTATAAGGACTATTCTATTTTGTTTTTATAAATAATAAAATGATATAAAATGTAAAAATATTATAAATTAAACCATTTTTAATAGTAAAAATAATATAATATAAATTATATTTGTATTTAATATAATATAATATAGTTTTTAAAGTATTAATGTTTTAATAAAATATTTAATTACTTAAAAATAATAATAAAAAAATTCTTTAAATATATATATATATATATATATATATATATTAGTACTTCCTAACTGGTTAGGGTCCAATGGAATTCATGAAAAAGACCCTTTAGGACGACCTAATAGGTCTCCTGAATTTAACTCGTTAGGATTGATCCGATCTCCAAGATTTAAACTATTATTTTAAAAAATATAAATTTTTTTTAAAAATTAAAATTTACAAATATATATATATAATTCAATATAATTATGTTTTATTTTTTAAAATATTTTATTGGCATATCAGCAGCATATATTTAGCATATCAGTTGTATATATTTAGCTTCTATATTGCCTTATATTGTTTTTGAGATCTTGTAATTAGCTGTAGTATAACCTAAATTAGGAAGGTGTATAATCTTTTAAGGGATGAATCTTAGATTGATATTTTCTAGATTCTTCTCTTGGTCTGTATATATGTTGGTGTTGAGAATGAATAGAACACACAATTTTCTAACCATCTCTAAAGTTGATTCCGTGACATGGTATCGGAGTCATGGCTGGAAAAGACAGAAATACTGAAGTGATTCAAAGAAAGACTATTTTCCCATATGATATTACTTCTAGTGATAATCCTGGAAGTCTAATAACACGGATTCAACTGAAGGGTGAAAACTATGATGAATGGGCTCGTTCACTTCGGACTGTGCCGAGAGCGAGGGAAGAAGTTTTGGCTTTGTTGATGGAACAATCAAACGACCTGATGAGGAATCACCGGATCTTGAAGATTGGTGGACTAATAATTCGTTATTGGTCTCATGGATTATGAATACAATTGAGCCTTTGTTGCGCTCAACCATCTCACATATGGAAGTAGCGCAAGATCTTTGGGAAGACATACAAGAACGTTTTGCAGTAGCCAATGGACCACGCATACAACAACCGAGGTCCGAGCTTGCAGATTGCAGACAAAAGGGACTGAGTTTAGTTTCCTATTACGGGAAGCTAAAGAAAGTGTGGGAAGAATTGACTAATTACGAGCAGATTCCAACGTGCAAGTGCGGATTGTGTAGGTGCAAACTCGAATCCGCTTGGGAGAAATTACGTGAAGAAGAAAAAGTTCATCAATTTCTCATGGGTCTTGATGAAAATCTGTATGGAACAGTGAGATCCAATATACTGGCTCAAGATCCTTTGCCAAGTTTGAATAGAGTTTATTCAATTCTAGTGCAAGAGGAACGCGTTAGAACCATTGCTCGAGGGAAAGAAGAACGAAGTGAAGTTATGAGTTTTGCAATACAGGCTGCGTCAAAACCTCGAGGCCGAGGTGAAGGAAAGGACAAGAATGCGACATGTAGCAACTGTAATCGCACATGACATGAATCTGATATCTGTTTTGAACCGATTGGATATCCCGAATGGTGGGGAGATCGTCCTAAAGGGGTTGGGCGAGGAGCTGGACGAAATAAAGGAGGGCAATACTCTTCACATTTTGGGAACAAAGGACGTGGAGGAGTGAAGGCAAACGCAGTGCAGGCTATGACATCGGAAGCAGTGGGCAATTTTGGAATTTCAGAATTGGATAAGACAGCTGTAGCTGGACTTAGTAGTGATCAGTGGGAATCATTGAAGAAACTTCTCAATGCTGCAAAGACTGAATCAAATGAAAAGTTGACTGGTAATTATTTTTCCACACAATGGATAGTTGATTGTGGTGCTTCTCATCAAATGACAGGCTGCTTGGAATATTTGCAAGATGTTCGAGATGTGGTGGAATGTCCTGTGGGACTTCCAAATGGGAAGCAAACTTCGCTACAAAGGAGGGAACAATTGTGCTTAATAATAAACTTAAATTAAATAATGTTCTTTATGTGCCAAGCTTGCTGTGCGGTTTGATTTCTGTATCACAACTGCTATATGATTCAAACTGTGAGGCTCAATTCACTGAAAAATTTTGTATCATACAGGACCACACTTCGAGGATGGTGATTGGTGCGGGTGAGCAACGAGAGGGGCTCTATTTTCTTCGGGCAAAGGTGACCGCAGCAGCTGTGAAGACTGGCGGAAATATTTCGCCTGATGTGTGGCACAAGCGGTTGGGCCATCCTGCCTCTAAGGTCATAGAGCTAATACCTCAAGTTGATTATAGTAGTGCTAGTAATAAAACTTGTGATGTGTGCTTGAAAGAAAAACAAACAAGAGACAGTTTTCCCGATAGTTGTGACAAAACTTTGGAAATCTTTCAATTAATTCATTGTGATTTGTTGGGGCCGTATCGAACCCCCTCTTTTTGTGGAGCTAGATATTTTTTAACTGTTGTTGATGATTATTTGCGAGCAACCTGGATTTTTTTATTAGTTGATAAGAAAGAGGTGCCAGCAAAATTACGTCGGTTATTTGCTTTGGTCGAACGTCGGTTTCACAAACAAGTGAAAATTGTTCGCAGTGATAATGGTACAGAATTCACATGCATGACTCATTATTTCCATGAACATGGTATTGTGCATCAAACATCTTGTACCGGAACTCCGCAACAGAATGGACGAGTCGAGCGGAAGCATAGGCATATTCTTAATGTAGCTCGAGCATTACGCTTTCAAGCTAATCTTCCTATTGAGTTTTGGGGGGAATGCGTTCTTACGGCTGGATATTTGATTAATCGAACACCGTCACTTGTTTTGAATGGAAAAACACCCTTTGAAATTTTATACGGTAAGCAGCCGTTATTTGCACACTTGCGTGTGTTTGGATGTTTGTGTTATGTGCATAATCAAGATCATAGAGGGGATAAATTTGCTACTCGAAGTCATAAATGTGTCTTTGTTGGCTACCCTTATGGGAAGAAGGGCTGGAGAGTGTATGACTTCGAATCTAAAGTTTTCTTAGTCTCACGAGATGTAGTGTTTTGTGAGAATGAGTTCCCTTATTTCAGCAACTTCATTGAAAGATCTCCTCCGTTTGCAAATTGGTGTGGCGAGGATGTTGATGGGGATATGCATACGGTACAACCAAGTTGTGAGTCATTAGAAAATGAGATATCGGGATTGGATGGGGATGTTGCACTTGGAGCAATTTTGGAAACTGGTAGCTCCGATTGTAAATTGTGTATAAATTGTGTGACATATTTGATTGTAAATTGTGTATAATTTTAAAAAAGATTTATTTATACATACATACACACATATACATACACACACACACATATATATATATATATATATATATATAATATATTAGCATTGATCTTGTAGATTTGCTACCTTACAAAAGAAATGATATAAAATGTGTTAGGAAATAACGTCAAATTTCCGAGACAAACGACATATGGGACCAACAAAACACGCACACAATTTGATAACGGAGTTCGGCCAAATTTAGCCTACGTCTCCGGACCTGCTACAGATCTTTTTATTATTAACCGGGAATTCTACAACACTCTCAACTCACACCCAAACCTGATAGCACTCGATCTTTTTTAAATATTCTTCTTGTGTTTGGGATTTTTTTTTTGTTTTTAGGATAATTATGAAACTCATCTTGGCTTGGTATTTATAGGAGATTTTGGGGAGGGTTGTTGACAAAACAAACAAGCCCCCCATTTTTGACATTGGAGCCACACCAACAAGCCCCCCATTTTTGACTTTTAATTAACAATCTCCCACTTGAAGACCGATTTCAATCTGTCTTCACACCTTGATCAATACAAAGGGCTCTTGGGTGGCTTGTTACTCTAACAAGCAAACCGAGGTTGCACATAACCTCAGCTTATCGAACGGCATGACCTTCGTTAACATGTTTGCCGAGTTCTTTCTTCCCGGGATCTTTTCAAGCACCAAAACTTCATCTTCTAAAGCCGATATGATGAAATGATACCGAAGTTGTATGTGCTTTGTCCGAGCATGGTAAATCGGGTTTTTCGCCAAATCAATGGCACTTTTACTATCACAGTACAACACACCTTTCTCTTGGTTAATGCCTAGCTCTTGTAGAAATGACTGTAACCACATCATCTCCTTTGTTGCCTCTGTCATAAGGAACATACTAGGCTTCACACACTGATGATAGAGCTACGATATTTTGCAACTTTGAAACCCAACAAATTGCAGTACCACCCAAAGGTGTAGACATACCCGGTGTGCTCTTCCCTCTGCCGATGTCACCTCCATTGTCGGCATCAACATATCCTCGCAATCCAGTCTCGACTTCTTGAAGCATAGAGACAAACTTGAATTCCCCTTCAAATACCCGAGAATCCACTTAACGGCTTCCCAATGTTCCTTGCCCGGGTTTGCTCATAAACCTGCTAACGACTCCCCCTGCATGTGCAATGTCCGGCCTTGTATATACCATCGCGTACATGAGGCCGCCAATAGCAGAAGCATATGGAACTTTATCCATATATGCCATCTCGTCTTCAGTCACTAGGGACTGGTCTCTGGATAACCGAAAATGACTTGCCAGGGGAGTACTAACTAGCTTTGTATCATCCATGTTAAACCTCTTGAGGATTTTCTTCACATACTCCTCTTGTGATAACTTAAGACCTTCCTTGCTTCTACTAATTCTCATCCCGAGAATTTGTCTTGCTTCTCCCGGGTCTTTCATCGCAAATTCTTCCGAGAGCTTCGTCTTCAAGTTATTGATCTCATGCAAATCTGCTCCTACTATCGGCATGTCAACAACATACGGGAGCAATATCAAGTAGGACTCTTCAAGCCTCTTGAAGTAACAACAGTGGTCAGTCTCACACCTCAAGAATCCAACATTTTTGATAAAGCTGTCAAACATTTTATACCACTGTCTCGGAGCTTGTTTCAATCCATACAAACTCCTTTGAAGCTTACAGACTAGCTTTTCCTTCCCTTTGACTTCAAAGCCTTCAGGTGCTTCATGTAGATTTCTTCATCCAAATCACCGTGAAGAAATGTCGTTTTTACATCCATCTGTTGAAGATGTAAATATTCCTTTGCTACCAGCCCAAGAACAGTTCTAATGGTCACCAACTTGACTACAAGAGAGAATATTTCCGTGTAGTCAATGCATTCCTTTTGTTGGAACCCCTTCACAACAAGTCGTGCTTTATAACGCTTGCTTCCATCATGTTCTTCTTTTATTCGATAGACCCACTTGTTATGCAATGCATTTTTCTCCTTAGGCAATTCAACTAACTCCCACGTGTGGTTGGACATCAGAGAGTCCATCTCATCTTTCATCGCAAGCTCCCACTTAATCGATTCATCAACTTGCATTGCTTCTTCATAACATTCTGGCTCGCCTCCATCCGTGAGCGAGAATGTAGTTGAGCGATGGAGAATATCTTACAGGTTTCCTGATGGTTCCGTTTGACCATCGTAACTCTGTAACTGGTGTATGTGGGATCACTTCGAGGCATCATTCTCATTTTCATAATTGTTCTCTTCTTGAGAAATTTGATCTTCTGTCGTTGCGGTATCCTGATGTAACTCTGGTGCCGGGATATCTCCCAAATCAACAACTCTGGACTCCTTCCTCTCGGAGCTTTCTTTTAGCTTATCCTTGTACAACGATCCTTCGTTGAACACAACATTCTTGCTGCAGATGATCTTCCGATTTTGGTCATCCCAGAACCGATAACCGAACTCGGTATCACCATAACCAATAAAGTAACACTTCTTCGATTTTGCATCAAATTTACTTCTTGCAGCATCATCAACGTGAACATAAGCTAAGCAACCAAACACCTTTAGAAAAGAAAGATTTACTTTCTTGCCGCTCCAAACTTCTTCAGGGATCTTGAATCCCAATGGAACTGACGGTCCTCTGTTTATTAAGAAGGCCGCCGTATTGATTGCATCTGCCCGGAAAGTCTTGGGCAACCCACAATGCAATCTCATGCTCCTTGCACGCTCATTCGGCGTCTGTTCATCCTTTTCTGCTATTCCATTCTGTTGAGGCATTCCGGAATAGTCTTTACCATCTTGATCCCATTATCGCCAGCGATATCTTCCGAACTCCTCGCTAATGTACTCTCCACCATTATCGGACCTTAAGCACTTCAACTTGAGATTCGTCTCAATCTCAACCATGGTTTTCTATCTTTTGAAAACAGAAAACACTTCATACTTGTTCTTCATGAAGTAGACCCACACCTTCCTTGTGGAGTCGTCAATAAAGGTCACATAGTAGTACGAACCTCCTAGCGATGCGACAGAGAGGGTCCCCATACATCGGTATGCACCGGGCTCCAACTTCTCGGCTTTTGGCTCCCTTCCTCCTTTTGAGAAAATAACTCGTTTCGTCTTCCAAGGATGCAACTTTCACACATCTCATGATCCACCGTCTTCGATCCGGAGTACGCCATTTTCCACCAAAAGCTTCATGCCTTTCTCACTCATGTGTCCTAATCTATAATGCCACAACTTAGTCTGTTTGGCATTCTCGACAACAAAGCAACGGTGTCTTGATAACTCATCGTCATATAAAGAGTGCCTCTTTTATGACCTCTGGAAACCACCATAGAACCCTTCTTCACTTTCCGGGCTCCACCACCAAAGTTGACATTGTGCCCCGTATCATCAAGTTGTCCAACTGAGATTAGGTTTCGCATCAACTTTGGCACATGTCTAACCTTTGTGATCTTTCCATTTGACATCTTCAAATTGATATCTCCAATACCAATTATATCCAAAGGTAAACCATCAGCTAGATATACCTTCCCATAATTTCCAGCAACATAGTTCTCCATAATGTTGTGGTGTGGTGTGGTGTGGTGTGGAATGATGCTCCTGAGTCAAGAACCCAAGAATCGATCGGACTATCAACATAGGAGATCGATGCTTTGGCGGTTTTTAAAGCTGCATCTTGAGCTTTTCTTGGAGAATCAACAGACACTACCAATGCATCACCAATTTCATGTGTAACTGCATTGGCTCCGCCTTCCTTGTTGCCTTCCCTCTTCGGTTGTGCCCAACAATTCCTTTTTATGTAGCCCGGTCTTTCCCCAGTTTCCAACATTCAAAGGCCGCTTGAATTTGGACCGACTTCTTCCATTCCTTGACTTCGATCCGTCATTGTTCCGGTTGTTTCGGCTTGGCTTCTTCCTCTTTTTTCCACGTTGAAAGCGAGCTCGTTGATGCTTCACCAGAATCTATCCTACGAACTTCTTCAGCAAGGATACGGTCTCGAACATCATTAAATTTAAGCTTATGATTTCCCACGGAATTACTAACCCTGCCCCTCATTGGCTCCCAACTATTTGGCAGAGATGCCAACAAAATCAATGCTCGCACTTCATCGTCAAACTCGATTTCGACGGATGACAATTGGTTGACAATCGTGTTGAACTCATTTACGTGTGCAGCAACATGGCCACCTTCTTCCATCTTTAAGTGAAAAAGTTTCTTCATGAGAAATACCTTGTTGTTTGCTGAAGGTTTCTCATACATATCCGAGAGAACTTTCATGAGCCCTTCCGTGGTCTTCTCCTTCGCAACGTTGTGAGCAACGTTTTTCGATAGTGTTAATCCGATAACACCCGGAACTTGTCTATCAAGGAGATCCCACTCCTCCTGATCCATCTTCTAAGGCTTCTTGCTCGGTGGTTGATGAAGCTTCTTTCCGTATAGATAATCTTCGATTTGCATTCTCCAAAATGCATAATCTGTACCGTCAAATTTCCCGATACTGTGTGTCAAACCATCTTCGCTTCCCATCGTTTCGATTATTTTGCGAACCACCGTGTATTAAAACACCTCCGTCGACAAACCGATGTCGCCGACAAGTTTTACTATTCACATGAATAGTAAACACGTGAATAGTAACCTCGCTAAAACTTGACCAAGATTATCGCAACCTTGCTCTGATACCAGTTGTTAGGAAATAACGTCAAATTTCCGAGACAAACGATATATGAGACCAACAAAATACGCACACAATTTGATAACGGAGTTCGGCCAAATTTAGTCTACGTCTCCGGACCTGCTACAGATCTTTTTATTATTAACCAAACCCGATAACACTCGATCTTTTTTAAATATTCTTCTTGTGTTTGAGATTTTTTTTTTGTTTTTAGGATAATTATGAAACTCATCTTGGCTTGGTGTTTATAGGAGATTTTGGGGAGGGTTGTTGTGCAACAATTGTTGACAAAACAAACAAGCCCCCCATTTTTTACATTGGAGCCACACCAACAAGCCCCCATTTTTGACATTAGAGTCACACCAACAAGCCCCCATTTTTTACTTTTAATTAACAAAATGATGAACTCCACAGCAGTGAAACCTTTCCTATACAATATATGTACTTAGATTTATAATCATAAACCCCAAATTAAAGATCTACACAGGCTATAATATAAATATATATATATGTATATATATTTAGAGTTTTCATAAATATCGAAGAACATAATTAATTTAATACTCCACGGAGGTTAATTAATTTACGATCTACTACGGATTCGGAACCCTTCCGTTGATACTAGCTTTTGGAGCCAAACAGCTTCTGCATGGGGGGTCAATTCCAATCGAACCTCCATGAAGAGGGTCACCTTAACCAAAATCAAATTCATTATAATTTTATTATGTCAAAATATATATATATATATATATCAATTGGTAGCAATTGTAGAAAGATCATGAATTTAAGATATATCATGAAATTAATATTGAACTACTCACCGGTTGCCAAAATCCTTCTTGCTGGTTTGGCAGCAGCAGCAGGCAGCTTATTATCTTGAGCTGAAATTAGTAAGAAGAGTACCATTAATAATTCCATCTTGCTGACCATCGATCCTAATTTCTCCCAATCTCTCCACACCAAAGAAAATTGGAATTTTGAGTTTGTAATATATAGCGAATTTTCTTCGTCTACATTTCTTTGGGAAGAAAATTCTAAAGTCTAAGTTTCTTTCCGAAGAAAATTCATGTGATTTTTTTCTTATTTTGAATTTTAAAGTATTATTGCCTCTAAAATATCTCGAGCTCATTATGACCTCATAACTATTATTAATTGAACTATATATATCTTCTTGATGAAGAAATTTAACATTTTAATACTGTTTTTATACGATTGTACTATTTTTTAAATGTTTTTCAAAAGCCCTTGATACCATGAAAAAATGCATTGTGAATATTGCACTGAAGTCAAAGGTTCAGGTGAGACATTCCCTCAAGTAAGATATGACTTCTTATACCGAATAGTCTAAAATATATATATATATATATATATATATATATATATATATATATATTTATTTATTTTTAATCAACTTAGCAAGTTGTGGACTAGTAGTAATTAAGATAGGTTGACAATTAATCAAAATATTGATAAAAAAAAAAGAAAAGAAGAATCTCCCTTTGTTTTGACCTTTTTAGGCATCTTCAACGCGGTATATATAGTCACATCTTGACTTACAAGTCTTGGGGTTTTGTTTGATTTGGTAATAAATGGAGAGTTAGTCATGGCCAGCTTATATATACCAAAATCACAGTTGAACAAATTGTGGGCTCTGCATTATTATTATTATTATTTTGTTAGACTAGTTTTAACTCTTACTTAAGAGAAAATTTCAGTTTGGTTCTTATATGAAGTTCAAAGATAGTATTAAATTTTTGACATCGTGTAGCATTTACAATAGGATTTCACAATATTTGATTGTAAATTGTTATAATTTAAAATTCTAAAGTATTTTTCCACTTGTGTTTAAGAGTATTTTGAGAGAAAAGAAAAATAAAGAAAGAATAAAAAATGCCCTAAATTTGGTATTTAGGGTGTTGTGTTTAGCAATGATGTTCAATTTAATTAATCCAAAAAAATATATTATAATTATAATTGCATTGAAAATTTTATAAAACATAGAATTTTTTGTGTACATTTCTATGATTTTGGTCTTTTTTAACCTAAAGTAATAAAATTTTATTACTTTTTCATAGTATTTTTTTTTTTTTTAAAAAAAAAACTAAGTAACCGAAAAAATGCAAAAAATATAGAGATGAATAACAAATTAATAATAAAAATAAAAAGAAAAACTGATTGAGGTCCTCCAAAAAATAAAGGGGTGGATGTGGAAGATATATATATATATAGATATATAATATGTTTTTTTTGAAAAGGAAATTCATCCAAGAAAATTCAGTTTGTGTCCAATCTTCTAGTTCTTTTTCTCTTCTCTAAATATTTTGAACACTCTTGTTTGTCATCAAATTGGTATTAGAGCTAAAGGATAAGTGGGCTGCATGTGCATGTTCGGTGTGGGAGAAGCCCTCAATGTGATGTCCAAATTGGGTATCAACTCAACTCTCACATCTGAAAATCATGCAAGAATTGGATATAATATAAGAATTCCACATACTCCATTAGTATGAGACAATTTAGGAAAGTGTCCATAAATAATCAAGAACAAAAACCGTGAGGGCTTTGGCATTAAAGATCCTCCACAGAGGCTATAATATATATATATTTCTAGGGTTTTCATAAATATCGAAGAATATAATTAATCAAGTACTCCTCGGAACTTAATTAATTTGCGTCTACTACGGATTCGGAACCGTTCCAACAACTTCTGGAGGCAAACAGCTTCTGCATGGGGAGCCAATATCAGACGAATCTCCATGATCACCGTCAGCTGAACCAAAATCAAATTCATTATAATTTTATTAGACCAATATATGTATGTATATATCTGAATTTATAGCTCTCGTAGAGAGGTCAGCTTTTCTAGATATTTTCAAGTAAAAAAATCTCAAGAAATTAATATAGAACTACTCACAGGTTAAAATCCGTAAGAAGAGTAGAAGGATATTAAGTACCATTAATAGTCCCTTCTTGTTGGCCATGGATCCTAATTTCTCCCAATCTCTCCAAACCAAAGAAAATTTGAATTTTGAGTTTGTAATGTATCCATGCGTTTCCTCTTTCTGCATTTATATAGCCAATTTTCTCCGTCAACATTTCGTTTGGAAGAAATTTCTATAGTCTACATTTCTTTTCAAAGAAAATTTAAGAGTTTTTGTTTTTTGAAATTTGAAGTATTATTACTTCTAAAATATCTCGAACCCATTATGACCTCATAGGTGCTATTAATTGAACACTATATATATATATATATCTTCTTGATGAAGAAATTTTAAATTTTAATATCTGTTTTATTAGATATTTTTAATTATTGTATTTTTTTATTTTGATATTTTAATTGATTTTTATTCAAGTTAGCATGTTGTGAACTAGTACTACGATAAGTTGACAATTAATCAAAATATTGAAAAAAAAAATCAAAACGATCACAAGAAAAGGGAGGAAAAAAAAATAATAATCATAAAAATAATAATCGCCCTTTCTTTTGACTTTTTTAAGGCTTCTTCAATGGGTATATATAGTTACATCTTGACTTAGAAGTCTTGGGGTTTTGTTTGATTTGGTAGTAAAGGGGTAGTTAGCCATGGCCAGCTTATATATAACGAAATCACTCTTGAACTAATTGTGGGCTCTGCATTATTATTATTACGGTAAATTATATTCTTTAGATCTCAAAATTCAAGTTTAATTCTTCAAAAATTTTTAATTTACAAAGTGTCCTCCAAGTTTTAAAACGTCTTATTACATGCCCTTCCGTCAATTTTAATCGTTAGGTCAAATTTTTTATCATTAGTCAACTATTTTTATTGTTTTGAATAGGGGCATTTTTGTCCATTATTTTAAAAAAACTCTAATTTTAATAAATGTAACTTTGTAATTTAAATCAACTAAAACGTAAAAGCCCTAAATTTTCTCATCCTTCTTCTTCCACCGGAGATGGCAGCGCACAGAGGCGGTGACGCACAGTTGGTACTTTGTCGGTCAGACAATGTCGTCAGCGGCAAAGGTAACCACCACCAGAATCCCCTCCCCCCTCCTTCTTCTTCTTCTTCTTCTTGCGATGGCGGCGCACCGGTGAATTGTTGCAAAACCAAAATGCAGAAAATATTTTGATCAGCTTTGACATCAGAAAAACCAGAACTCAGCACACCATAGTCTACTATTCAATTAAAAGAATATAGAGGTAGAATATGGAGACGTTATTTTCACTATTAATTTATAGTTAATGTTCTATTGTGGAATGCAAGCCTCAATTGTTTGAGTAATCTTTCAATTTATATATAAATATATCAATAAATGAATGTACTGCTTCATTTTGCGTTGAATTCTATTATCAGTTCAATTTTTTTTTTTTGTACATATATATGTATGTATTTGTCTATCACCTGTTTGTTTCTATGTCTATCTGACAATTTTCTAAGATCAAATCAAGAGTTAATCCTGTTTCAATATTAGTAGCTGCTGCTTTTGTTCTAATGGTTAAATGTTGCACAACGGTGCTAACAACTTAAGCTTGTAGTAGAATTTCTGTTTATTAACCTCTCATGGTAAAGTTTTCATATCACGTAGTCATGTGTATCCGAGATCCACATAAGTCGGAGATGAAGAAGACCAATTTGAAGGTAAATTTGTTATGAGGTAAATTTGTTATGATATTGACATGATTAAGACAAAGTACTCTAAGATGGAAGGTAGTGGAGTCCAGCGGCAAAGAAGGAGAGGGGAGGGGGGTTCCGGTGGTGGTTTCCTTTGCCGTCGGCAATATTGTCCGTCTAAAAAAGTACCCACCGTGTGCTGTCATCGCCCGTGCAAGAAGAAGAAGAAAAGAGAAAATTTTGTCCGTGGAAGAAGAAGAGAGAGAAAATTTAGACTTTTAGATTTTATTTCATTTAAATTATAAAATTACCCTTTATAAAAATTAGTTTATTTTTTAAGTAATGGACAAAAATGTCTTTGTCCATAATAATAAAAATAGTTGATTAACGGTAAAAAAATCTGACCTAACAGTCAAAATTGACGGAAGGGCGTGTAGTGAGACGTTTTAAAACTTGGAGGACACTTTGTTAACAAAAACTTTTTGAGGTGCTGAACTTTGATTTTGATATCTAAAGGGTGTCACCGAAATAGTTTACCTTATTAGTATTATTATTTTGGTTAGACCAGTTTCAACTCTTACTCGAGAGAATATTTTAGTCTCGTTCTTACATGAAGCTCAGAGATAGTATTGAACTCTCGACCTCGTGTAGTATTCATCCCTTAAGTTATATAATTTTTGTATTCATCCTTATTTAAAATTTTTATATTATTTCATCCATTATCTTAATAATTTGATAAGTTTCATCCATTTATTATTAAATTGACAGTCAACTTTTTTTTTTTTTTTTTTTTGTTTTTTGGGTGAGCGGGGCGAAGGCAATAGTGCAACGCCAAGGAGACTCTGGAGAGCCCGAGTAGCAAGCTACACATTGGACTCTCCCCCTTAAAAAATTGAGTTAATATCGTGTGAGCCGATGGCTCACATATCAGATATTAAACTGATCATAAGAACAGATTAGGCAGGGTGTACAAGTGGTTTGGATGAACCACACTAACCGTATTCATCATTCGAACTTTTTGCATAGCTGTCGAGAACTAGTGGAAAGATGCCTCCACAATGTGTTGGAGCTACTTTCTGCTTGGGCTCCTGACCCTGATGTATAGCTTGAGGTAGTTTATTCTACCATTTAGCTGATTGATACTTGTTGTAATCTTGTTTGTTCCTTGGGACTTTTATTATATATACAGATCCGGTTTTGAACAAAAAAAAAAAAATATGACAATCAACGTTTAAAAAAAAGATTTATATAAAAAAATTAAAATAAAAGGGTAGAAATGGAAAGAAAAATATCATATCTGAATTTTTCTTTTTTCTTTTGTTTTTTAAACCTTGGAGGTGGATGCGAGAAGCCTTATACATGTACCTTCAACTTTTTTCAACAATACTCCGAAAATATTTTAGATTAAATTCCACAAAACTCCGAAAATTAAGAATGATAGGAAACAAGGAGATTTCAATTGTTTTAAATATGATGAAAATATTCTTCAAAATAAACAATAGGAATAGTGGTTGATGGGGAAGATTTATTTATATATAATATGCTAGCATTCATCTTGTAGATTTGTTTGTACTTTCGTACCTTACAAAAGAGATGAAATATCAAATGAGTTCCACAGCAGTGAAACCTTTGCTACACAGTATATGTACTTAGATTTATCATCATAACACCAAATTAAAGATCTACCCAGGATATATATATATATATATATTTAGGGTTTTCATAAATATCGAAGAACATAGTTAATCAAGTACTCCACGGAGCTTAATTGATTTGCGATCTACTATGGATTCGGAACCCTTCCGTTGATATCCACAACTTTTGAAGGCAAACAGCTTCTGCATGAGGAACCCATATCAGACGGATCTCCATGAGGACTGTCACCTGAACCAAAATCAGACCAATCTCCAGCTGAACCAAAATCAAATTCATTATTATTTTATTCGACCAATATATATGTATATATATATCTGAATTTGTAGCAACCGTCATGAATTTGAGATATATTGGTGGAAAATATACCTAAAGCTTTTCAATATATATAAGAAATCTAGATATTTTCTAATATGATGAGTAATTAAAATATCTCGAGAAATTAATATAGAAGTACTACTCACTGATTGTCAAAATCCTTCTTGCTGGTTTGGCAGCAGTTGCAGGCAGCTTATTATCTTGAGCTGAAATAAGTAAGAAGAGTAAAAGGATATTAAGTACCATTAATAGTCCCTTCCTGTTGGCCATGGATCCTAATTTCTCCCAATCTCTCCACACCAAAGAAAATTTGAATTTTGAGTTTGTAATATATCCATGAGTTTCCTCTTTCTGCATTTATATAGCCCAATTTTCTCCATCAACATTTCTTTTCGAAGAAATTTCTAAAGTCAACATTTCTTTTCAAAGAAAATTTAAGAGGATTTTTTTTAAAAAATTTAAAGTATTATTGCTTTTAAAATATCTCGAACTCATTATGACCTCATAAATGCTATTAATTGAACAATATATATATCTTCTCGATGAAGAAATTTAACATTTTAATACTAATTTTATATGATTGTACTATTTTAATACCATTGGCTTGATACAATGACAAAGTGCATTGTAAATATTACACAAGGTCAAGGATTCAAACTCATTGTGTGGGCACCAAGTAAAAGTCTCAGGGTGAAACTTTACCTCGAGTAAGAGATAGCTTTGAATACCAGATAGTCTAACAAAAAAACATATTAATTTTTAATCAACTTAGCAAGTTGTGGACTAGTAGTAATCAACATGATATCAAAATATTGGGAAAAAAAAAAAAAAAAAAAAAAAAAGAATAATCTCCCTTTCTTTTGACTTTATTAAAGCTTCTTCAACGCGTTATATATAATCACATCTTGACTTACAAGTTTTGCGGTTTTGTTTGATTTTGTAGTAAATGGGGGAGTTAGCCATGACCAGCTTATATATACCAAAATCACTGTTGAACTAATTGTGGGTTCTGCATTATTATTATTATTATATGAAGCTCGGAGATAATATTTAACTTTCAATCTCGTATAATATTTATAATACGCTTTTCTTGTATAACATTTACAATATGTTTTTCTTTGGTCTAAGCTTTGCATTATTGAGTGTTGTAATTTTCTGTGGTCATAATTTTCTTGATGGACTATTTGCACCAAGAAAATGCACGAATAATTACGTTGGAAAAAATGAGTTTATTGGACATATTAGTTTATTTAAAAGTAAAATAATTTCTTTTTTTTCCCTGAAATAAGACAAGACAAAGATTTTGTAGCAAATTGTCAAAAAACTTACTGAAATATAATAATTTTTCAAATAATTAGTGTCTTAACAATTTATATTTATATTTATATTTAATTTTTAATTTTTCAAATTACTGGAAATTTTGTTGTTTTCTTTTTTTTTTTTTTTAAAATTCATATATGATATTTTCTTTCCATTTTTACCCTTTTAATTTAATTACTTTTTTATATAATTTTTTTTTTGAACAATTGATTGTTAGTTGAACTTCAATTTAATCATAAAATTATTAAACTTACCAAAATTATTAAAATAAAGGAGGAAATAATATAAAATTTTTAAATATGGATCAAATCACAAAAATTATATAACTTAAGGGATGAAATTTATCAATTTACTATTTAATAATCATAAAAAAAATTAATATACGTATCAATTTAATTAATCTAAACATAAATTAACACTTATCTATGAATAAATCAATATTTCTATTTTTTTCTTAAGAAAAAAATTATAATTGCATTGAAAAACTTGTAAAGTGATTAATGAATTTGGTTCAAACAATTTATGTTTTCTTTATTATTTTTTTACTGTTTAACAATCATAAAATTTTGAGTTTGTTATGTATCCATGCGTTCCCTCTTTCTGCATTTATATCCCAATTTTCTTCGTCAACACTTCTTTTGGAAGAAAATTCTAAAGTCTACATTTCTATTGAAAGAAAATTCATGAGAAAGTTGGTGTGCGGACTCCTAATGCTTCATTCATGGCGGATGGTTGAGGTTTCGAATCCCTCTGGGGTGGTTAGCGCCATGTTAAAAAAGCTCTGGGTCGGACTCTCACCATCGAGTAAGAGTTGAACTCTGCGAGCGCTCCGCAGGCTAAGTCCGGATTAGTCCACCAAATAAGGTGGGGATACCAGGCGCCCTAAGTGGATATAAAAAAAAATAAAAATTCATGGGATTTTTTTTTTTTTTGAAATTTAAAGTATTATCGCATCTAAAATATCTCGAGCTCATTATGAGGTCATAACTATTAATTGAACTATATATATATTTTTTTTTTATGGTTATTAATTGAACTATATATATCTTCTTCATGAAGAAATTTAATATTTAAATACTATTTTTATACTATTGTACTATTTTAATACCCTTGGTTTGACACAATGAGAAATATCATTGTGAATCTTATACGAGGTCAAAGGTTTCACATTCACTAGATAATCTAACAAAAAAAATATTAATTTTTAATAACTTAACAATTTGTGAACTAGTAGTAATTAAGATAGGTTGACAATTAATCAAAATATTGATAAAAAGATATCAAAATATTGAAAAAGAAAAAGAAAAAGAAAAAGAAGAATAATCTCCCTTTCTTTTGATTTTTTTAACGCGGTATATATAGTCACATCTTGACTTACAAGTCTTTGGGTTTTGTTTGATTTGGTAGTAAATGGGGAGTTAGCCATGGCCAGCTTATATATACCAAAATCACAGTTGAACTAATTGTGGGCTCTGCATTATTATTATTATTTTGTTAGACCAGTTTTAACTCTTACACGAGAAAATATTTCAATCTAGTTCTTATATGAAGCTCAGAGATATTTGGTCAAGCTTTGCATTATTGAGTGTTGATTGGATCGTTTCTATGGTCATAATTTTCTTGATGGACTATTTGCACAAAGAAAATGCACGAATAATTACGTTGGAAAAAATGAGTTTAATCGGACATATGATAAAGGTATGGTCATTTAACTCGGTAGCTTGGAGGAGTTGGTATGCGGACTCCTAATGCTTCATTCAGGGCGGATGATCGAGGTTTCAAATCCCCTAGAGTGGTTAGCGTCATGTTAAAAAGTTTTGGATCGGACCCTCACTCTCGAGTAAGAGTTGAACTCTGCGTAAATTAAAATAAAATAAAGTCCTACGAACCTGTTTACAATGTTGGTGCATCTCAAGGTTCATTAAATAGCTAAATGATACTATTAGTTTTGGTTACATAAAAAAAAAGCCTCGAATTCATTATGATTCAAAAATGCCTCAAATTTATTTTTATTATTATTATTTTAGTATAATAAAAAAATTAATTAATTTTTTTTAAGTAGGTCAACACTTTTTTTTTTCATCATAAAAACCATACAGGAGATTTGTTAGGACCAAACGGATCTTCTCAATTCTCTATGAGCTTGATAGGTTGATTGGGTTTTCTAGAAGATTTAAACGTATTATTTTAAAAAAAAAAAAAAATTCTATATAAAAAATTAAAATTTACAGAAAATAAAATAAAATAAAATAAAGAAAAAACTTCGATATAGATATTGTTTTACTCCATAGTATCTAAATTGTTTTGTAAATATTTGATTCTAAATTGTTATAATTTTAAAATTTTAAAGTATTTTACCACTTGTCTTTAAGTGTATTTTGAGGGGGAATAAAATGAAGAAAGAATAAAAAAATTCTCTAAATGATAAAATTCGTATTTAAAGTGTTACATTAATAATTAAGATCATGTGTTTAACTAAGATCATGTCGTTATATAATTTTTGTGATTTAATCTCTATTTAAAATTTTTATATTATTTCATACGTTATTTTAATAATTTTGATAAATTTCATCTTTTTATCATTAAATTGATAGTCAATTAAAAGTCAACGTTTATAAAAACATTTTTATATAAAAAATAATTAAATTAAAAGGGTAAAAATGGAAAGAAAAATATCAAATTTCAATTTTTCTTTTGTTTTTTAAACCTTGGAAACTTTTTTATATAAAAAATACTTAAATTAAAAGGGTAAAAATAGAATTTTTTGTTTTCTTTTTTAAATTCATATATGATATTTTTCTTTCCATTTTTACCCTTTTATTTTAATTACTTTTTTATATATTAAAAAAATGAACAGTTGATTGTTAGTTGAATGTCAATTTAATCATAAAGTGAAACTTACCAAAATTATTAAAATAAAGGAAGAGATAATATAAAAATTTTAAATATGGATCAAATCACAAAAATTATATAACTTAAGAGATGAAATTTGTCAATTTACTATTTAACAATCATAAAAATAATTAATATACGTATCAATATAATTAATCTAAAATTAAATTAACATTTAACTATGATTAAATCAATATTTCTATTTTTTCCTTAAAAAAAAGTTATAATTGCATTGAAAAACTTGTAAAGTGATTAGTGAATTTGGTTCAAACAATTTATGTTTTCTTTATTTCTTTTTTTTTTTTTTTTTTAAAGTCTCAAACTTTTTTTATCTAAGAAAAATAAGGTTATTTTTCACAAATTTCGTCATAATTTTTAAAAAAGTTAAAGGTGATTTTAGTCAATTAAAGAAAGAATAATTAAGTAACTGTACATAAAATATTTACAAATTTAAATTAAATAAGATTTGCAACACTCATTCACCAAATATTAATAAATAGTAAAAAGATATATATAAAAAGAGTAATTGGTCAGTTTGGTCCCAAAATATTTTTTTTAAAACTTTTAAAGTTCTAAACTTTTTTATTAAAGAAAAATAAGGTTTTTTAACGAACTCCCATAAAAAATCTTAAAATCTTAACTTTTTTTCATTGTTTAGTTAATTAAAGAAAAGGATAAAAATATTAAAAAAAATAAAAAATAAAAAAATAAAGAAGAAACCCGTGAAAGTCGAAAAAATAAAAGAAAGAAGGAAATAACTTAGAGATATTTTGGGAAATTCAAAACCCTAGGACAGCTTCTATTTGTCAAATGATTTTCAACAATGGAGGATTTACCAAGAACTTTAACATCACCATTGTCTTCGTCTTCTTTTTTTCTCCTATCTCTAACTCCATTTCTTTCCATCATTTAAAATTTTAAAATCAGAAATCTAGGGTTTTCAATTTCTCCAAATCTCTCTCCAGATATTTTCTTCTTTCTTCTTTTTTCTTTGGCCATTTCTTCTTCATCTTTTTGTTTTTTTTTTTTTTTTTTTTCTTCTCACCTATATTGACGTTTTTACTCTTTCTTTAATTAACTAAATAATATAAACCGTTAAGTTTTTTAGTTTTTTTGACATAATCCGTCAACAAGGATGTTAAATCGTTAAATTTTGAGAAATTTTTACATAATTAATGAACCATAAATTTATTTTGGACCAGATTCACCAATTACACAAAACATTATATATTCTCATCCCAGGCTTTAATTAGGTCCTCAATCATTTTCTTAAAGTTTTTTCTCTACATTTCTATGTTTTTCATATTTGATCATTTTTACCTTAAAAAAAAAAAACCTAAGTAAAAAAAAGCAACAAATGTAAATATTAATAACAAATTAATAATAATAAAAATAAATGATTTAGGATTAAATTCACCAATACTCCGAAAAATAAGAATGATAGGAAACAAGGATATTTCAATTGTTTTAAATATGATGAAAATATTCTTCAAAATAAACAATAGGAATAAAGGGACAGCAGTGAAACCTTTGCTACACAGTATATGTACTTAGATTTATAATCATAACCCCAAATTAAAGATATATATATATATATATTTAGGGTTTTCATAAATATCGAAGAACATAATTAATTAAGTACTCTACAGAACTTAATTGATTTGCGATATACTACGGACTTGGAACCGTTCCTTTGATACCAACAACTTCTGGAGGCATACAGCTTCTGCATATGGAACCCATTTTAGACGGATCTCCATGATAATCGCGAGCTGAATCAAAATCAAATTCATTATAATTATATCAGACCAATTTTATATATATATATCTCAGTTGGTAAGAAAAATATTTAAAGATTTTCAATATATATGTAAGAAATCTAAATATATAATAAGTAAAAAATCTTGAGAAATTAGTATACAACTACTACTCACTCGTTACCAAAATCCTTCTTGCTGGTTTGGCAGCAGTTGCAGGCAGCTTCTTATCTTGAGCTGAAATAAGTAAGAAGAGTAAAAGGATATTAAGTACCATTACTATTCCCTTCTTGTTGGCCATGGATCCTAATTTCTCCCCATCTCTCCACACCAAACAAAATTTGAATTTTGAGTTTGTAATATATCCATGAGTTTCCTCTTTCTGCATTTATATACCCCAATTTTATTCGTTAACATTTCTTTGAGAAGAAAATTCTAAAGCCTACATTTATTTTGAAAGAAAATTCATGGGATTTTTTCTTTTTTTGAAACTTAAAGCATTATTGCCTCTAAAATATCTCGAGCTCATTATGACCTCATAACTACTATCAATTGAACAATATATATATATATATATATCTTTTTGATGAAGAAATTTAAAATTTAACATTTTAATACTATTTTTATACGATTGTACTATTTTAATACCCTTGGTTTGACACAATAATTAAATGCATTGTGAATGTTATACGAAATTAAAAGTTCGACACTCACTAAGGACGCCAAATAAGAGCCCAGGGTGAGGCTTTCCCTCAAGTAATTAGAGATAGCTTTGATACAAGATTGTCTAACAAAAAACACATATTAATTTTTAATCAACTTTGCAAGTTGTGGACTAGTAGTAATTAATAAATCAATACGGTATATATAATCACATCTTGACGTACATTTGGTAGTAAATGGGGAGTAAGCAAACAATAAATACCTTTATATATATATATGTATGTATTTGTCGAATATTAGCAAACAATAAATAGAAGTGGATCCCACGAAATTGAAAGATATGAATTGAATTGAATTGAATCCCGAAAGACTATTCTGTAGTTACCTGTGCTGCGTTACAGTTGATCGCAGCCAAATGTTTTAACTCTCTCTGTACTTTGCCTTCTTCCTTTACCCTAAGCTACCTGGTTAGGGTTTTTCTTATTCTTTTTGACTGAGTGAGCCTTTTCACAAATGGTTACTTCATCTCTCTCTCTCTCTCAAATCTAAAAAAGAAAAAAAGAACACAAATGTCTTTCTCATTTTCTCTAGCTAAAGAAAAAGAAAGATATACGTATATATATATATATATAGATGTCTCTCTCATACCTTTTTCTTTTTTCTTGGGCGATTCACATTTTTATGAATTGATATCCCCATACTACATAAAACAATAAAACAATGCTTTCCAAAAGTAGCCTTGCTAATTGGTTTGTGGGCAAATAATGGAGATTATTTTTTGTTATATACTGTATCAGTCTCAATTATTATGAGTATCATCTTAAATCATGATTAATTCTTATAATTAAATGAATTAAATTCTTTGTGAGAAATAAATTATAATTTTAAATTTTAAATCATTATAATGCAGATTTGCAGAAGGCATATATTCTAGACCTATGTTAAGCATATATAACCGATATATAAACTCTAAAAGCCTTATTTTCCTGGTTTCTTCTGAAAATTTAACACTTTAAAAAAAAAAAAAAACTTCAAGAGAGTTATGTTTTTACTCCATAGTGATCGGTGAATTTGGTTCAAACAATTTAAGTTTTATTAATTTTTTTTTTTGATTTTTAAAGTGTTAAATTTTTGTATCTACGAGGTCATTTTTCATTAATTTTCAAATTTTTAAACAAATTTAAGAGTCAATTGAACAAAGAATAATTAAGTCACTATACATAAAATATTTACAAATTTAAATTATATAGGGTTGCAACTCTCATTTATGAAATATTAAAGAAAAGGTAAAAAGAAAATAACTTGGTTATCCTTTCTTTTTATTCATAAATCACACAAATCCTTAAATTTTTTTAAAAAAAATCATAGAATTCGGGAAAAAAAGATGTAAAAAAGTTTGACACTTTAAAAGTCAAAAAAAAAATTAGGATTAAATTTGCCAACCATAAATTTATTTGAGACCAAATTTACCAACTACTCTAAAATAATATATTATATATATATATATAAATATATATATATATATAAATATATATATATATATATATATATAGATAGATAGATAGATATGTATATATTCTCATCCCATGCTTTAATTCCTCAATCATTTTCTTAAAATATTTTATCTACATTAATTTCTATGTTTTTCATATTTGATCTTTTCTAACCTAAAGTAATAAAATTTATTATTTTTCATACTATATTTTTTTTAATAAAAAAAATGCAACAAATGTAAAGATTAATAACAAATTAATAATAATAAAAATAAATGATTTAGGATTAAATTCACCAATCCTTCGAAAAATAAGAATGATAGGAAACAAGGAGATTTCAATTGTTTTAAATATGATGAAAATCTTCTTCAAAATAAACAATAAGGATAAAGAAGTGGATGGGGAACATTTATTTATACATATATATATATATATATATATATATATATATATAATAATATATATAATAATATATAATATAATATACTAGCATTGATCTTGTAGATTTGCTTGTACGCGTACGTACCTTACAAAAGTGATGAAACCTTTACTACACGGTATATATATTTAGATTTATAATCATAAACCCCAAATTAAAGATCCACATATTACTATATAAATATATATATATATATATATATATATATATATATATATATTAGGGTTTTCATAAATATCAAAGAACATAATTAATTTGCAATCTACTAAGGACTCAGAACCCTTCCGTCATAATTTTCAACAACTTTTGGAGGCCTACAGCTTTTGCATATAGAACCCAATTTAGACGGATCTCCATGAATACCGTCAGCTGAAAAAATATCAAATTATTTATAATTATATTAGACCAATATATATATATATATATATATAAAATCAAGAAGTCATATCAGTTTTAGAGATCATCATGAATTCGAGACACGTTGATGGCAAAAATACTTGGAATTTTTCAATATATATGTAGAAAATCTAGATATTTAAGTAAAAAAATCTCGAGAAATTAATATACAACTACTCACTGGTTATCAAAATCCTTGCTGGTTTGGTAGCAGCTGCAGGCAGCTTGTTATTATCTTGAGCTGAAATGAGTAAGAAGAGTAAAAGGATATTAAGTACCATTACTAGTGCCTTCTTGTTGGCCATGGATCCTAATTTCTCCCAAAGAAGACTGGAATTTGAGTTTGTAATATATCTATGCGTTTCCTCTTTCTGCATTTATATAGCCCAACTTTCTTCGTTGAAAATTAAAAAGTTTACTTTTCTTATGGAGAAAATTTATGGTTTACGTTTCTTTTGTTGTTTTTTAAGTTTGATGCATTATCGCTTCTAAAATATTTTAAACTCATACATCATGACCTCTTGGATCAGAAGTGAGGTTATTATCAAATCTGAAGTATTATTGTCTCTAAAATATCTCGAACTCATCATAATTTCTTAGATCATAAGTGATGCTATTACTAACTGAACTATATATATACCTTCTTGGCGATAAATATATATATATTTTTTTTTAATACTTGTTTTATTAGATATATTTTTACGATTTTAGTTTATTATTATTATTTTTTTATATTCATAATTGTTTCGATTTCATTGATTATATTTTAATTAATTTTTAATGTGAACTAGTTGTAAGATAATTTAAAAATTAGTCAAAATATTGATACAAAAATTAAAATGATCACCACAAAATATTACCAAAAAAAAAAAACTCGCTTTCTTTTGACTTTTTTGAAAATAAAAAATCTTGTGGATGGTTAATGGGAAAGGAACTAAATTGAGATAGTGGAAGGTATAGTCACATCTTGACTTACAAGTCTTTGGTTTTTGTTTGATTTGGTAGTAAATGGGGAGTTAGCCAGGGCTCTGCATTATTGAGTGTTGATTGGATCATTTCTTTCACTATATATATATATATATATATAATCAATATTAACTTTCTATTTATGTTTAGAAATGAGAGTATATTTTCAAAAAAGAAAGATTTTGTATATAAATTTACTATAAGAACTAATTCTTTCTTTTCCCAACGATAACTCTAATAAATGCGTGTAAAAATTTTATCCTTTTTTCTTGGAAATAGCCAAAAGAAAAAGAAAGTAATTTAAGATTACTTTTTTTTTTTTTTAGGGCACCAAGTGTTTTAGATGGGTCTCAAACTATAATAGGTCGGTACCTTTAAGTCAAATCTACATTCGGACTAATCTTCGTTCAAGCCGGGTTGGTCCTTTGTAGGAAGAAACTCTAGCCCAAATTTTAAAGAGTTACATATATGAATCGAGATTGAAACCTTTAATTTCACTTAAGCCAAACAACTTTTTACTATCTACAGCACCTTGGGGTTCGAGTAAGACTACTAATAATGCTTCAATAAGTTTGACATGTGTTTTTCGTATAATTCAAACAATCGGAATGAATATTCCATGCACATTGTTTTTGTGTACTCTTACAATTAACCTTTTTAGTTGTGTATGTCTATATATATAGAAGGCAGCAGCCGAGAATACTAAAAATAGTTAGTGACATTTTTATGGTGTTTTTTTTTAAAGGAAGACAAACAAAAGGCGGTGCCGACATGGTGAAGAATGGTATAAACATTCGAAAAAATATAGAGGAAATAATTGTCTTGATGGACTCTTTTGCACAAAGAGAAAATGCACGATGAATAATTACGTTGGAAAAAAATGAATTTATTGTAACATATATATATATTATATTATATTATACAGAGATGAATGATATTGTAACATATCTTATGTGTACTTCACGACTTCAAAATTCGTATAAACCTTGTTCACAATGTTGGATGCACCTCATGGTTTAGTGAATAGTTAAATGATATTATTTGTTATGGCACAGCGTGAAGCGTGAGATGTGTTTCACGACTTAAAATGCGTCATTTAGTAAATAATTATTAAATAACTACTTAATAACAATTCAAAATCCTAGGCAAACGGTACATAGAAACTTGTTCACGATAATATATAATTTTTAAAATTATTAATTATTATTAATTATTATTTATCAATACTTGTTAGTTTTTAGAATAAAACAATAATTGGAGTGAACTCATTCAAGTGCTTTCCAATTTGATGAATAACTAATAACTTACATTCAAATAAAGAAATTACTTTTGTGATTTGTATTTTATTTTAAAACAAAAATTTGTTAATATATTTTTTTTAATATATACTTAATTAACTAATACCTAATTGGGAGAGAATTTTTTATACCCTTTAAAATATAATATTAGTATATTATTATAATTTTATTTAAAATTTTAAAACTTTATAAATATTTATATACATAGTACTTAGATAAATATTTATTTTACTTACATTTAGACTGTTCTTAGATATTTGATTTATGTTATATATCTATATATACAATTCATTTTAGTTTAATTTATTTAATTATTTTATAGCAAACAAATGAATAATTTTTAGGTAATGGTAAAATGACTACAATAAAAATTCCCATTAATCAATATATATTTCTTATCTGTAAAATTTTATTTCATTTCCTTACCCACAACTCTTGTATATTAACTCAAAAGAATTGAAATGATCATTTTCTAAATTATATATATTTAGATTTTTTTTGTCCTTATTTGTATAATATAATATTTTATGTAAATTATAATTAAATAATTATAGCAAGTTTTTAGTTAATATATTGAGATAGAGACAGTTTTTATTCTTATTTATTGGATGTATGTATATTCACAAAAGATAGTTTATGAAATGATAATGAAAACACAATAATTTTAATAATTTAATTTTGATAATTCCTAATTTAAAATATACATATATTTCTTATCAAAAAAATACAAATATTTAATGATTATTTTTATTTATAAATCTTTAAATAATTTTTCTTATACTGACTTTTAAAATTATCAATATTTTTTGTATTTTTGATATTTGAAATATTGGAGTTTTGATTTAGATGTTAAGAGAATGAATTTAATTTTTTTTTTTTTTTTTGAAAGGGGAAGAATGAATTTAATTAATTATTAATTATTTTATTATGATTTTAATTATTGCCTAAAGTGAATATAAATGAGTAAAAATGTAATATTTTGATATATTTATATATATTGTAATTTTATTTATTTTTTATATATCTATATATTTTTAAGTTATATATATATATATATATATGTAAAATATGTTTAGATATTTCGATTATTAATTGAAAGTTTTAAAGCTATTATTAATTTAAAATATTTGAATAAATTATTAAAATATCTTTAAAGGATATTTTTGTTATAAAAGTATTTTAAGATAAAATTACAAAATATTACAAAAGTGGTTTTATTTTTTTTTTTTAAAAAAAAAAAAGCTATTTTGCATACAAGTACTAAACCTAAAGCACCAACAGCGGACAAGAGAATTGTGACAAGAGAGCCATTCTTAGCCCTTCGAACTGAACTATCTGGCATCTTCTTTCTATTCAAAAGAATATCCTTCGCTCCTACTAGTTCCTGTTGGGTAGAGTCAATTGCTCTAAGTAAGAGCTCACCCTTACTTAGCTTAGTCTTCTCGAAGGATATAAAGGTCCGTGCTTCTCCCGGGAGCGAGTCCAAGTGGGCTGCTTGCTTTCAAGGGCTAGGATTTCCCAGCTTCAACGTGAGGAAGAAGCTCAACAGTTGCATAGGACGAAGCTCGGCTAATACTACTAAATCACAAACCCGATAATCTGTTGAATATTATTTTTAATATTGTGAGTATTTTACAAATTTGATATTTGGAATTAAATAATTTTAAAGAAGAAAAATATTTTACCAAACTATCACAAAAAATTATATAACTTAAGGGATAAAATCAATTTACCTTCAAAATAATACACAATATATATAAACTTTTTGTTTTTTTTTGGTAGTTCAATATATATAAACTATTAAGACCATATTATATATATATTTCAATATTTTTTAATCAATCTAGATAAAATTTTACTTTTATAAGAAAATAAATAAATAAAAATAGCAATTAGAGAAGAAGTCTTTGTGCGGGCAGTAAAATTATTCCATTTGACTTAAAAAACACAAAAATTAAATATAAAAATTGAAAAATAATAATTATATTATATTTTTTTATAAAATAATAATAATTATTATTATAAATTCAAAATTTTATAAATATTTTAAAGTAATTAAAATAATAATTATTCAATACAAAGATTGTATGGAGGGAATTAGATTCAAGCCTCTCATGACACATATTATTAAGTGAGACTGCTACCAATTAACTAACATTTTAACCTTGCAAGTCACTTTATTTACCACACTGTAACAATTATATCTATCAATGACAATTTTTATTATTTATTCTTAATATATATATAATAATTTATTAATAATTTGGCTCTAACAAAAGATTCTTCTAGATGAAATTCATTCGTTTTATTTTTTAAAATTGGTCAAATCGGTCCCTTAACTTATAAATGTTTTGTGATTTCATCTCTTATATTTAATTTTGGTCAATTTCATCTCTTATCTTTATAATTTTGGCCAATTTCATCTCTTATCTTTATAATTTTGGTCAATTTCATCCTTCCGTTAATTTTTTTTTTGTCAACCGTTAGTCATTGTTTAAAAAAAAAAATTGACCAAATTGGTCCCTTAACTTATAAATTTTTTGTGATTTCATCCCTTATCTTTGTTTTTGGAAAATTTCATCTTTTATCATTAATTTTGGCCAATTTCATCCCTTATCTTTAATTTTGACATTTTTACGCTTGAGAAAATTATTTTTAATAAATATAACCGTTGACTAATCGTTGAAAAAAAATTAACGGAATGATGAAATTTGCCAAAATTATAAAGATAAGGGATGAAATTGGCCAAAATTACAAAGATAAGGGATGAAATTGGCCAAAATTAAAGATAAGGGATGAAATTTTCCAAAAACAAAGATAAGGGATGAAATCGCAAAAAAATTATAAGTTAAGGGACCAATTTGACCAATTTTTTTTAAAAAACCGTGACTAACTGTTGACTAACGGTTGACCAAAAAAATTTAACGGAATGATGAAATTAGCCAAAATTAAAAATAAAAGATAAAATTGCAAAATATTTATAAGTTAATAGACCAATTTAACCAATTTCCTTTTTTTTTTTAATAAGTACTTAATACACTTACTTTTTATAATATTTTATAAATTTTTCATGATCTATTATTGTTTAAGATATGTTATGATATGATCTTTCTTTAAAAATGAATATAATAAATGTGGATAATTTGAGTTGTTATATTTCTGTTACATTTTTTTCTTTCTTTTGGACATTTTTGGAACGTAGGTAGTACTTGGTTGACTAAGGGCGCCTAATCTTATACCTTCCCCAGTCACTTTTTCAAACAAACCAGATAAGCTAAAAATAGTAAGTGAAAGTCTTTAGTTTGCTATAATAGAAAAACACATTTGCATTTTGAATATTACATGAAATTACAAGTTTAATATTTATTGTGATGAGTGTCGTGTAAGAGTTAGAGTCGAGCATCCCGGAATAAAAAGTTAAAGTACTTTACATGCAGAGCTTAAACAAAATTTAGATTAATTGAAACAATATACTAACTGAAAATGAACACTTCAAAAATCTCTATAAATATGCACATTTGGTTTACTTTGTTATTGAGAAAGAAAAAAACTTAACCCAATATGGCAACCTTCCTTCATCTCTTGATTTTTCTTTTCTCAATTCTCTCCTTACTACTTCTGTTTCCATTTCCTTCCCATTGCACTGATCCAAGTCCATTGCAAGATTTTTGTGTAGCGGATTTGAAATCCCCGTTTTTTATCAATGGATTTCCATGCAAGAAACCCTCCGATGTCACTTCAAAGGACTTCTTCTACGAAGGTCTAGTCGATAAGCCTAATAATTACGATTACCTCGGTTTAGACCTCAAACAAGCCAGCGTGGTTCAATTTCCAGGCCTTAACACATTAGGAATGTCTATGAACAGAGCTGCATTTCGCCCTGGAGGGCTTAATCCGCCTCACACACACCCTCGTGCATCTGAGTTATCTCTCGTCACGGAAGGAAAACTCTTTGTCGGGTTGGTTTCAACAGATAACACGTTGTACTGGAAGATTTTGTCTGCCGGAGAATTGTTTATTATTCCTCCCGGATTGATGCATTTCCAACTTAATGTTGGGAAAGGAAATGCTCAATTTTATGCTTCTTTTAATAGCCAAAACCCTGGAATTCAAATCATAGGTCAAGCTTTGTTCAATACTACGCCTACCTTTCCTGATGAAGTTCTTGTTAAAGCTCTCCAAGCAAATCAAACCATTATTCATCTCATCAAGAAAAAGTTTTCCAAGATTAATCCATCTTTTTAATTAAGTGTACGTGTAATTTTGTTGGCCGTTCGATCTCTCACAATTAATAAGCATGGATGGGAATTAATATTTTCGTTTATTTTCTTCGTCTAGGTCTTCTTTATAGAGCCATATGTGATCCATGGTTAAATACAGAGGAAAGAAAAATCAATTTGTGTACTCTTTTTTTATGAATAGCACCATTCTTGTTTGTCTTTTTTTTTTTTTTTTTTTTTTTTGGTATTTATGGCATGAGATGTTTTAAATGGGTCCCAACTAAACTGTATTTTTAAGTCATATTTGTTAGAAATTTAATTTTTAATATTGATTTATATAATTTAAGTAATTAATAATTGTTATTCTTGTACACAGTGATAATTAGTATAGTATTGAAGAGACAATTATTGAGTGTAAATCTCTCGTGCCAATTCATTAAAATTTAAGTTTTAAGAAGTATTTTTGTATAATGGTAAAAGTTAAGAGGTATTTTGGTAAGGGAACAAATATCACATTATGTTTATTAAGAGACATATTTTGTTGATAAGAGTGTAAGGTTTTCCTTTTCTTTTCTCCTTTCGAAAAACAAGAACTCTCTCCTTTAACTAGTCTTTATATCATCAAAGGGCGAATTCAAATATTACGAATTTAGCTTAGGAAAACAGTTGGGGATTAATCAAGACAACAAGAAGTTATGGAATCTTCAAGTTAGTATTTTTCATATCCTTTAATAGTTATGTCATGGGTATGATTTGATTATACAATTTAATTGTCTTATTAAGATCTTTATTTGTTAATCGCGTCCGTATTTAAGTTTATTGAATTTGATTAACAATATTTATATTTAAACTAATCTTTGTTTGAGTCGAGCAAGTTTCTTACGAGAAGTAAGCTCTAGCCTCACTTGTTGCGACCACAAAATCCAACTCCTACTCGGGGGAAGGTCTCACCTTGGCTCTTACATAACTCTCATAACGAGTGTCGAACCTTCAACCTCATGTAACATTGACAATACGCTTTCCCATTGTACCGAACCAAGGGCTTGATGATGGTTATACTTGGAACGAGATGGTATGACTTGTGTTGGAAGAATATATTTAATTTTGAGGAAAATTATATTAGGTTACTTACTATATTATATCACACAATATTTTTTATGACATTTTTTAAGATATTGTCTAAGACATCTTCTAAAGCATCAATAAAAATAATATACGTATCAATTTAATTAACTTAACAATTAATATTCTTAATTATCTTCAGTTAAAAGGACTTTTTATTTAAAATATATATATATATATATATATGGTAATCTAGTTAAAGTAATCTATTTTAATTATTTCAAATGAATCTGGAGTTTTTTTAATTAAGTTACTAAATTCTAACTTATTTTATGGTTGAATTTAGACAATCACACTTCAAAGCTATTAAGATCAGTACATTGGAGGAACAGAGTCACTTGGTTTATTTTACCCAAAGACAAACGAATTCAAGCTAGTGGGATACTCTAATAGTGATTAGTGTGGAGATGTAGATGACAGAAAAAGTAAAGCAGGATATGTATTCTACATAGGAAATACGGCATTCACATAGCTCTTGAAAAAGCAACCAATAGTGACGTTGTCAACATGTAAGGCGGAATATGTGGCAGCATCTTGGAGTGTATGTCACAAGGTGGTAACTTAATTAAAAAGTAATTAAAATAAAGTAAAAATTAAAAAAAAAAATACAATAGTAAAAATATCTAATAAAACAGGTATTAAAATGTTAAATTTCTTCGTCAAAAAAATATATATATATATATATATATATAGTTCAATTAGTAGCTGTTATGATGTTATAAATGGGTTCGAGATATTTTAGAAGTAATAATACTTCAAATTTCAAAAAAAAATACTCTTAAATTTTCTTTGAAAAGAAATGTAGACTTTAGAAATTTCTTCCAAAAGAAATGTTGACGGAGAAAATTGGCTATATAAATGCAGAAAGAGGAAACGCATGGATACATTACAAACTCAAAATTCCAAATTTCTTTGGTGTGAAGAGATTGGGAGAAATTAGGATCCATGGCCAACAAGAAGGGACTATTAATGGTACTTAATCTCCTTATACTCTTCTTACTCATTTCAGCTCAAGATAATAACAAGCTGCCTGCAGCTGCTGCTAAACCAGCAAGGATTTTGTTAACCAGTGAGTAGTAGTTGTATATTAATTTCTCGAGATTTTTTACTTATTACATTAAAAAATATCTAGATTTCTTATATATATATTGAAATACTTTATTTTATTCTTACCACTAATATTGTCTCGAACTCTTGATCTCTAAAATTGATACTTCATTATATATATATTTTATTATATCGGTCTGATATAATTATAATGAATTTGATACTGGTTCAGCTGACAATTCTTTTGGAGATCCGACTGAAATTGGTTCCACATGCAGAAGCTGTATACCTCCAGAAGTTGTTGGTATCAACGGATGGATTCCGAATCCGTAGTACATCATCGCAAATTAATTAAGCTCCCGCGGAGTACTAAATTAATTTTATGTTCTTCCTTTTCATAGCCAAAACCCTGGAATTCAAATAATGGGTGAAGCTTTGTTCAATACTACGCCTACCGTTCCTGATGAAGTTCTTGTTAAAGCTCTCCAAGCAAATCAAACCATTATTCATCTCATCAAGAAAAAGTTTTCCAAGATTATTAATCCATCTTTTTAATTAAGTGTACGTGTAATTTTGTTGGCTGTTGGATCTTTCGCAATTAATAATAAGCATGGATGGGAATTAATATTTTCGTTTATTTTCTTCGTCTAGGTCTTCTTTCTAGGGCCATGCGTGATCGATGGTTAAATGAAGAGAGGAAAAAAATCAATTTATGTACTTGCTTTGATGAATAGCACCATTCTTGTTTGTCTTTTTTTTTTTTTTCCTACTTTTGGCGTGAGGTGTTCTAAATAGGTCCCGACTGTAAGCCGTATTTTTTAAGTCATATTTACATTTATATTAATCTTTGTTCGAGTTGAATAAATTTCTTGCGATAAGTAAGCTTTAGCCTTAGATTTGGCCCAGGTTTTGCCTATAAAGTCCAATTATTACTTTGGGAAAGGTCTCACCTTGGTTTTGACAATGAGTATCGAACTCTCGACTTCATATAACATTCGCAATGCGCTTTCTCATTGTACCGAACCAAAGGGTTGATGATGGCTATACTTGGAACGAGAATGGTATGACTTGTGTAGGAAGATATAATTAATTTTGAGGAAAATTATATTAGGTTATGCACTATATTATATCACACAATATTTTTTATGAGAATTTTTTTTTTTTAAATATCAATAAAAATAATATACGTATCAATTTAATTAGCACAACAATTAATGTTGTTAATTATCTTCCGTTAAAAGGAAATTTTTTTAAAAAAAAATTAAAAAAAATTATAATGTAATTAAAGAAATCCATTTTAATTATTTCAAATGAATTTAGAGTTTTTTTATTAATTGAAAAAATTCTAACTTATTTTATGCTTGAATTTAGAGTTTTTTATTAAATGATTAATTATAACTTATTTTTATGCTTTTGAAATAAATTTTATTTTCCCTTTAAAATTTTGATCTAGAAAATTAGGCACATATTTTTATTTTAGATCATATCTAAAAAAATGACATATATGTTAATTTTATTGGTGTTTTATACAATATATTAAATAATATTTTAAGATATGGAGGTTGTTATTAAGAATGATAGTCAAAGACCAAAAAAAATTGTGTTTATCTCTCCTACTTTTCATTCCAAAATACAAAAACCACCCAAATTTAATTTATTTAAGATTTAATAAATTAATATTAAATCATAAATATATTAATATTTTATTATAATTTTGAAATATTACAAATTCTTTTAAAAATATTTTTAAATTTTTTAAAATATTTTTTATTTTTTCTATTTGTAATTCTATTTGAATAATCTCCCATTATATATTTATCGATAAAAAATAATGTTATAAATTAAAATTGAAAATTTTTTAAATTTTATTTTTATTTTCATGATCTATGAGCTCACTAATTATATATCTAAAGAATTAAATCAATCATTTTACTTATTTAAAAAATATATTTTTCTAGAAATATTTTTTTGTTTTATGAAAGCATATGTTTTCACCCCAAATATTTGAGAAATATTATTTTTATTATAATTTATTTTTCCTCTTAATTTTTGGAGGTTGAGAATTTATTCCTTCCGTAAAAACATATGTTATGTATTAATATGATATTTAATAAAACATTATAATAATTGGTTGAAATTATTTTAAAATATATATAAATAAATTTTTCATTGAAGATAATTAACTTCATTACTAAACAAATTTATTTATCTCTTTATTTAAATTATAATGAAGCTAAATTACATTTAACAAAATATTTAATTCTGTCTCACAGATGTCCACAATGCAATAGTTGTTATAATGATGCACGTGATATTTGTCCACATTTTAATAGTATACTTATAATTAACTCGGATATATTTTCTAGTATAGTAAGCATGATATTAATTAGTTATCCCATAATTGCAGCAGAGTTTGAGGGTTCGGGTTTTTAACAATGCCAAACATGTTATAGTTTTGAGTCTCCTCTTGAATTTCTTCTAAATTAGTTGACAAAGATAGTCGGTTTAAATAAATAAATATGTATATATATATATATAAAATAAAAATGTCATAATCTAGTTGTTTTGACTTTATTTATTTATTTATGTGTTTCATTTAGTTTGTTTGGATGGTTGTATGACACAATTTCAGCTAAATTTACTAAATACGGTTGTAGTCTTTTGAGTCTCCTTACATGGATCTCGAATTAGTCGATAAAGATAACCTGTCACAAAAAAAAAATAAATATATATATATATATATATATATATATATAACCTGTCATTTGGTGGTAATGGAAGGATGGATAAAAACGGACTTTTAATTTGACAGTCAACTCCAACGTCAGGAGAAAAGGAAAAATATCGTACTCATATACATACTATCTTCAAATTAGTAATTCACTCGCCACCACCGCCACAGACACCCGCCACTGCCATCACCGCCGGTACTGCAGGGTAACAGAAAGGCAGGCAGAAAGAAATACCTACGAAACAGATGTCATCAACACTGCCTTTCTGTTTCAAGCTGAACCGAACTCACATCTTTTCCGGCAAAATCCATCGGAAATTTCTCTCGGACTCTACGAATTCTTCACGTACAGGTCTCAAGTTTTCTTCTCTTGATCATTGTTCTTTCACGAGGAACTCTCACGTTTGCTTCGCATTTTCCTCTCCTAATTCCGGTAGTGGAAGCCCCTTTAGCTATGGTCCTGAAGAAGAGGCTAGGTGGCTCAGGGAAGAACAGAGATGGCTGCGGGAGGAACAGAGGTGGCTCCGTCAAGAGGCAAGGTGGAATACTGAGCGTGATGCTTTGTTGAGAGAGATTCAGAGCTTGAAGCTTCGGATAGAGGAGCTAGAACGTCGAAATTCCGTAAATGAAACGTCGTTAGTTTCTGAAACTATAGCCAATATTGCAAAATTGTTGCAGGTATGTCTTTGGAATGGGTTTTGGTTTCCTTTTCTTTCTTTTTTTAATATTGGAAATTGTTTTAAATGTTTCTATTGGAATTGGGATAGTTTGGAATGTGCATTGCCTAATTGGTTTCTAATCCTGCATGTGATGATCTGTTTCAGAGGCTCTTGAAGTAATGTATTTTTACCCTTCTTTTAATTGGAAAATTATAGAATTGGCAGTGTATTCCTTGATGAATATTGATTTTTTTAAGATTTGGAACATACCTTTACATGCTTTTCAACTCAAGTAGAATTGCAGGGGAGTTTTTGGATATTATTTTGGTCAATCACAATGTTTATTAAACTGTTCAGTTAGGAAAATTTTGACCTGGAGACTTTGACAATGCTTTTAATTCTTCATCCAAAAGGGGAAAAAATTTCAAGAATTATATCAAGATATTCAATGTTAAAAAATGAGTCTTGTCTTTTAGTACATAAAAATCACTTTAAAGTGATTGAAGTGAAAAGAGGAAAAACATTTGGGTACCCTTTTCCAATTTCCTTGTATCCTACCACTCTGGCTATGCATATGCATGATTTAAGTCAGTTTCAGGTGTTGAAGGAAGGAGAGCTGGCGAATACTTTGAGCAGAATCCCCAAGAGTGGATCGAGTACTTTGCCTTTTGTTGTAGAGGCTCCAAAAGAAGAGAAGGAAGTGGTTGTGAAGGAAATTGTTCAAGCTCCTGAGAGAGTTCTAGATAGAGGAGACATGCAGGGGAAGAAGAGGAAAACCCTGAGGACAGGATCAGAAGGAGATGAGGTTCGATTAATGCAGGTTAGTTTTCCTTTATTGCCTATGTCCTCTATGGAAAATTAAGCAGGCACGTGTATCCATGTTCTATTTACTCAATATACTATGTTTGCTTATCATGGTTAGAGAAGTTCTTGAGAAAAAAGTTAGTTGAGCATAATGTTGTTGCTTACTTTTATTTGAGATAATTACTTTAACAAAAGTAGTCTCTGATAGAGTGTATTGTGTATTTTATAGTGAGTTACGTCTCAAATATCAATGGCTAGATAGTCACAGTTTGTATTTCTTTTTGTGGACTATGGAGGTTAAGTAATGCAAGGAGTGTCGTTTAAGTTCTTGGTGGTTACTCCATTCATTCTGAATAAAAGTGTTTCATGATTATTGGATTCAAGGTTGTTTTATTGGATTCAGTCTTTGTTTTCTACTTTGTTTTTGAGTGGTTTCTATCTAATAGCTTGCATAGTATTTGTATTAACATATATCTAAAAATTCTCAAGGAAATGGATAGTTTTGCTAGCCAAAAAAGAAGCTGATCTGATGAGCCATTTATTGCAATCCATACGGCAACCTGGCTTTTGTGGATAAGTATTTTTAGGATAAAGCAGTTTTACAGATACTCCAAGACTAATAATAGTTCATGAGCTCTTTTGATGTGCTTCAATCTTTCTTTTTTTTTTTTTTTTTTGGTCTGAGCTTGCATAGCGTTGACAAATTGCTTTTGGATTACATTTTTAAGCAATTACTTTAATTGTATGGTCAGCATTATCTATCTAAAACTCCAAGTCATATTATATTCTGTAATTTTGAAGGAAGCACTGGAAACACTAGGATTTTATTCTGGGGAGGAAGATATGGAATTTTGCAGCTTCTCTAGTGGGACTGAACGTGCTGTGAAAACTTGGCAAGTAAGTTTTGACTCTTGTTCTCCATATAGAAACTTGAATAGGTGAGGGAATGAAAGCCAGTGTTGAACTTTTGCCTACAGTCCACATTAGGTGTCCCAGAAGATGGTATCATGACAGCTGAACTTCTCGAAAGGTTATACATGGAGCAAACATTTGGGGACCTGAAGTTGGAAAAATCTCTTGAAGAATCCAATGTAACCTTTCCTAATAAGGTATGCTTTCAATTTGTCTTTAATACACAAGAACTTGTAACATTTTGAAGTCTTTATAGCTTCTAGATCACAAATCAAAACTTAGTCATGATTGGTAATTGGTTCCATTTCCATCCAAAACTTCAATACATTGTTCTTTCCAGCTTAAATTACTAGTTGATGTGAAGATAAGACCAAATATTTGTTAATCCCTACAATAACATAATTCTGAGAAACTCAATGGTTGGTTTGATGGACCAACATTCAGGGTTGGTTACTGGAAAAGATATCCCAAAACATAGATGTAAAGATTACTGTCAGTCAAAAGAAGTAGAAAGGAAGAAATCAAGGATCTAAATCTGATAATTTTTTAATCTCCTGCCTTTGAGATGCCTGCACTCTATAGATGATTTTCTCATATTTCAACATTTTACGCCATATTGAGTAAAAACTTATTACATATGCTCATTGTCTATGGAAAGATTGCAAATGGGGCTGCAGTAGCTGCAGTAACTGATGTATCAGAAGTTAAGGAGATAGTTGTGACTGAAGACGGCGTATCAGAAGTCGAAGTATCACACCAACGTGTTTTTCTTCTGGGAGAGAATCGATGGGAAGAGCCTTCAAGGCTTGCTGGAAAAGGCAAATCTGAAACCCAAAGTGGCAGTGCTGAAACAGTGCCTAAATGTACATCTTGTCATGGAGAAGGCCATTTACTATGCATGGGTAGTTTGTTCCCACTCATCTCTCATCTTGCAATAACCATTTAGTTTTAATATCTTGGGGATGGAAGTTGTCTCCTCATGCTTTATATACTGTAGAATTTAGGCCATTCTCGTCTTATGTTAGTAAGTGCCTGCTACTTATGTTGTTTTCTTTGGCAGAATGTGATGGAAGTGGAGAGCCAAACATTGAGCCACAGGTTAGAAGATATTTTCTACAATCCCACAGGCATTTAATTTGTTCTTTAGTTTACACTGTTCCTCTTTTCATCTTTGTGCTCTTTTTTTCAGTTTCTGGAATGGGTAGAAGAGGGAGGAGAGGCAGCAAAATGTCCTTATTGTGATGGTCTTGGATTTGTAACTTGTGATGTGTGTGAAGGAAGAAAGGTAGCTGAGGTATAGTAGATATAGTAGTATGCAGTTACTTCATGTTTTTGCATACTTTTTTCTTTCTTTTGCTGTAAATGATCCTTTTCCCTCTGCTACACACTAGTTATTATCAATGCACATATATTCATGTTATGCAAACAGAACTGCAGCTTTTGATCTACAAGAGTTAGGAAATCTTCTTGAATTTGTTAATGCATGGTTGGGAAGTGCCTTGGTTTAGACAAGGTTCAAGTCACATGCACGTATTCAATATTGAAGAAAGCCAGACAAAACCATTTATTCCTGAGTTTTCTTTCTAAGGAATACTCCTCATAAAAAGTTACTGTGAAGAGGCAGAAACTATTCCAAAACATAGCACCATAAATATATGCAAAAGCAATGTATCTGTGTGATATATCTGCTATTCTCTACAATCTCAAGTCATATAATCTGTGTAGCTGCTACAAAGTATATTGTCTCTAAGAATACAGCTCTCTCCGTACTTCCAGCGAATACAGTATCTGTAATTTCTCTTCATTAGTTTGTTGTTCCTCATAGATTTGTCTTTGGTTTAACAGCACCCTGAACTTTCCTAGTCACTGACCGCATGGTTACAAACTCTTCAGCAGCAGAAGGGTGAATACCCACCTGAGAGGTTCAAATAAAAAGGCAAATACAAAGATTACACTGACAGGACTTAAGTAAGTATACTTGAATTTTACTCAAATTAAACTGCATAAGACCTTTCATGAATCTCAGAAATTTGGAGTTGACAAAACTAGATAAAGATTGCCTGCCCTTCATTGAGCTACTAGAATTTCAGGATTACCTACCCCGACCTTTATCAAAATTACCGAACAAATACAGTGGGACAAGACAACTTCTATGTACCAAAGATTCTATTATGGCATACTAAGAAGCAGAAATCTTCATAAATTAGACCATCATGAAAAAACTAGATGATTTCTGATCCAATTTCTGGCTTACCGTGCTGTCAAATTGTGCTTTAGTAGCTCCACATTTCAGTGCAACAGAAATTCCCTACAGTAAAAATCACATACATTACCAAACATAAGTATGATTCAAAACAGAACAGAGCATGCCTTGATAAAGAGAATAAGTCATGTCTGGATGAGAAAGTAATTCTGCTTAGTGTCTTCTACTTCTAGTAAGTCATGTTAACAAATATGTCCCTCAATTTTGTACAATATGGTGCTCATTCTAGCCACTCCGATATGCTTAGGGAAACACATAATTATTGGGTGTTTTTTTAATCTCCCCTCAATTTACATCATAAATCCCGAGTTCAATTATCTGCACTAAAAGGTATCCATAAAAATTACCTGCATAATTTCAGGTGCATCTGGACCACACATAGATGCTCCAAGAACCTTGTCCGTTTCAGCATGGACAATAAGCTTCATAACTGTCTTTTCCTGCCGGCTACAAGAAAGAACCAAAGAAATACTATGAACAAATCATCCCAAAAGATTTAAGCCAAAAAAAGGCTACATTATAATGTGCATAGCAAAATAAAGAACACAATAAACTAAGGGGACTGTGTGTTCTCAATTCTACTTACCCAGAAATGGTGTTCTTCATTGGATTGAATGATGATGTGAAGACAGATATTTCACCATTGACTTGCTCTATGGCCTGTTCTTCACTTAGTCCAACAACGGATAGAGGTGGTATGCTGTTAAGCAAAAAGAGATGCATCATGGTTAAAAAGACAGAAACCTTAAAACTATTATAACTAAAACTTCAATCACTTTGGGAGGAAATGAAAAGGCGCCAGTAATTTGATGATACCAGAACACAGCACAAGGGATATGATTGTAGTCAGGCTTACTCGGCTGGCCACCAAAAACTGTTTTCTGCACACAACACCAACCACACAAATCTGTTACTTAGTCACAAAACTTTCGACCAAGATGGTCTAGTCTGGCCCGATGGCCATAAAATATCAAGACATGAAATAAATGAATAAGATATGATTCAATCAAAGACATACTGCAAACAAGGTTCCTTCCATCAAGGCAACAGGAGTAAGATTCATTCGGTTAGTAACATCACCAATAGCCCATATGCTGGGTACGTTTGTCTGTGAAAACTCGTCAACCTGGAAAAGGAGAGAAGAGTGGTTATATACATATATATATATATGTTTTCATATACCACCTTTGTTTCTCAACACAATTTATTAATTCTTTGTGTGTTTCTACACTGAAAGAAAATGTATGCAGAAGGTGATGAATCTCCAGATAGAAGTTCTGCACACAAAACTGCTATCAAGTTCAAAAAGGAATATTAGACGTGATTTTAACGTCATGAACATTTTTAGACAAGTTTGAAAGAACTGGTGGCAGTATCCCGTTGTCCATATGTACTGGACTTCTGAACAAGAAATCTCAGAATTAGAATGGAACTTATAAAATTAAGGAGATTTTAACCTTTATAGCTCCAACTTTATCAAGTTCAACACCTACAGCATCCAAATTCAAGCGTTTTGTGTTAGGGGCTCGGCCTGCATCCACATGGAGAGATTATTAAAATGACTGAAAAATCAGAAGAATGGTATTCTTATAGGACCATATCAAATAGGTAAAACTTATCGAGATAAATATGTTCATTGAAATTATCACTCTTCAAGTAGATAATGAGTTTCACTCAAATAACTGCGTATGTAAAGCAATTGATGGAATTACCTGTAGCAAAGAGAACAACATCAGCCATCAGTTCTTCTCCATGATCTGTGACAACTTTTATGCCATCATTGGTCTTAACAAGCTGATTTCAGTTTTTTAATCCCAAAGGGAAAAAGATTTGAATAAGTTAGTGAAAAAATCAGCAATGCTAGGGTAATTCCAAAGATAGATCGCAAAGGACTGGATATTTACCACCACTGTCAAACTATCAAGACATGAAATCAAAGTAATGATGAATCCTTACCTCAGTCAAAGTTGTCCTAGGATGAATATTAATTCCTCGGCCTTCAAGATTTCTTGCCACTAAAGCACGCATTTCATCATCAAAACCTCTGCAATCACAGAATAATAAAGAAGACAAGAAAGTAAGCTTCTTTGAAAAGGAAAAAAAAAATGAGGAAAAGGAAAAATGAGAACTCAGGAACACAGGAAAGAAGTAAAACATTTCTGAAGAAGGAAAACTAATGTGAAACAGAATATATGTCATCTTTCATAGTAGGCTAGATGCTATCTTTCTCGATAATGGTCCATTTTCCTAAAAAACAATACCCAAGAGCAAAATGGTTTGTCCATATGAACCCTCAAGAATGTCAGCAACACGAATTAACAGTTCAAAGAATATATGTACATGTTTGTGCATCAACCTTCCACATTAACTATCAGAAAGTTTCAAGAAACAAACAAAAGAAGTTTCATTCAAACTGCTAAACTTTGAAATGAAACAAATACATTTACAGGAAACTTCATTTAAACAGCTAATGAAACTAAAGAAAGAAAATCATATGTGCAAATAAAATATTTTACAACCTCAATGGAAGTTCCTTTCTGAAACATAGGTCAACAGTTGCACCCATGCCACGCCATATTGAAGCAAACTCTACAGCAATGTACCTAAATTATCACAAAAGAAGAACTTGTTTAAGGTCAATATCGTGCAACAATTTATAGCATTATTAGGTGGAAGACTAACCCTCCCCCAAGAACAATGGCACGCTTAGGAAACTCTTCTAAGCTCAAAGCCTCATCAGAAGTAATTGCAAGCTCCTATACCAACAATAGAAACAAGGTAAGGAAAAGAAAAATAAATTTAAAACAGAGAGAGAGATGAAGTAAATAGCATAACTTAATGGTCTGCCTAATGAAGTTCCCACAGGCACATGTCAAGATTTATGTATATGGAACAATAATTATACATAGGAAAGGAATATCCCACATCTTGCATGTGATGGAGTGGGAATAGCTGGAACATGCTGAGTAAAGACACTTCTAGAAAAAATTCAACATAAATCCTTTGACAAATATTAAATGAAAAGAACAAAGCTCAAAAGAAATTAGTCATTCATGTAGTTCGAAGCTATATCGATCAAAAGATTCAATATATACCTGACCAGGAATGGCTGGACGTTGCGCCCTGCTGCCAGTTGCAATCAAAATATGTTTTGCGGAATAGCTTATTTTAGTTCCATCCAATTGGATCACTTCAACTTCATTAGGACCAACAACCCGTCCCTCTCCTTCAAAGAGTTTAACCCCAGCATTTGAAAGTAAGCGCTTGTATATTTCATTCAATCTGACAATTTCCTTGGTCTGGCGTATGCATATGAGATAAGTGAAGGGAAGAAGCCATGAAGCAAAGAAATCAGTTAGTAATGTTTTTGAGCTGAGAGAATGAGATTATCTAAGAATGCTTGAGAATATTCTGATGACAATTGAATAAGAGATCATTTAAATCAATACAAGTCACTAAGTATTGAGAAAATGTATCATAAATGTGCACAGATATGATCAAAAGATTGGGAGGAAGGGCAGAGGAGAGAGAGATTAAGCAATTGGGGTACAAAAGAAAAACTAAAAATAATTGAAGCTGCCTGAAATTTGGAGGAACCAATAGCATCTTGCCCCAATAACTGAACTAGAACTTCAACCCTATGTAGTAGAGGACTTGTATGATTGCTTAAGTGACGATCTGATGTAATTAGCACAAAAAGGGAGAAAAAAGGGGAAAAAAAGTCTGGAACAACCTATCTAGAAAGAGAAGGATACTTGTCTTCAGACTATAAGAAAACAAACATTTAACAATGTTACTACAGAAAAAAAAATATATATATATATATATATAAATTATATTACAACAGACTGTATTCTCTTAAACTATTTTCTCTATCTCCACAACATAGTAAAGAAAAAAAAAAAAAAAAAAAAGAGTAATGATTTGTTTTGGGCATTAGCTTCAGAGAAGTGTCACAAGATCGAGAAGAAAGCAACTATAAACTTTAAGAATCCTAATTCAAGAATTAAATAGCATCTAGAGTTGTAACATTTAAATGGACACACAACAGGTAGAGGGTATCTCAAGTATATGAATTAGACCTTAACTATGAGTCCAACTCCATTACCATCATGACATTCACATACGACAAACATAGGAATCATTCAGTTCTCTTTAAGACCACTTTCAACTAGTATGGAATAATGGAAGTACAGTTAAAGCTAAGCATCTCAAACTTCTAAGACCAACCTTCTTGTCCAAAAGTTTCTTCCAATTGAAGTCAATTCTCTCATTCAATTCCCAACCGAAATTCCGGGCATCCTGTACAGCCAGAAAATAGAGTCCATCACACCATTTCACATAAAAAAAGTTTTATATTTATAGAGGTATTATGTATCTAAATATGTTTGAGAAATTCAAAGCTATATATTTTCCCTAAATGAATGAACAAAGACAATCTAGACTCTGATTGCATTCTCACATGGAAGCCAGGAAGATGCAAACGCTACTAGAGAAAATTAAAGACAAATATGCAAATGATTTTTGGGTATTACTTATCCAAATATGTTCAAGAAATTCAAAGCTATATATTTTCACCAAAAGAATGAACATAAATAATCTACAACTTTGATCTCAAATGCTTCTAGAGTATATATAGCTTCAAATGCTTCAATAGAAAGCTAACGACTGAAATGCAAATGATTAAGATGCATGCAGAACAAGCATATCATTTCCTAAAATTGGACTGGGAAAAAGAGAAATACGATCGGGGAGAGAAACCCAAATATGCACATCACCATATAATAAAAAATGAATTATTTATCAAATTAATTAATACGAACTAAACAATTTCACCATTTATTCCATCCCTGTTTACTTCCTCCAATATTCCAAATATAATTTGCATAAAATTCCTAAACATTTCTTGGCATGCTTACATACCATAAAATTGTCAAACAAGTTACTGAATGGCTCTCAAGCTATCCCTGATTTTTAACAACAAAGTCATAAGCTCACCTCAAGCTCAGGCCCAAAAGCCGCTCCATAGACTAAAATCTTCTTAGGAACGCAGCCACGAATAACACACCTGAAACCAAGTTTATGTTCATTTCCATAGTACCATAGTGTTGTCTAAATTGCTGAAGTACACTCCAAAAGAAAAAAGAACTTAACATTTTCAAGAAAATAATTGTCTACATTTCTAAAAGCATCATGACGAATAGAAACTTGGGGAGAATGGATCAATCATCCAAATTGACAAGCACAAACCCCCATCAGTAAAGATGCTCATAGAAGCATAAAGCCAATCAGAAGAGAAGCAATTATAAGTAGATCCAACTAAGAAGTTTGATAAACTTACGTTCCACCAACTCCTCCAACTACTTCTGAGCTGATTGGATGAAAAGGAAGCTCGCATATTCCAACCTGTAGGGAAGAAAAATTTATAACTTCTAGCACACTTTGTCAAGGAGGAGTGTTGAGGGATGGGACATTAGATATGCACTTGCAAATACAAAATTCAATAATGAGTGATATGTAAAACTTTTCAGCATCAAAATACTGTTAAGAAAGGAACATAAAGTACAAAATATTTCCGTGTAAATGTGAAATTTCGGTGGAAGCATTACCTAATAACCAAGAAGATATGTTTATTACCTATTTAAACTAATAAAGGGAGTTGATTGTTAACCAGCAGATTCTAGCAAAATCAATTAAAGAAAACCACAGAAATTGAAAGTTGGAGTTCAATATTTCAGTAAAAGCACTCCAGTACTAACCCATTATTAAAACCAGACTGCACATATTTTAACCATTTATGAAGTAACTTCTAACTTTTATAACATCCAACTGCAACCTATAGGCACAGCATGGATATCAGTAGTAGATTGAAGATGTACCTTAGCTCCATACTGAGCTGAAAATCGAGCAGCCCTAACACCCCCACTTCCGGCACCAATCACAAATAAATCGAAGTCATAGTGAACATCTTCACTAGGTTTTTCCACCTCGCCATCAATCATCATCTTTCTTCCCAGATTTGTCATGATGAAAACAACACTATACACGCAGAATAAGCAGAAAACATTACAAGAATACAGCACAAAAGCAGCAATACACAAAATCTAGTCCACGAAGACTAAGTTACAAAAAATGATAAATCCAGGAAACTGAAACCCCTTGGCAAACAAAAGAAATAACAAATCCGAGTTGTTTAATATATCTTTCCATAAATCCCATTATTCAAAAATTCATTCTTTCAAGAAAATGTGTTTAAAAAAATAATAATAAAAAAAAAACATTTCTAGCAAAATAAAGCAATAGATTGCATAAAAACATGGTTCCCTGCAGTTATTCCTGGCTGGGATCTCTTCCACCTTAACAAAGTAATTCCTTCTCAATTCAATAATCTATCATTTTCCAGAAATAATCAGGGCCGAGCAAAAAATAAAAGAAAAGAACAAAAAAAAGTAAACAGTCAAACGGATCAAAGAACAGCAGTATACCTCTCTGTGACTGAATCAAAGTGATCAAACTTTTTTCCTTTTCTGGGATTTATATGGTTTTGATCTGCTACAGTGATGAACAAGCAAATACAATCAAGAATCTCTGCAGACAACAAGGAAGACTGGTAACTCTTTTGAGTGGGCTAGTCCGATTTGTTCTTCCCTTAATTTTTTTTCCCCATTTATTAGGGGTTATTAATTTATGGCTGGCAAGAAACCAGAGGGGTTATTAATTTGTATATTTTTTATAGTTTGTGGGGCCCAAAACATAGTTCGGTACCCGGTTTTTTTTTTTTAATAATTTTTTTTTATTTTTATTATCTTACATGAAGCACGTCGTCGTTTTTTTCCCATCTCAATTTCTCTTTCTAGCTTCTCCCTTCTCCGTCTTCTCCATTTTTCCCAATCTTCCTCCTCCATCAAATCTATCTCTGCAGCGATGGATTCTCGGACATGGAAGGCTGCTCCGGCGATTTTACTGATCCTTTCTCTTCTATATTCGCAATCTTTGGTGTGGTTTCTCTTGCTCACTTTGTAAAGATTTTGTTTATTTCAAGCTTATCTAAGTACGAATTTTAATTAGGATTTGATTTTATATTTCTGAAATTTTGATCCTAGATCGTTGCTCAAGCCTCATCAGTCTTATTTCTCGATGGTCCAAATCAATATCTTCGCAGGCCTTTCGATCCGGAGGCACTGAGTGAGGTAAGTTAACTACGAACAGCTATTTACCAAAAGAGGAAGGAAAAAAAGAACATACTACTTGTAACTAATTGACTCAAGTAAATTTTGATGCATGAGTTCTCTCCTCTGAATTTAGAAATATTTGTTTTTGTTTCTGGTTACTTGTCTTCGGTCTAAAATTCTGCATCTACATTAGTCCTGTAGTTTATGGAATTATTTAGATTTGGCATCATGTTTTGGTTTTGCAAAAGGAATGTGGATTGGTGTAAGGGGAAGCAAAATACTTATAGATATTAAGTGCGTCATTCTTGCACCCTATGTTCTTGCTGGATTTGAAGACTAAAGTTGCTGTATTCTGAAAGGAAGAATATGTTAGCAACTTGTAAAGAAGAAAATAACAGAAACCTAAGGAAATTTATGGAAAATCTAAAATTGATGTGTTTGATGAAATTGATTAACAAGGTAGAGATTCATTTTATTATAAATTTGACAATGTTCAGTTTACTGGTAATACATTATCGTATGTTAGAGTGGATAGTAACTTAGGCAATCGTCTTCAAGTGTTTGAAGCTGAAGACAGTAATTTCTGATGGCTTTAGTGCAGATTATCGCTGTTACATGTCAATTTACTTATTATGGAAAGTATTGAAAGGCGACTTTGAATTATAGATTTGAAGAATGCCAAAATGAATCTGATAGAAATTCTTTCAATATTACATATTGATGCAAAATAACTCTGTATACTTCACATTAAAAAGGTCCTTAATTGAGATTGTACATTTCCAACTATTCAGTATTTTGTAATAAGTTGATTCTATAACAAAAATTGGAACTATTTTCTATACCCTTGATTGGTTTTAAATCATGTGCCAGGACTTTCAGCTTTTTTCATTATTATTTAATGTTCAAATATTTGACTGTTTTTTTTTTTTTTTTTGCAGACTGATGCACTGTCACTCCCAGAAGTTGCTGTTGCTTTGTCAGTGCTGGTTGGTTCTGCCCCCCCTTCTACGTTTTCAGTTGCTAGTTCATTGAAGGTACGATTAATGCCTTCAGGGAATTTCAGATTTCCCTGGCTCTCTCCTTTTGCAGATAAATCCAAATGATTTTCTCTGCTTTCCAATTAGCGGTAGTTATTGAGCAAATGATTATATGTGCTTTGCAGCTGAATAAGGTCCTCATGCCCAATCCATTTGATAGGCCTAATGCAGTTTTTGCACTAGAAGTCACAGGACCAGAAGGTAAATGAACCCAAATGCTGCTTAAAACTCAAAAACTTCTTTTTTTTTTCCCTGTTTTCTTTCTTTCTTCCCCCTTTCTTAAACACCTGACAGAATATTACTTTATGCAGATTCTGAGCTTGTGGTTAATTTGGATAATAGTCCTATTAATGCTCTAAAAAGTAAGCTTATGGTTGGTGAAACTAAGGCTGATGTTCAACTGGATGGTAATTGACATTTCCTTTTTGTGGATAAGAGGTTTTGATTATTTCAATCTATGCTGACTTTTTTAGTGTATTATTGCAAATGTAGGTGAAGTAACAGTAATCTCTTTGGACAATCTTCAAACCTTTGAGTCTGATAGCAGATTCTCGGAGGAAGAGCTCGCTGATTTTGTGAGTCATGACTTTTCTTTTATGTTATGCTCAGTCCTCAATTCTGGTCAATTTTAAGCTAACATAATGCATGTTATACATCTTTTCAGGTCTCTTCATTCGGTGGTTCATATCTATCTGAAAGCTTGCCACTATATGGGAAGCTATCAATTCCTTTGGCAAGTGGTGCCCATCTGAGACTTGATTTGTCAAAGGTCTTTCTTCAAGCTAAACAGTTTTAGTCTACTCTTTAGCTCTTATAGCTAGTTTGGAAGGAATGAAATAGAAAGAAAAGAAAACAAATGGAGAGAAAGGGTAGTTTTCTTCTCTTTCAGAGTTTTTCTTCTAGGAGAGAAAAGTAAAGGTTTCCTTATGAAAAGATTTTTTCTCCAAAAGTGGATTGATAACTTAGTTTAAGTAAACTTTTAATTTGTCATTTTTACTTTCCATGTAAGTAAAAGATTAAAAATATTTTAAAAACTCTTTATTTTGCTTTCTCTCCAAACTCCCAAACAATTGTTTTGCTTCCCTGGCTTCTCAAACTACTTTACTTTCTTTATTCTCTCAAATTAATTTTCCATTATTTTCTTTCTGACCCTATAATCCCACACTTTGTGTAAGTAGTCTCATCTCCTTGTTTATTATTTTTACCTTGCTTAGTTCCATATAATTGTTATTTCAATGTACAGAAAGCAGACAAAGAATTCATCACCAGCCTGATTTCTCTCCTCCATAATATCAGAAGGGTAATGGAACTGCATCAAGATTTAGCTGGAAAAGTACAGAATTACCCCGAACTGATTACTGGAACATTTGATGGTATTAAGGTGATAAATCCATCTTGTTTAGTTTCCTTATAAATCATTTTCTTTTGGATTAAAAATAATACCCATTCATTTATTTATATTTTCTTTTTTCCTTCAAATTTGTTAAAATAGTGGATTTATTTCTTCTACCTCCTTTTGAAATTTTCAGATATTTTTTCAATTTTTTATAGATTTGAGAGAGGCTTTTCTTAAGGATTTGTTTAAATATAATACAATATTGAAATTAATGTAACTAGAATTTATTATCAATGTCACTAGCATAACGTGCAATTTGTATTTTAAGGGGTTGAATGCATCTAGTCTTTCTATCATGGGTAGAACTGCAATTGAACTTCCTTGAGGCTAGGACTTGGTTAATCAATTATGTTTTTCCTTATCTATGGAAAGAAAACCAAAATTGGCAAATGTCTCATAGTAAGTGTTGTACTCAAGTTATTAGTCACGGGCAGTCAAAGTGCTGAAATATTTGAGAGGAAGATATGTCAATTTAGCCAAAATAGAAGATCATCTTAATGTGGGACCCTTATTTTGAGAGAACTAGATGGGAAATAGATTATTGGATAAAGGATCAAATTGTAGATGTTACATATGAAGTTTTTATATGAGAAATTATTACAAAATGTTAGATATTCTATTCAAATTGATCATATGGCATGTTGTAAAACTTTCTTATGCTTTGTGCCTGATAATTTGTTGATTAATTTGCTGTGTCGCAGGCTTTGCAAGAGCACTATGGAAAAGGTGTTGCCCAGCTTGGACTTGAATTATCTATTGCATCAATTTCAAAAATGTTTGATTCATTGCAAGAAGCTTATAAAGGTCAGCCTGCTTTCTTAAACACACAATTATCTGCTGGAATTGCCTGTTACATTTTTTGTTCTTAGTTGAATTGTGAAATTTCTCTAATATTTTAGGACTTAGGATCTCTTATTTTAAGTTGCCAATTTACACGGACTTGTGCATATTTAAATCATATAAGTGTTCTTTATCAACACCCAATAGAATTTTATAATGTCTTTTCTTGCTTCTATGTATTATTATTGATTTAGCAACAAAAAGAAGTTTTTGAAAATGTATTCTACAATTAAAGATGCGATGTCAAGGAAATTGTTGTGCTATTGGAAAATGTGTCCGAAGCAACAACCCATTTCTACCTTGACTCATGAGCAATAGGGGCAAAAAGTTAGAAAAGGCGATTTTCACAATACAGAAAGTGCACAAATGCTAAAGAAATATACAAAGGAGGAAAAAATAGTTCTCAAAATGTTGATATTTTAACTCGATTAGGAAACTGAATAGAGAAGCTGAAAATACCTTAACTAAATATATGCTTTGTCTGTTATTGTTGAAGCTAATATCATTTGCGATTGTACAGGTCAAATAGTAGGAGTAATTGTTCATAATGGAGAAGCTTCTCCAGAGTCAAGAAGACTGTTGAATGTGATGTTTGCTTCTCATCCATCTCCACGATGGCTCGAAGAAACTGAACTTTCACCAAATTCTACTGCAGCCGCTGAAGAAGTTTTTGTTAGGCGAGCCGTTGCTTGGACGACTGGACTCATGATAATCATTGCCACTCTCTTAGGAGTAAGCTTCTCATCCACTACTACTATTGTTTTTCCGTTATGAGTTTGAAATAGAAATACTGGTACTATTGATTGTTGCAGTTCCTCTACACCTGAAACTGAGTGTGTTCATTTTATTTGGATACCTTGAAAATAAAGGATAAAATGAAGATTTCATAAAATGTTTTCCTGATTGTTCCACTGCAAAATGAATGGAAAATGTTAATTGATAAAATGTTTTCCTGATTTAAAATTTGAAAAAATGTTTTTCAATGAATTTTTGGATCTATTTAACTTATAGAATAGATTTTAATAATCATTTTATAGATGATTTTGTCTTTCATGCATAAATATGATTTGTTGTCAATATAATATCTTTAGTCTGCTGAGTAAGTCTTGTTCACTTTTTTATTCTCTTTCATTTCTATATTGAATACTAATATATCTTTTATTGGTAATTTTACCTTTTAACTTATAAAACTGAACTTTTAGCCACTATTTTAAACTTTATAGGCAAGCTCACCTTGATTTAGAACTTGTATTTTGTTATATATTTATTAGAAGAATGAACTTGTATTTTGTTTAACCTCCTTCTAGAGAAAAATGAGATTGGGTAACACATTGGCCATGCTAAATGGTAATGTGGTACTTTATATATAAAAAAATGTCCTTGAAAATTTTACCCAAATCAAATCTAAACCCTCAATTAACACAGAATCAAAATAACAGTGCCTCACTGCTGCATTGCAAACTTCTTTTAGGACTGATTATATTGTCCTTTGCAATGTGCTTCAATTGATCTTCATCAATTACTGCCACTTGTTGTGTCGCACATCGTTAATTTTCTTCCATTATGCACGTGATCCTTGTTCACAGTCATATAATCTTATCATTTGTCCTGAATATCTACAAAAGAGAGATTTTCATTGAGGTTTATTAATTCCAGTACTTATTTTTAATGATATTGCATCCAATTCTTTATATTTTCCCATGGCAATTTTGGGAGTGCTTGTGTCATAACATGGTAGGATGGGAGCGTGACTTTATTACTCAGCTGATTTATGTTCTTTTCACTTGGTGCAGCTTTACTTCCTCTATTACATGCCAGTCACTAGGGACACGCTTCTTTACTCAAATGTGAAGCTTGACTAAGGCTCTGAAGCCCCCATTTGAGGTAGTTTCATGGGGCTTCAAGAAGGTCAAAGTTGTTCGAACTTCTTCCTAAAAGAGTTGCTATTATTTAGTGTGAATTATTACTTCCAGAATGAGAATTCTTCTTAAAAAAGGTTGGTAGTTCTATTTGGTGTTTTGAGGGGATTCTGACAATGAGGTAGATGTTCCAAATATTTGGTGAATGAGATGGATGGTGAATTGTGGGCCAATATGTGGCCTGTGAAAGCGGGACGATATTTGTAGAGTTGATGAAAAGTTAAAATTGACACTACGTATCATGTAGTTTTATGGTTGGATTTACATTCTTGTATTATATGTTCTTCAAATAATGAATAGGAGAATAAGATATCATCTCTCATTCAATTATTCAGTTTTACCTTTATAGACTTTTGCCTTTGAATATTTTTTTAAAATTTTTCATGTAAAAGATTTAGTTTTGGAAGCATTAACCTTGAATAAGAAAGATCTCTTTTAAATTTTTGGTTTGACACAATGGGAAAGTGCATCTTGAATACTACAAGAGGTCGGGGGTTCGACACTCCCGAGTAAGAGTTAAACAATTTGAGTTAAATTTAGATTAGTTAGAATTGTGATGATTCTAAATATCGGATAGTCTAACAAAAAAAAGAAAAGGGATAGATCCCTTTTCTGAAAGAGAAATTTACCTTTTCAATACTTTTAAGTCTTTTTATTTTAAAATCTTGTATTGTATGACATAATGGTGCAGATATATATACATATAATGTGTAGTTAAAAAAAAATTGCAATAATCATCAATCTCCGGTGAAATGTAAAAATTACATTTCTCATTGGGGAAGAATCTTAACCCTAATTGTCACAAAAATTCTAATAACAAATTGTCACAAGTTCTAACTTCCAAATAATTTATCTTCTTCTATTAAGGACCTTCTTTATAAGGGATTCCCTTCCCGGAAATGGACTTTCCTTTTTCATAACTTCTTCTAACAACCCTTTCATTTTCCTCCATCTTATTATGACTTGAAGTACCAAAACTACCCTTATCATTCAACCAAATATCCGATTTCTCCCCATTGTCAATTGAGCCATTTTTCCTCATCTTCAATCTCTCCCTTCTCTCTCTCCTCTTGTCACCGCCAACTGTTTCTCTCTCCACATTCTTATACTGGTTTTTGCCTAATTTGGGCTTTACAAAGCCCGTTCCTTCATTAATGGGCCTAATAAGCCCAGAAGAAGCAGAAAGCCTTGGGATTCGACCTCCTTTCGATGTACCAAGAAGCCCAAAATCAATCTTGGCCCAACCCAACTTATCCTCATTGTCCCAACCAAATCTCTCACTGATATCCAGCAATTCAGAAACGGCGTTCTGTGGAATGCTCGAAGAAGAAGAAGTGCCCACGACATCGCCGCTGAGTATTTTCTGTGCAGATTCCCATTCAATCCGGTCTCTGTAAACCGGATCTTCGAGAACTTCATCGGCGAGCTTCGCCCATTCTTCGAAGTCTCGTGCTCTCAAATTCTTGGAAACCCATTTGAGGTAAGTTGACGGTAGGGTTCCCAGCATCTTGCCCTTGTATTTGCCGAAGTCTATGGATCTATCCCGGGCTGGGATTGCTGCAAAGGGCTTTATCACGGCGTGTTTGGAGTTTGGTTTTTGGAAACATGAGATTGGTGAATGCAGAGGGTGTGGAGTGGAGTTGAGTGACAAGAAGTTCATTTGAGGGTTTGGAATTGAAATGGTGAAAAATTGGGTTTCTTGATTTTGTGTGGAATTTTGAATTTTGAATTTTGAAAAATGGAATTGCTCCTATTTATAGTTTCATAAATAAATGACCTATACCACAAAGCTAATAACTCTTTCTAGATTTTTAATTGCCTTCTACTTACTTACATAATCACTTGATGGAGTTTTTGTCATCTTTGATAGTGTATTTATTGTATTCACCATCACCTTCAATTACTTTTCCTGACAACCCGTCCTGCATAGAGCCAAAAGAAAATAGAAGTGAACAAAACAATTTTACTCATAAGTTAAACTAATTAATTATTCTCATTATATCAAAAAGATATTTCAAGTTTATTATAAGTATTTACAACATTCTTGTATATCATCACTTCACTTTTCAATGTAGGATAAGGTATCACATTCCCTAGATCAACCAGTAGACCAATCAATTTGTTGGTAATATTATTCTCACTAGAAGACTTTTTTTTTTTTTTTTTTTTTTTAACTTATATCATGTCTCAAACTCATAATCTCTCATGTCATAAGTGAGGGTGCTACCAACTGAGCTACATCTATTTTACATAACTAGAAGACTTAATCCTCAGAATTCTAATCCTCAGAAAGCTCTACAAAAAGATAATTGATTCTAATATCAAAATATTGTTATTAAAGAGCATATACTCTGTGCATTTTAAATTCAGATATCTCGGGATCGAACAGCCCTATTTAGTCTAAGAATACCCAATGAAAGACAAAATTCATAAAAGAATTTTATTTAAATCAATTCTCTCTCACAGAATAATTAAAAAAGAATTCAAAATTTACAAAAAAAAATGAAAATATATATATATATATATATATATGAACATCCTAAAATAAGACTAAATATTACAAAAATCGTCTAAAAATTATAGTAGTTCGAAATACTTTTTTAAAAAAAAGAAAAAAAAAATGGACCGGTGAATCTCGATCATTGGTTGACTCAAAGCAGCCCATAAAAATTCCAAAGTCAAAAAAATGTCAGTAAAATTACCAAAATACCACTATACACAAAATATGTCGATCCCGATTTTCTTTCCTCTATTTGGTCAGCATCATCTTAGTTAGTCGATATTATTACGAGAAGGGTTGCATATGATCTCAAAAAACTCCAAACACGATTCTAACACACAAAAAAAAAAACGATATTTTCTTAGTTAGCTAAAAAGAAATAATCAATCAATTTGCATATTACAGTCAAAGTCAAAATGATTACACTAATCTACAAGTTATAAATTGTTACATATGTTATGCAAAACCCTCATGAATATACAAATAGTACAAAGAACAAATTTATCAGCACTTCCATGGTTTTATATGAAAAAGCATTTTGTTATGTCATGATGTGATCTCATTGATTATGGCCAAAACTGGGAACTGCATTTACTTACTCGCTCGAGGGTTAGGGGAAGCATCGCAAAGAATTCAAAGAATCGACAAATCATTTTGAAAAGATAACACTCATAAAGAAGACTCAGAGCATGAACAATGAAAAACTGAATTACCAAAGCACTTTGCTTTGTTGGCTATCTTCTTGACGCTGGATTCGTTGTGAGAGGATACTGAGGACAGTGTGGTTACATGAATTCTGTCCATTATGTTGGCTCTGGGAGCCTCAATAATGGTCTTAGATGATGATAGAGCGCGCTGCATTCCCCAAATTGATAGTGGTCTCATATATATTAGAGACCGAAAGTGTCCATCCATTGTCCATGCTTCAGGAGTCTGAAACGAGTATCTGAAATATTTGTGTTTACCAAAAACGTAAGAAAGAAAGCAAGAAATATGAATGAAGAGCACAATGTCGATTCAAAACCAACTTGGTAAAGGAAACTAAGTTATAGCAGCAGTGTGTTCAGAGGATGTTGTCGTAAAAAGAATATGGGGGAAGAAAGTGATTGACACTATATTTGGAAAGGATGCAAGAAAACTTACCCAAAGCCCTCCTCTGACCAGCCAGCAAGGAATATACCCTCAGCCGTGGTGAAACCTTGCTCCTCCATTCCTGCATGAATCATGGTAGCAGCCACGCCATAGGTAACTCCGGTCCATATTTCTCGTGATTGCATGCAAGTCTCATCCACTTTTCCATTAGGATGCATTCCGTTGACTGCACCCATCCGGCCACCTCGAACTTTCATCACATTAAAGTCAAAAACTTTTTGAAGAGTACTTCTAATCTTAACATGATCAAAAAGATCAGGTAAACCAGATGACGCTGTATACCAATGTCCAGCCAATTGATCAGACTGGATTGACTTACTGTTACTGCTAGACCCAGAATCATAGTTAAAATACGATCCGTTCCACAATTTCTCTTCAAATACTGCCTTAGCTTTTATAAATTTGCCTTCGCACTTTTCAGCAAAGGCCCTGTCACCTAGCTGAACTGCCATTGCAGCAGCAGCTTGAAGGGCAGCAAGCCATAAGCAACCACAATAAGCACTTACCCCATGAACGGTCCAAGTATCATATGTTTGATCTGGAAATCCATCATTTTCAATCAGACAGTCATTATCACGATCAAACTGATCCATGTACTCCATTGCAGCACAAACAGCAGGCCAAACATCAGCTGCAAAGGAGAAATCTCCGGTTGCAGCAAAATCCCTGTAAACTTGAAGCACAAACTTTGGATTCAGATCTTTCCATCTACTAGTATCATGTATATTATAGGCATTCATTTCATGCCATGGGTCATGAGTTCCAAGATCATGAGGTACGGCACCTTTGACCTTTCGGATTCCCCAGTTTCCCTCTGCGAGAAACTTAACTTTTCTTTTATCCTCAGATAGGACTGATTTTGCAAATTCACGCTGAATACTAAGCTCAATTTTTGGAAACAGTTCAAGCAGCGCAAAAGATGCATAGAAGTGTACATCATATGTACACCACATTATGTATTCTATGCCTTCCAAATATAGAAATCTACCAACATCATCCGTATCATTTTCGAGTAACTTACTCGAAGAACTTGTGAAACGGCTTTGGAACCTTCTCTGAGCAAAATTTCTCTCATCTTGTTCAGCAGTGTTTTCAAAGCGACTTCCCTTATAACCTTCCATGTTTTTTTCATCATCATCACCTAGTGAACCAGCAACAGAGTAGTTGGCATAACCATTAACTGTGGTCTTCTCAGTTACAGTGCCTTGCTGGCTATTTACTTTCCCTTTATTTACTTTGACTAGCTTACTCGCCACCGGAACCAACTTATCCTGACTATCAGACGAGTCCTCGACTGGTGAGCTAGAATCTGAGAGAAAAAGACACAAGAAAAAAGAATAAGCAAGATAGACATAAGTAAGACCTACAAAATAGACTGTAGGACTAAAGATTAGAAGAATACCAATCCAAATTGTTCCTCCAGAAACCAAAAAATATAGCTCATTAAACAACGTAAACTTATACCTGCAAAATATCAAAATTTTAAATTATAAAAAAAAAAAAAATCACTGTTTGATAACTTCAAGAAAAGAACAAGGGATTAGTTTCAGTTCCCACACTGAAATCAGCATGTCATTGTCAATTGCAAGTTTCTTCTGATTATAAAAATTGAGTGTCTTTCCGTGAATGTAATCAAATTTTTTATATATTCTTAGATATTGTTTTAGATGACTAGACTTTCACAAGAAATGACATATATACTTTAGTAGTTAATATTTCTTGGAGACAACTTTGCCTTCGTTTTTTTTAAAAAAATTCTACTCCTACTTTTTTCTCTTCCTTCTATTGTTTCTTCCATCAACAGTCACTTTTAGTAACAGTAGCTGCCACCACTGCCAATTCTATACAGTGAATGACTCTTCAGTTCATCTTTCTCAGAGAAATAGAAGTGGAAGTAGAAGCCAAAAATCTATGGCTATCATCATACTTCAATCAATACTAGCTCAAAGTCTCTCTCTATCCTTCTGTCCCAAGGTTAAGAAAACTTATTAATATTCTTGCATGTTCCATTTGAATTCCTTTTTGCCTTGCTGATGATTTTTATCCTTTTCAGGTCAAACATGTTTTCTGCCTCAAAATATAACTCCAAAATGAAGAAATTATACTTCCCCTAAAAATCTTTTGTTTCAATAAGCAGATCTAAGAAATTTCTTAAATTTTGTCGTGTGAGATGCTACTAATTCTGAACTGCTGATGATCAGGCCATCTCCGAGCTCTGACACATCTCTTACTAGGGTGTGTGTGAGAGAGAGAGAGAGAGCAGGGAGATAACCTGAAGTTTTGGAAGACTGGAAGATGATGGGTAGTAACAATTTGAAAAATAAAGGCTCATACTCAGGAAGTTTCAGCTAAATAAGAACAGAAGAGAAGCTGAATGGGAGCTGAGTCCTCCGGTACAGAAGAGATTTTAAATTTTAATTTAGAGCCAAAACAAAATGAATCTATTTTTTAACCCTTCACTAATCTGAGATTAATTATATCAGAAAACAGAAAATTACTAATACTATATGCGAACCTGTTTTAACAGACAATGTGCGAACCTTTATACTATTTTACACAGGACGGGGGTCAGTGAAGCACAAAATTGCCATTCATATCCCTTATTTGACCAGGTCATGCTTATAGCAAGGCCATAAATGACTTCAACATTAGAAACTATATGCTTCACCTGGTAAGAATTGACTATAAAATTCAAGGAGAATAGTAATGCACTGCAAAAGTGAGAGTACTGACTTGAAATTATTTGATAAAAAATAAACATCCTGAGCATAACTTACCATTCAGGAAGTCTAGCATCCTCAAGAATTGGATTTTGCCATTTTTCAATTTCTTCCTCCCATAGCTTATAATCTGGAAAAAAAATGTCAGACAGAAAATTTCAGATCCATTTTCCATGACATACAATTAAGGAAGACAGTGTAAAAACCAGGATTTTCACCAGCGTATTCTCAGTCCAACTGACTGGAAAGCAAACAAATACCAATTCAATAAGGCAGTGACATGAAACACGGAACTTACTTGTCAGTGCATCATGCACCAAGTCTTCTGCAGCCCTTTCAGAAGTGCCATAATATTTAGTGTACCTCCTGCAAAAAAAAACAAAATTGCAGAATTTAGATGTATGAAATGTTGGGAGAATCCATGAATAATTAAATATCCGGATGAATTGATCATGTCATCACCACCACTGACACCTAAAGCATTATGTAAACCAGGTACACGAAATTAAAATGGACAGGAAGTAATGAAGTCATCATTTGTCAAACTGGCACACAGTACAGTAATGCGCAAAAATCAGGTCGTCAGATTGACAATTGAAGCAATAGCCTTTTTCCTTTTCATTTCATTATTTTCCAAGGCCTGTTCTTGAAGTCCTAATAAAGTTACCAAATCAAGAGAACACTTGTGCACTTTACTAGTACAGCAATATACTCCAAATTTAGGCATCCTTCTTAAGTAATCCTCTCAATAATTCAGACACATGAAGCAGACAGTTGTTCCTCAAGCAGAAAGAACCACAAAAATCGAACATCAGATTCCTACATGTAAGAACACTCAAAAGTACGAGCTTACCGATGATATGATTTTCCTTTCATAAATTTTACTTTTGGGGATGACCATGCAAGAGCGAAAGCAACAGTGCACTTGCCATGAGGTTCAACCCATGTGGAGGCAGAAACTGCAGCACAATATGCATCTCCAGGTGAAGAAGGCATGGTTCCTCCCTTGCTAAAATTCTCCCGATCAAAGTGTCCATCCTTGAAAAAGCATATGCTCATATTGTAAGGGAGATATACAAGTCCAATAGTGAAGAAGGATATAAACAAAATGCATTACATATTCACATAGATGATTGCAGAAGTTACCTGCACCATTTTACCCCACATATCTTTTGCTGTTACACTGCTTCCTTCAGTAAGTCCAAAGTAGGGCAGGACCGACACACTTACATTCTGAGTTTCAGATGCAGCAATGGCATATGTAACTGGGGGGTTGTCTTTAGCAGTTCTGCAAAATGAGGCAATAAAAGAAGAAAGATGCTCAATATCATGTACTAGGCTTCCAAAGTTGACAGATGACTAGGACCAACACACTCTCAAACGTGACAATAGAGTAATATTTTATTAGAAAGAATTAGTCTGAGCCAATGGTTCACAGAAAGCATTTCTTTATCTTTTTCGATTACTGCAATGAATATCATTGTTGGCAAAGAGGTTAGATTAAATGTGACCCAAAATGCAAAAAAAATGTTATGATTTGCTTGCCAAGTACAAACAAAAAGAGACTAAAATTACTCTCATTCTAGGAAAATCTAGTTAGATGATAATACTGTATCTAGTCAAAAGCAATTATAAATCTAACATGTAACATGCATGGATTTCATTCTCACAAGGACAGAAAATTGTAGAAAAAATCTCATAATCCAACGAATTGCAGCTGCAATGTATGTATCAGAATGATTGCATCTAGACTCCTCCTCAAATTCCTCCTAACAGATGTTACATCCTATATTATTCTGTTATATAGAATGCTGAATCCCAGTGACTTCATCAAGTAATAAAGCAGACTTCTAACAGATGTTAGTTTCATCTTATTAGCTATCAATTACCTAGAATGCCGAATCCTCTATGCCTTGATCAACTAATAAAGCAAAACTTAATTATACATTTCTTGATTCTTAATCTCCAAGTTGTTTGTTTAATTGCTTTACTTCTATTATTTGTTAACATACTGGCATGTCATCCTTTATTACTCTTAACTTATTATTATTTTTGAATTATAGACCGAACTCCTGTTCCAAAAGCTAAAGCTGAAACAACAAAAAGAATATCTACAAACCAACCGTCACATATTAAGCTATTAGAGTTCAATAACTTGCTTGTGATGGAGAAGAACACCAGAGACTCCATCTTCGCCTCTGTAAAAAGAAGGAAAAAGACACAAGAAAAAAGAAAGAAAGTCAGAACCAGGTAGTAATTCAGCGGTAAGTAAAAAAAACTACATTCTTTCACCAATACTCACATAAATGGCTCATTCACGTGATCTCCTGACAAATGTGAGATACCTCCAATTGAGTTCTGCAGAAATAAGGATGGTGAATATGCATGCATGTAATTATACATTTTCCTTCAAGTAAACTGACAGAAGTATATAAGCAATAGAGAGTGCTTACCGCCCATGTGAGGAGAAGGCTGACCTTTGCCCGTTCCTTCCCCGTATTCACCAACTACAATTATTAAAAATTAAATCACTTAAGCCATCTTTCAAGTTGCTAGATGCAATAAAAGCAGCATAAAATCCCAGGAGGAGAAAACTGTACTTCTTATGATAAAGTGATCTACTCGTTTAAATACAAAAACTTCTGATCCTGCACAGATTAGCTAAACAACATCTAGCACAATATCCCTACATCCAAATGTATTGCATTTGAGAAGCGAGTAAACTGCTAACCTTGAAACTTATAACATATAGGAAATCAGGCACAAGACAGTTCTTTTTAGGCTTAACCAGATCAGAAAACTTGTTTCAATCTAAGAAGTGTACAAATAATAACAACCTAATGCATTTACTCCACCTCAATCTTATTTTCATCTATGCTACTGGAAGTACTCAAGACCTGTTCCCCTAGACAGTTAAAATACTTGGAACATGTATGTTCTACACCATTGAAATTTGACACCATAGTGTAACTATCAAAGATTTTAAAAAAAAAAAATGAAAAAACTTGCTCAACATACTTGAATTTAAGACTAGATTGACACTCCATCCAAACAAAAGAACCAACACTAACAAAAATAAAGAGGTTGAAACAAAATGGTAAAACTGTAAGCAGGAAACTCCAAATGATCTCATCTTCAGTTAAATTCCATGAAGTTTGATTTCCTACAGATGCCATTGAGGCATGAATTGTAACCTACCAACCACTAGATAAGTCATATTGTTCAATGACAATATCAAGGAAAGAGGAAAAGGCTGCACATAAAAACTAGGGAAACAAAGAAACTTAAAGCAGACAATCAGCACAGCTGAGACAGAGAGAAGAATTCATAAAAAGAAAAAAATAAAATAAAATAAAGTTTAAACCAAGTTGATAGATATATGAGTTTGAGATTTTTAAGAACTCATGGGTTACATCTCACTTCTATGAACAGAAAAGCACACTAGTCATACAAAAGGCATATATGAAGAATATCTACGTACAGTATAAACAAAAACAGCTGCGGGAAGACTGCTCTCCCTATAATTATGAGGAATAAATGGTGATATCTGCCGGCAGGATATTTTGAGTTCTGGATCTGGCTCACCTATATGTCAAAGATAAGATAATGATAAGTTGCATGATTAACCAATTTAGATTAACTGAACAAGATTAGGGAACTTTACCATCATAAATTGTCCATGCCCTTGGAAATAAGGCATGATATGTAGAATGCTGGCCATCCAGATTCCAACCCCAAGATGATATACCTTGGTCAACTGACTTCCTGTGGAAAGAGATTGATTATCTGCAGCAGTTCAATTTTTTCTTTTATCCAAGGAAAAATTAAAAAGTCATCTCAGGGCAGTTGTTTTTAGAAGGCAATGATATAATCAGACAATGATAGTCATGAACATGTTGGTTTGATTGTGATAAATCATTGCAAAAGCATTTAAGCTAAAATATGAACTGCAGACACCACCTCATATTATATTATGAAGACATAAATAGCTATCAAAATAAAAGATAAAAAGACATTAAAAAATGTAAATAAAATGGAAATGACACAGTATCCTTTGTGAGAAAGTAATTTTTTCATTAATTAGAGAAAGAACACTCATAACTGATGTACTAGCTTGTATTGCTTACCCTAGACCTTCATGCTGGCCTGGAGCTAAGACAGATGCATAACTTTTATTCCCTCCATCCCGTGATACGAAAATCTGTGGCAAACAAGAATGATTAGCTTAAGGAATTTTCAGCAAAAGATTAATGTTACCACTGATCAACACAGTATCCACAATAGCATTTAAAATCTAATGTTTTTTATAAAATGGCATGAGGTTTGTCTTTAAAATTTAGAAATATACACTATACGTGAGGAATGGGTTAATACCCTACCATCCATATGGGATATTTGCTCTGATGAGCATTTTACAAAAGAAAGGATGACCAAAGAATCAATAACTGATGCTGCATAAATTAGTCACTGTCCACCAAGGTTCTATAGGAAACCGATTTTCCTTTTCAGTCAGCTTCTTCATACTATTTTATATCCTGGCAGTTAGTTATTTTCTTAAGAGCAATATGTGAAACTGGTATATTTGTAAGTCTTAAAATGAAGGGGGAGTTATATTTTATACATTTCCTGAGATAATGATATATAGTTGAGATAGCTTCAGCATTGTCCTCTTGTTTTTACATTTAACTTCCTTGCCCTACCAGAGAACCACGTGGTTTGGATAGCAAGGAGCTGTTTAACCTAATATTCAATGAGACATTTATCGTGTGCTCAAGTGATATATGTCAGAATTTTATTACTTCCAATCTTTTTACATTGCAAACAACCAGCACTATGTAAAGACCTTCGTTTTCTATATCAACTATATAATCTCCTCCATTTCACCAGCTACAAATCGTACCAGTTTGTAATGCGAGAATCCAAAGACTACTTTAACTCCGTTTCTGATGACAGTCATCAAATCCTTCATACTTAAAACAAGCTCTTTCTCTGCCCTGAATCATAAAGCAACACCCTTAAATCATACTATCATTCTACTGCGCAATTTCCATGGTACACTACCAGTACTTCAACATCAAGTGTCTTCTTTCATGCCTAAGATAATAGCCATTCTGCACTTATTTTCTATTCTAAATTTTCTTTGTAGTTTGCAACATCTTCTCAAAGGAAGATACAAACCCCGTGGGCCCCCTTATACTTCGTACAGAGTATCCTAGTGTTAAAGAATTTGGGAATTTTATGGGCACCACTTTCAAATGCAGACCATTAGCTGTTATAGTGCAAATATTTTAAACCCCCACCAATTCATAAGCTCAAAATACCTGGTGATTTATAGCAGTATTTAAAGTATATATGAAAGTGCAGCTAACAAGAGTCAAAGAATGACTTACTGAGAATTGATTCGCCATTATGGGTGAAGGTTCACATGCACCAGGAACAAGTTGGAAATGCCTAAATTCACCCCTAAAACCTCTAGAGATGCTGCCACTCCTGTAACATATTTTATTTGAACTCATTAAAAGCACATACATTGTGATGAATAAATTGTGTATTCTCTCATATGCAACAATTACCCCATCCCTCCAAGTGGAACACCAAGCGAAGCTGATGGCTTGCAACTTTCACGAGTAAAGGGGTCAATTGGTGCTTTCTGCATACAAACTCATAATAAGAGTAGTTCAAGATGCTACAAGAAAATCCTACTCATGTTGACAACTAAGCATACTGTTTTATTTCCCAAAGCCTCCAAATACAGTTTTAAGTAACAAAGATGAATCTGGAAATTATTAGTTTAAGATCAAGGGACTTGAGAAAGATACCCTTCCATGCGAGGCCTCCTCCCTTACATATGACCACAGCCGTATACCAAGTCGAATCTAAAGTCAATGCTCAGAATAAGCAGCAGTAAATTTTTGGAATAATCACTTCAAATTAACAAATAGAAAAAACTTTGAGTAGATAACTAGGTTTCTTCAAGAGGGAATAAAGATAGTTACCATTTTTATAGCTTCCCTGAATGTGATGCTGAATTCCTTAAGAATACTAGCATGAGAATCTAATTTCCTCCTCCAAGCTTGTTCAGGAGGAATAGCACTATCGAAGTCAAGCTGCAAAAAAACAATAAAGAACATAAATACAGTGTCTCTCACTAGACAACTTAAAAGCAATGTAGCCTTTGTAAACAGAATCTGTGTCTACTCTCTTACATCCTGACAGAAAAATACACAAAACACCAAAAATTAAATATACAAGGGGAAATAGAAAAATTGAGTAGAAACTATAACAAGAAGCTAAATGACGAAAGAAATAGTCTATTCAATTCCTTCTTCTATATCAATAACCAAATCAATTGGAGCAAGAGAACATGGAAATAATCAGTACACTATCACACACTCTTGTGTTGTCATGGCTAATATATTTTAGTCTTAAGAACTCTATGTCAATTTGAACATAGAGATCCAAATTCAGTTGAAAATGTAGCGTTCTTTAATAATTTGAGCTGGTAAAAGGATCCCTTGGTTTAAGCTTGATTAAATATCCTATCCACCTTTTCTTAAGATCACTAGTTGGTTTAATCAGTACTCTCTCATATCTTCTAATGCCCATCAAATGGGTTTGGATAATTGAATATGTAATCCAACTTAAAAACATTGAAAAGAACATGGCTTCATGAATTTTCTCAAGATCCCACTCCAATTGAGAGTAATAATAAGCGTAATAAAAAGCAAAAACTTGATCACAATTCTGCAATTTCTGATGGTGATAACTCAAACAAGGCACCCACAAAGCAATAAACAAAGAGAATCACTTCAATGAATAAGAGAAGCAGCGAAAAATCATCCCATCTGGCATTAAATCAAATATTGAATAAGATAACATCTCATTCGCAGAGAAAAAAAAAAAACAATCCTAAACATACCAAATGTAGCGTGGCTCGATTGATGTACTCCTCCGGAGGCCATGAATTCCTTCTAAAATGGAATAAATTTCCACTCACCATCTTCGCTAAAATCGTTAAGAACTAACTAAACTTCCCTCTGAAAGTTTCGCTCTTTATAACAAAAAATCATTGATCACATCCAAACATATAAATCCTGCAAAATCCCACCAAAAGTACATAAGAAGTCACCAAAAGTGTCTTCCAAGGAGAAAGGAATAAACCCAATAGTCCACCCTAATTCAACCAAAAACCCAATCTTTCATCCCAAAAAACAAAAATCAAACTTCCAATCATGTTTTTTACTTTTAGTTTTATATCCGTGCGTGAGGTTTATGCATCTATTCCTTGTATATCAAATACCTCAACTAGAGATGAAAAAAGGGTTGCTAAAAATAACAAGGATCAAAAAAAAAAGTACCCCCAATGAAATTAGAGAATCAAAAAAATCTTGGGAGTTTATGATTTTTCAACAATTGGAGGAAAAAGAGTGAAACCAATAAAAAAAAAAAAAAGGAGAAAAAAAATATTTCCTCTCTCTTTACTTTTTTTACTTTTTCCCCTACACAGGAAAGAATTGATTTTTTTGGAGTGATTTCTGGAAAGGATACAGAAGAGAGGATCCAACACCTGTAGAAATAGTCAGCCAGCAATTTTTATACACTTGCCAGGTGTTGTAGCTATGGCGTTTTGAATATATATATATATATATATATATATATTATATATATTATTTAATCATTAAATATATTTCCGTTACAATTACAGTCTATTTTCTTCTCCTTACTGCTGCTGTCTGGAATTTACATACATATTTGTGTATCTATACCTGCGTAAAAAGAAAATCAACGAACAGTTTTGTTGGAGGAATGAGGGTAGGGTGAGCTTCTTGATTGGGAGATTAGTGGTAGTATGAAAGTTTTGAATTGGCGATAGGGATATCAGAAAAATTCAACCGTTACGTGCTAACGGAAAAACAATAAAATATACATATAATAAAATTTATTTTTATATTTATATATATAAAATATTATCGTTGTTAAATTAGATTTTCTTCAAAATAAAAGTTAGAGTTTTATAAATACAATTCGAATGTAATATAAATTAAATAAAAATTAAATGAATTTTATAAATATAATTTGAGTTGAATTCAAATTAGTTAAAAGAGTTTATTTCGACTATTTTATAAATATTTAATACTTATCTATTAAATATAATATATATATATATAGATATATATTATTTTATATTACATATTTTTATAAGTAGAATAAGTTAAGAAGACACTAATATAGTTAATAATAATTTTATTTATCTTTCAATACGAAATGAAGTTCGAATCAAAATAAAGTAGAGGTTTTTTCTGACAAATAATTTAGAATAAAATATAATATAATATAATATAATATTTTGTTGTTGTTGTTTTTGTAATCATTTTTGACTCACTTGATTTTTTTAGACTAAATTTTGTTGTCTCTATTACCATGAATGACGGTAAATCGGTAATAGGGAGAGAGAAAAAGAGAGAGAGAAAGAGTAGATTATTACTAGCTATTCTAGAATACATATTTGTTTAATGCTCTAAGATTCAAACATATTGGGTCAAGCATATTTTCTTCCTTGATACTGTTTTCCAAATACAATATTGTCAAAATACCAACATCACTGACTTTAGGAATGTCATTCTTCTCTTACATATTTTTTTTTTTTTATACCCACTTAGGGCATCGGTGTTCCCGCCTTATTTGGTGAGACTAATCTGGATTCGACATGTAGAGCGTTCGCAGAGTTCAACTCTTACTCAAAGGTGAAGGTCCGGCTCAAAACTTTTTTAATATGACGCTAACCACTCTAGGGGATTCGAAACCTTGATCATCCGCCTTAGAGGAAGTATTAAGAGTCCGATGCGCACCAACTCCCGGAAGCTACTGGATTCTTCTCTTACATTTTATGACTAGTTGTTTTTAAAGTTATATATATACATATTAAAATTGTAATTGTTGAAATAGTTATTTGGAAGTTATTTTTTCAAGTAATTTTTATTTAAAAATATGTCCAGAATAAAGTATATATATTTTTGAAAAGAAAAATTCCAACAATTTCAAACATCATACCATATGTGAGAAGAAAAGAATAGTTGTTACCACACACACACACACACACACATATATATATATATATATAGCCTAATGTTGACATTAAAATTAAAATTTTGAGACATTATTTAAATTAAATGTATAAATAATAAATTTTTATTTAATTAATTATAATGTTACAAATGATGTTTTAGATTTGTAACAAAGAATGATTAGATTTAACTAATAAAAAATGAGTGAGTTTCTAGAAATATATTTATTATAAACATAATATCAATAATATTTAAGTTTATCACAAAAATCTATATATTTATCTAAAATCTTTTATTTATCTTTGACGAGTTAAAAAAGGGAAAAAAAAAAAAAATTATATATATATAATATATAAATATGAATTTGGTGGATTTGAGAGTTCAGAACAGACCACAATTGTCAATGGTTGTATAGTGAAATGTCAGAAGGTCACCCTCACAACTACCCTTTAGAGTTCGACACCTAACAACCCCTCCTCATGTAGCAAAAAAAAAAAAAAAAAAAAAGAACAGGTCACGATTGAGATAATATGGGACCCACGTGGAGGGTAACAAAGTCCCATTATAATTTGATGAATTGCTGATGATGTTCCACGCCGACGAGCTTCCCTTTTTTGGACCAATGCTAACACCGACTTCCAACCAATCATTGTTTTTACAAAATATATATATATATATATATTGTGTCTACTTATAAATATAAAAATATTATAAACATAACAATGATATTGTTCGCTTCAATCTATTTTAAGTATACTTCATAGATTTAATAATCGTCTAGTGATCTCTTAGTAATTAATATTGATCATATTATAAATAGTTTAATGATATTTTATTTGTATTTTCCCACAAGTTAAAAATGTAAATCAATAATAATTAATTATTTGTATAATTAATTATTTTTAAGGGCATCAATGGTAATTTTTTAGGGTAGTTGGGTTTCCAATATTGTAGGTCAAGTCAAAATGGCATAATGCCCCCTACTTGGACCTTTTGAGAATGACAAGATTCGGCATGAGGAATTAATATGCCTAACTTGGAATCGATTTTGACAATGAAATAAAAAAAATTATAAGTTATTATTATTATTATTATTATATATATATATATATATATATATATATATTTCTCAATAGAAAAAGTGAATATTCTGGAATATGTTCCCATTGGTTTTGAGTTATTTTTCCAGAGTCAAATTAAGCACAAGATATTTTTTGGAAGATATCTAGGTTGAATGCTCCAATGTTACTATTACAAGAATAATAGTCAAAATTATTTAATTTGATGTGGAATTTCAATTAATTTGAGGAACTCATTTTCTTCTCTCTCTTCCCATAGTTTTTAATTATGTGCAATGAACCAAAAATTTCCAAAATAATAGAGTTTGCCGTAGTAATACTTCAATTAATCCATGACTTGTTTATTATAACTGTAAACAAAATTTTTAATTAATTAACTCAACAGCTTGGGAGAGTTGGTAAGCGGACTCCTAAAGCTTCTCCTCGGGGTGAATGGTGGTCGAGGGTTCGAATCCCCCTGAGATGGTTAGCGCCACGTTAAAAGCTCAGGCGGCCGACCCCTCCTCCCGAGTAAAAGTTGGACTCGGAAACGCACCCCGGCCATGAAACCAGATTAGTCGGCCCGTATATTTTAGATCTACGTACTAACATAACTAATTATCACATCATTAGGAGAACACATGGTATGGGCTCTTTGTTACGTCTTTATCCTTCTATTAGGTTTGAGAACTTATCCTCTTCAAGTATACTTAACTCATATAGATTTATAACTTTTTTGTCGAGCACATCAATTTATAATTTTCTATATTACATTATATTACAAGATTCAAGATTCTAACACATGTATCTTCCTAAATAGGATCTTAATCACCCACCATCAACAAAACACAACATAATAACTAAGTAATCACCTCATTTTAAAAACCATTAGTTAGACAGATACAATCAAAAGCAATCATTTTTTAAGCGTAAAGGAAATATATATATATATATATATATATATATATATATATATATTATATATATATATATAAATAACATCTCAATGTTTTCAAATGTGAACAAGATTTAATTTACCTTTCCACTTTTCATCTAAATTTGTGAAAGTTGAGGAGATTACACTTTTTACTTATATTTAAATAACAAAGATACTTTACCTATTACTTAACTTTCAAAATTAACCAAAGTGTAATTTGTAAAATTTTCTAGAAAGTTGTAACCATGTAATCATCAATGGTAAGTTATGTGTAATTTGTTGGAGAAAATAAGATTAATCAATGGTAATTTTCACATTAATCAAACTGTGTTAAAGTAAAAGTAAATTCAAGGATGATTTAGGTGTAATTACAAAACACTGATTTAAATTCGATTTGAATTGTACCCGTGAAGTCTAACTCTTATTTGGAGAAAAATTTTATCCCGACTCTTATATAACGTTCATAATAAATATCAAACTTGTGATTTTGTGTAACTCACAATATGATTTTGATTAAAGAAACACTTGCTTTTACATCAAACTCTAAAATACATATATTTTTTCTAATAGTGATTGACAATGACCTAAAACCCTTTTTGCACATTTGAAAAATGAAACCTAATAAAATACAAACCACAAATAAAGTTGTCATCTTTTCCAATTAATAAAACAATAATTTCCATCTCATCTCTAAAAAATTGATGTGACAAGAAAAGGGATCATAATCGAAAGCTTAGGAGCAAAGGTTTTCCCTTTGTTCCACCATTTAACTAATTGAAATGATTGTAACAATTATCTGGCACATTTTTTTTAAGTGGGAAAAGGATTAAGCATCTTCATTAATGGAATCGGTACAGTAGGATTCGGAAGTGCCACCCCTATCACAAAACACTGAAGGGGAGCTTTTCCGGATCCACATTACCAGAAAAATTACAACACAAAAAATCTCTACCCTTGTTAATCTCCAGTTTACCGTTCCATTCTATACAAAAATTCACATCATTCAAAGCTAAAATTACATTAGTTGCATCCCCTTCAAAAACTGCATGTGCAATATTGAGATCTTCCGCCATATCCATAGCATGCAAAATAGCTCTAGCTTCGCTTCATAGGACGAGTGAGCCATTGAAATTAATGTCGACGCTTTGATTATGTCTCCATGGCTGTTACGAACTATAACACCAACAACCGTAAAGTCCCCGTCAAAAGCCGAATCAGCATTAAACTTTAAAGTGCCCCGGCAAGGCGGCATCCAAGACTCCAACAACATACCATTAGACTTCCTTATGTTTTTCGTAGAGACCTCTTGATGATATCTCTTCGATAAACTATTAAGGAGAATTGAGATCTCAGTTGGATCAACCCTTTCTTCCCCCTTCATTACTTTATTCCGTATCAGCCAAACTTGTTCATACAACATTGCGGCAAAGTAAACCATTTCCTCTTTCTCCTCTCGTGACAATGAGAAATGGTTGTTCGGATTAAGAAGCAATGTAACCCATTCAACCACAGTTAGGCTCGAAAAGGCCTGAGCTCGTGGCTGCCACTTTGAAATCCACCATATAGCCATGGTGTAAGGGCAGTCCAAGATAAGATGCTTAATCGACTCCTCTGCCCCATTACAAAGAACACAGTTCAACTCATTGATTGGGAAAATCTGGCCCAATCTGTGCTTGGACAACACTATATCCGACAATATCCTCCAAAGCAAAGTTTTGTGCCGTCCATGGAGACTAGACAACCATAGTCTCTTCCATAAACTTCTAGGAATATGGGAACTAGATTGAAACCGCTCTACTTGGTTAGCTCTATAAGAAGATCTTATAGTGAAATTACCTGTCTTGGAGGGAACCCAAATAAGAGCGCCATGTTCCGGTGAATCCAGAATATTAATTAGGGCTCAAAGTGGTTATCGGACATAAATTTAAAAAAAAAAGAAGAAGAAAAAAAGAAAAACATGTGGTGCATCTATATTAAATGTGATCATCTAATTGCAGTAATTATCCGACACAATACTGCAATTAGATAATCACATTTAATATAAATGCACCACATGTTTTTTTTTTTTTATTTATGTCCGATAACCACTTTGAGCCCTAATTAAATTGGATTTGAATCGCGTCAGACCCCTATTGGGGGAAGCTCTCCTTACACCACATGTTAACTATTAATAAAATAATACATATTTAAAAAAGCATCTTCTAATTTGTTGCAACAAGAAGTCTCACATCGCTCGCTCAAGAGCTGAAATATATAATATTATTGGTTTATTTATAACAACATGTTATCAATTCTGCGGCCAAAAAAAAAGTTTTAATTCTATGAAATTTTTAGTTTTCCAATACCTTTTAATGTTGTTGTCCTATATGAGTTCTTCTACCAAAAGGAAGAAGACAAGGGAGACCACAATATTTTTTTTCCCTTGCCATTGGATTGTTTTGCTTCTTTGTAAAGTTAGCAAAATTGCAATCCAATGAAGATTTTATGGGTCCAACTTTTGATAACCCTTGTAATTGGCCTAACCTCAAACCAACTATTTCCAGCCAGCCAGCCATCAACAAAGAGGCACTTTTTCCCTGGAAAATCAACAAGTTCCTTCACACACACACACACACATATATATATATCAATGAAGTTTGTGAATTGTTTAAAAATATTTATTAATTTTTTATATTAAGAAGATATTTATTTGTAAAAAAATATTTTATATTTTGCTATTACACATAATAGATATAATTAAAAAAAGAAGAAAGAAGACCTTACATAAAAAACTTCGAGAATTAATACATGTTATTATTAAATATTGCTACAATAGAACATGAATCTTAAATTGTTTATGTAATTTTACAAGGTCATAAACTTTCACTAACAAAATCAATAAATATGATTGTGCAGATACAAACTCAAAATTATTGTAAATAAAATAAAAAAAATACAATTCAAATCTTATTAAAATACTTCAAGTTTATTTGATATGGAATTAACATACACAAATAAATAATATTGTATTATATTTTAATACATTTAATAATATTTTAATTTTTGTGAATCTATGGGAGTACAAAATAGTTTATAACAAAATGGAGTAACTAAAAATTTAAATACACACTTTTCTGAGTATATAATTCAATTTTTTAGTCAATACTCTTATTTAGGAAAATATATTATCTTGATTTTTACATGAATTATACAATGCTCGTAATAAGTATCAAACTCACAACTCCCTTATATAACATTAATAAGTCGTTTATCACTTGTATTAAGTCAAAAACTTATATAGTAAACTCGTGGACGTAAAAATATATAAGACTATTGACAGAAAGCTAATAAGATTAATAAGTTAGAAAATACAAAGTATTAGTAATAATTTTTCCCCTCATTTTAAACATGCTAATAACTTAAGTGGTAGATTGAACTAATTTAAGCACTACTGTATGATTTACATTTTCTATCATAATCTATATATATATATATATATATATATATATATATATATATATATATATAAATATAATAAATAATATATCATACATACACATAAATAAATCAAATTAAAAATTTGATATAATGTCAAAGAATTTATGAACATGTAGTTAAAATAGTGTGTGTATATATATATATATATATGTTACAAATTTGATTTCCAACTTTAGTATTAGATCTAATCACCCTTGAACAGAAAAATTCACACACAAACACATATATTCTTTTACATATCAAAATTCTATTTGAACAGAAATTATATTATCTTAAATTAAAATACATATTTTAATCATATTATTTTACTTACTTAAACTTAAATTTTTAATATTTAATTAAAAAATTTGAATTTAAATATATATATATATATATATATATATAATATATATAATGGAGCCTTTCCTTTTGATCCCACTATAATATCCATTCTCCACCCGAAGTTATGGATTTGAACCAAGTCATAATATCAGTAAAAATAAAAAAAAAAAATTATATAAAGAAAAATGGATTATAAAAGACTAATTAAAAAATTTATAAGATTTGCGATACAGAACAAAATTTAGAAATGAATACTAATATTGTTTAAAATTTTTATTTTTCAATATAGTGGGTTTACAACTGAAACTTATAAAAAAAAAAATTATTCTTATACAATATAAAGAAAAGTTTTTATTTTTTTTTTAAATAAAATGTTATTTTATAAAATATTTATATTAAAATTTATTACAAAGGGGTGGTGGCGCAGTTGGTTAGCGCGTAGGTCTCATAGCTTAGAGTTATCCTGAGGTCGAGAGTTCGAGCCTCTCTCACCCCATTATTTTTTTCATTTAATATAATTTTTTTAATCCTAGTATTTTTTTCTTTTAATTAGTTAAATTTATATAAAGTAAAAATGTTAACAACAAAGGGGTGGTGGCGCAGTTGGTTAGCGCGTAGGTCTCATAGCTTCTGAGTGATCCTGAGGTCGAGAGTTCGAGCCTCTCTCACCCCAAATGTGTTTTTTTTTTCTATTTTTTTTTATATTATACTAAAATATTTTCAAATTAATTATTTTTTTAAAAAAAAGTTATATAATTATACATATTCAATTGAAAAGATTTCTCCTCTATTTAAAATTTTTGGGGAAAAAAATCAAAGAATTTGAGAGGTAATTCTTAAAGTCCATTATTATTAACTACATTTTTCATAGGAATCAAAAATATATTAAAAATTAATATAGAATATTTTTTAGGATAAATAAATATAAAAATAAGCAAAAATACTTAGGTTTGTCAAATTGAAAATTTTCAAACTTTTCCACCTAGCGTAATAAATTGGGCCATCTAACATTCTAATATGAACCAGAAAATACTTCTCAAACTACACCTACTTTAAACTTTTTTTCCCATCACCATTTAGTTTTTAAAATCACTCATTAATTAACTCTAATTCAGCATAAGTTATGACTATTAAACTAGAAAACCTATGTAACATTTACTGGTTGCTTACAACTTGTCTAAACCATAGACTTGACTTTCAATAGTTTTAATTTTTTCCTTTACTTTTGGGGAACATAAAAAGGAATGCTATTCACCAAATAATGCATGTCTAGTTTCAATAAGAAAGCATTCCCAACACAACTTAGCTTGCAATGGGAAATCTACAAACATTAAGTGAATAAGATCAATGGGATGTTTCTAACAGATAGATATATAAGAATTGAAAAGAGAAACAAATTCAGAGAAAACTGTGCAAGCAATCTTATGCATAGTCTAGACTTCAAAGTCATTAGTACTTTTGATTAAATTTACATATCTGGAACTAATAGCCATCCAAAAAATCCCATTGTATAGCATAATTAGATTCATTCATAAAGAAATAAAGTCATATTTACCCAAGCCTTTCATTAACTTGAGCAGGAAACATCAAACTCAATGCCAATCCAAGCCTCCAAGTGTGGTAGAACCCACCCCCTCCCATACATCTGTACTACCTACTTCTTCATTGTCTACTCCTTCCATATCATAGTCCCACCAACCACCACCATTTGCATCTATTACAAATATGTAAAAAATTGACAAAAGTTATAGAGATTCAAATAAATGGATTGATAAATATATATGTATTGCTGTATGATAATAGTAGACATACAATGGTTGAAGAGAGATTTCTGTTCTTTGCGAGCACAAGTCTTTTTTCTTATCTTTGGTCCTGAATCATCATCTCCAAGGACTGCCAAAAGTTTGTGAACAAACACATGCTTTAGTATCACCTTATGATGAAGAAAGATCAACACTCTACTCAAGGGATGATGATCAGAAGATAGTTTCCAAAAAACATATTTATCTCTTTTTAAATCTTTAGCTTGAAAAAACACTATAACCAAAGATGTCTTCATGGTTCTAACATATCAAATTATTTGCCAGTTCATTGTGATACCTATTGAAGATGAGCCTACTTACCAATTATATTGCAATACTTTTATAAAAGGGCATGTGATGCACTTGAAATGGAATAATGTTGAAACATATTTATACCCAAAAATCTAAAAGCAGTATACTTCCCATCCCAGAGTACTTGTGCAACAGAATGCCACAATTTCAAAAGCAATTGATAAGTCAATGAAAATTTCATATCTTAAATCAAATTCTCTCTCATGAAGAACAAAACCTGTAAAGTCAAAGAGCATTAAGAAGCGGTTTACTCAAGTTTAGCAAAGTGAAGGACACAAAATTCATCACAGTGACATTTAGAAAGATCAAAATAAGTATGGTCTTTAACAACCAGTAAAACCATCACAATGAGTTATGCATTTTCAGTTGCTACCATATAATGGAGCATTAACAAACCTCTTATTCTTTTCCTTGATTCTGGCTTGTTATCTGTAGTCCCGCACCAGAGTTCATCAGAAGCAGAATCATTGATATCCTTTTTCTCCCTTTTACAATCCTTAAATTGTTGAAGGACAATGTCAAGAGACAAATCCTTATCCACTTCATCTCTTTTCTTAGCAAGAGTTTCTGCTTGAGAACAGCTGCCCACATCCTTGCAACCTATGGCTGACGAATGTGGCCTATCTTTCCCCTGTGCGATAAAATATATTTCTCTTGAACACAAGCATAAGATTAACTCGAGTGTTTACATCAGATTGAGGAAATGAAAACCATATCATGAAGGAATAGGATTGAGGTATTACAAAATATAACTTTCTGTGACTTAATTCAGAATAATGCCATCCAAAAATCCCATAATATAGGATGTCCAAAATCTTGTTTGCTCCTAATGTAATATACTTAAGAATAACACATCCTAAATCCCATCTCATAATTGAACCCTCTTCAACATCAAACCCAAATTAACCATCCAACCATAACCTGGATTTAATGTGTGCCTAGTTGGTTAAGAGAATTCAGTTCATACATGATGTTAAGATAATCTCTATCTCACCCTTGAAAAATTAAGCTTAAGATAAAATTGAAAATAAATCATTATATTCACGTTCCCAAAAATTTCTCCAAGTGAAACCTAAGGTAGCTGACTCAGAATTCAATATTTTCATTTGACCCTAATTTCTTCTCCCTCAGAATCCCCAATTACAAAAATTAAAATTAATTATTTCCTATTGTTATGATTAAGAAAAAAGATTCCATACCACTTTTAGGTTCTCAAACAAAAATCACAAAATAATCTAAACCATCTCTTACCAGTACTGATTTGTGAAGCGCAGAAGTCCTGTTTAACTTTCTGTTCAAAAACTCAGAAAGCGAAATCTTTTCTTTGCTAGCTTTAATATCTACATTTTTCTTGCAATCACTGGGCCTGAAATCAAACTCAAAAAGGAAAAACAACAGAAGCAAATTCTTGATTAAAGCAAGGTAAAGGGGAAAATTAGAAAAACATAGAATGTAGGGCGAATTTTGAATTTTTTTTTTTTTTCTTTCTCCTTTTTTGACATGATTTTTACCCATTTGCGGAACGGAAGAGAAGTGTAGAAGGAATCGAGCGTTGGCCAACTGGCCTTATTACTGAAGCTTGTTTCGAGTTCATCCCTTTCTCTGGTTGCAGACTTGCGAGTTAAAATTTGTCGAGTTCTTTTCGGCGGTAATGCTTTTTAAAGCTTACCTTTGGCGCTAAAGTTTGAAATTTTTGGAAAATTAGGTAAATATTTTTATAAACATAAATATCAACTAAATTTATTATCATATATAATTATCGAATCACATCATATATCATGGGTAAGGATTACTATTGTGTTAGTGTTAGGTTCGTGTAATTGTATCAAGATATCATATATAATTATCGAGTCATGTCATATTTCATGAATACTAGTTATTATCGTGTTAGCATTAAATTCGTGTAATTGTATTGAGTTAAATTAATATAATTATATGTAACTTGTTAATCTAAACCTAAACCTAATATAACACTATAACACGTATATAATTAAAAAATTTAAAAAATATTTTTATAATAAATTAAAATATATAATTAAAGAAAATTATTAAAAATTAAAATAGTTAATTAATTATTATTTAAAATGAGTTATATAAGTCCAAACACAATTATCATTAAAGCAGTTCACACGCTTTGACATGAATCCGTTTATTCTCAATTTTAACCCATTAATTTTGTATCGATTTTGTGTCGGATCTAATATCGTCACCCCTAATTTATGGGTACAAATTGTTAATTAAAAGTTTACATATATATTATTGTAAAAAAAAAAATAAAATTATTGGATAAAAATGAAAATTTTGAGAATATTTTATATTTTGAGGGACTAATTAGCATATATTCAGTTACAAGTGCAGCAATGTAGAGGATTTCGACAAGTCACAATATTCGCCTTCACCGTGTCGTCATCCCCGCCATTGTAGTTCTTGCTTCTCTGAAAGTACCCCCAAATTCCATGCCCTCTTTCTCTCTGTCTCTCATACCACACTCCAACAATGAATAGCGAATCAGATGAACAATCTTCCTTCGAAAATGGGCGTTCAAAGAGAATCAAAATCACCCATGACATGCAGTGTGCCTCCTCTTCTGCAGCAACCCTTGTTTCAGAACCATTACCATTCAATTTCCTTCCGTTTGAACTCAATACTGAGATTTTCTTAAGGATCCCAGTGAAGTCCCTTTCGAGATTCAAGTGTGTTTCGAAGTCCTGGCTTTCCTTCATCGCTAGGCCTCAGTTCGTTAAGGCCCATCTTGCTGCAGCTTCTGATAATAATGAATGTGAGCACCACAAGCTCCTTTTTACAATTCTTCCTCCTAATGCCAGCCTTAAAGAATGTTCCCTGCGTTCCGCGTTGTCTGAAGCTACTACGGAGGTATTTGAAGTTAATTATCCCATGAAAAGACCTAGAAAGTCTGTTTGGGTGGTGGGTTATTGTCAGGGTTTGGTTTGCTATGCAATTCAGGAAAAACATTTGTTCTTGTGGAACCCAACAACTGGAAAGTCCAATAAATTACCTGATTTGAATGTTAAGTTGAAAAATGGTTGTTTTTTGTTGTATGGATTTGGTTATGATGAGAGGAATGATGATTATAAAGTTGTTGCGATTTTCTGTGTTTTCTCTGGTGCTAGTGTTCATGAGACTGAGGTTATGGTATATAGTCTAAAAACTAATTATTGGAGAAGAATTCAGGATTTTATGGGTGGTATTCCCCTGGATGATTCAGGTAAGTATGCAAATGGAAAGCTCCATTGGGCTGCTAGTGTAAATTATGCTTCTGCTGCTGGTTCAAGTTATGAGTGGAAAATTGTTGGTCTGGACTTGGCGGATGAGACTTATGAAGAGATTAATGGACCAGATTGCGGGGAAAATACTAATGATTGGACGTTTGGAGTGGTAAATGGGTGCCTTTCTGTTCTTTATAACTACCAAGGAACTCGTGCAGATTTGTGGGCTATGAAGGAGTATGGATCCCAAGACTCATGGACTAAAATGGTTTCAATTCCTTATTTGAATTGTCCTCATAATTGTACATACTCCATGCCCTTATGTATGTTGAAGAACAGTGAGTTATTATTAATTTATGGTTCGTCTTTAGTGGTTTACAATCCGAAACAGGGTTCTTTGAGGTATCTTCAGTTCAATAGTTTGGTTAACTTTTTTGAAGTGGGACTTTATGTTGAAAGTTTTATCTCTCCCAATACTTGTGGAACAAGGATACAACAGAAGTAAAGGCTCATAAAATGTAAGATTCATTTGCTAATGATTATATGTTCCTTTTATAAGATATTTCATACTTATGCCCTAACAACTATTTGAGGGGTGCATATATAAGTTCTATGTTTATTTGCCAACTTCCTTCTTTAAAAAAAAAGAAGTAAATGATTCAAACTTCAATATTCTGGACGATTTATTTATATAGACAAATATATGGATTGATGGATGTTGAAGTTTGATCGAATTTGCTTCATATTCTATGATCAAGTTATGCCTTTATCTTTTGTTGCTCTCAAGTCTTTTAAGATTAGGCCAGAATGCATATGAAGTCCTTTAAAATGGTTGAATCAGGAAATATATGGATTGATGGATGTTGAAGTTTGATTGAATTTGCTTCATACACTATGATCAAGTTATGCCTTCATCTTTTGTTGCTCCCAAGTTTTTTAAGATTAGGCCAGAATGCATATGAAGTTTTTTGTGATGGTTGGTTATGCTTGATATTCCAAACTGTTTTATCAACTCTGAGGCTTCTTTTGAAGACAGAATTTTTGTTTTCGACATTCTGTTTATTGTGGCTTTTTGTAATTTTCCGGCTTACTTTCTTGATCTATTCCATGAGTATCTATTGAACAGTGTACATGAAATTCAATTTAATTGCAGTTATATACGGAAAAACATTTTTGTGGAAATTACTTAATGGTCACTGTTTATATTGTTTTATTATGTGAAGGTGATGAAGGAAGAGGGTGCAAATGCAGAAATTGTTATAGTAACCTGATGGATATATTTCTGTATAGTTTTAGTTTTTTTTTTTTTTCTTTCTTGCTAGCAGTATTAAGTTTAGTTATCAATACTTATTGCATTTTATCTTGAAATTAGGTCCGGTTTTGATATAAACTAGTAGAGCACAAAGCATTATTTTTTAGCATTGTTTACCTTTGATATAATAATTCTGTCTGGAATTGGAAGTCCCTTAAATGTTCAATTGTTCAACAAGTTTATTTAATTGCGAATTCAATGACTTTGTTCTTCTCACGCTTGAATACTTTGATTTGGGTTCTTCTTATGTTTCGTGCATCAGTTTACCAATGATTAGGTCTGTTTCTAATGCAAGTTGGGGAATATATTTTGGCAATCTTTTCCTAGTTAAATTGGTGATTCCTATTCGGGATGAACATAAGATACATTCTTCCAAAGTGACCATACTTGTTCATTAAGGGTCTATTCCAGAGTCCTGCAATATATGAGTTGACTAATATCTGAATGTGGCCAGTGCTTTTAGTCCTTTTAACTTAGAAATGGAAGTATTCAATTTGTCATTTTAACACAGGCTAGCAGGAGCCAATGTATACTTAATGTTTCCGCTAACATATATGTTGCTGTATCTTTTCATATCACAGACATCATATTCTGGAATGCTGAAGCTGATGTCTCCAATTGTTTCTTGTTCACTGCTCAATCTTTAGAAGAAAGAGGTGACGACGCACTATAAATATCTTGATCAGAATTTGATGTGAAGTAGCATATGGGGATGTTTCTTGTTAATGTAAGTTGCTGTAGTAGTTTCAAATTCAGTGTTAAAAATGGTGAACTGAATGTCTGGTTCTCATTTCAAGGTGTGTATATATATATATATATATATATATAGATGTTAACTTTCTGTGTTGACTATATAGATTATGTTTACTCTTCCCTCCCATTAACCAAGTTATTGTTACACTTTCCTTAATAGCTTTGATGAACATTGTAGGTGAAAAACCCTTTTGAACTTTTTAAGGACAATTGGGGAGACAACTATTTTCATGGTTTAGTTAATGATATGTGATTCCTGATTAAATTCTTTGTTATGAAGCTTATTTAGAATTAATAATTGATCTTAAATTTATTTTAATTTGTAATAAATGATATAAATCAATCAATTAACTAGTTCCTCATTTGTTCTTAAAATAATAATAATAAGAAAAAAAAAAAAGGATAATGTTACAAAGTAGCAATACAGACAAGTTGAAAATAAAGAGATAATTTTTTATTTTGAAAATAAAATCCCAATAAACATTTTCTATTAAGCTAATGTACCAACGAAGGGTAAGTTTTTTTTTTTTTTATAACTATTTGATTTTAACTCATCACGACTTAACTACCGACTCTTTATGGTTTAGGGTGGTGTTGTGGCTTTTTTTTCTTGTAGTATTTATATTCTTTTTTTTTTTTGTGTTAAACCAAGGGCTTAACTAATGGTAAGTTAATAGTATAAAAGTTATTAATTTTCTTTTTTTTTTTGGAGAGGAAAGTTATTAAAAATTTAAAAAAATTAATTTCAAAAAAATTTAAAAAATTATTAAAACTATTCTAACTTTTTCTAAATATTATAAAATATTCTCTTAAATTTTACACAATAAATGTCAAAATTTCAGCCTGAATTTCAATGTCTTTGAATTTGGAAATGATGAAACTTTAAAATCTTCCTTTTTATTATATGTACACTACTATTTAATAGATAGCCATGAAATAGATTAAATAACTAAATATTTTTTTTTAAAAAAAAAAAAAAGTCAAAAATCAAAAATTTTGTCTTTAAGATAGATATATTTTTTTGGAAATTGATGTTAGAACATTATGTTTTACTTTATGTGGATTTTTCTTCTTCCAGTTTTAGAAAATTTGAAACTAATAAAACATACATAAATAAGTTTATATATAATAATAATTTTTTTTATATTATTACAAATTTTAATTAAAACTCAAAATAGAATTCACTTATTTTTATTAATATATATATTATATTAAGAAATAGTGTTAGAGCTTTTAGTGTTTTTTTTTGTAAAAGGGCTAATAACTAATTAGCTCATAAATTAGCTAAGGTAGTTTGGATTGCTTTTTTTTTCCTTAAAAGGGGTGTTGTATTAGAAACACAAAGGAATATACATGCTACTTAGTAGCAATACAAAAACAAGGTATCACCTACCAACCAAAAGTATGAATCAATTCATAATTTTTCCTAAGAATCCACGATTCAGCCGCTGTGCAAGACATCCACTGGTGGTTCTACATTCTGAAATAACAATTTGTTTCTCCACAATTTACTTGCTTTCATATGTTACTTAATAAGACAGACTATTTATATAATACATAGATGAATGTCCCAAAAATAACCATGTTTAAGTATCAACAACATAATGCACAAAGTCCAAGTAACACTACCAGTCCCACAATGTGGTGAAAACTCAAAGTCTGTGTAAAAAGTTTCAAAGGCTTAAGGCAAAATATTTTGGATTCTTTTAATTTTTTTTTTTATTTTTTTTAACTATAAAATTATATTTTTATAATCAATATATTTCAACATTTTATTTTTAATAAATAAAATATCTAATTTTGTTTAATCTATTTTGTGTCATAACTAATCTTAAATAAGATTTAATTAATTTAGAAAATATTTTTTTAGCACCAGCAATAGTTATGAGCAAGTGTTCGAGAAAGTGCTTCAATGCTCTTCAACACTACATATAATAAGGGAATGGGAATGGGAATGACTCTAAATAGGCTCGTTTGTAATTAATTTAATGAAATTTGATTTTCTCTAAAAAAATAAAAAAATAAATTTTAATGTTAAATTATTGTACTAATAATAAATATCATGGAAAACATTATAGGATAATAAATGTAAAATATGGTTACAAATAAATATATTTCACATGTTTTTATTTATTGGTAAAAATCTTTGATGTACATAATTGAATGAAAAAGAAAACATTATATTTTATGTCATTCTCAAAAATGGGAGTAATGTAAATATAATTTTAAAATGTATTAATTATATTTTAAATAATTAATTACATAATTTTAAATATTTATTAAAATTTTTAAATATAAACAATATTAAGTATTTTTTGTAAAAATTTTAACATATTTAAGTTATAAGTTTAGCATTTTAAGATAAATTTGGCAAAACCACTAGCTACAATTGGTCTTTAAGTTATAAGTTATAAATTTTAATAAAAAGAATTTGATAATTTTTTTACACTTACTAGTTTTTTACTATGTTTTCTCTTAAGATCAATAATTAATCAAAGAAGTTTATTTAATTATTCATTGATGAGATAATTATTTATTTAATATATATATATATATATATATATTAGGTAATTACATAACAAATTGATATTAGAGCAATCAAGTTTCGTATTGTGATCTAATAGTAGAATATTATATTGCATAGTAACTATTATCGTGCGAGCAAACCAACCTTGATTGCTCTGATACCGGTTTATTACTTAATTATAAAAAGATAAAGACACAATAGAAACAAAGAAACAAGATATATACATAAATGTTATATGAAAATTTTAGATGAAAAAAACTACGAGCATAAGAGGGAAGAATTCACTATAGTCGAATTTATAAAAGAATTTCAAATCCTTCGTCAAGATTCAAAATATAAACCCTAAAAACATATTATATATATATATATATATATATATATTTATATATTGAGTGACTTAATTTATACGGGCCACTCATCACAGACCTTTTTTTTTCTCAAAAAATTTATTTTTACAAATAAATCACACTGTAAATTTTTTAAGTTAATTAATAATAAAATTCGGGTCATAATCTCTAATAATTATATATTATATAAAGTATAATTAATTAATTATTACTTTGACGGATAAGAGTGCCGAAGATTTGTTCGCCGGGAAAAATAACGCCGCTGAAACCAAAGTCAACGATTTTCTTATAGAGGGCTATATATAATATATTAATATTTTAAATTTTCTTATTAAATTTGGAATATATTAATATATATATATCATATTTATAATGATTTTTTAAAAATATATATTATACATAATATACGAATATATATCAAAACAATAGAAAACAATAGATAACAGTTTTATTTAATACATAAGAGAAGACATGTTAAAAATAAAAGTATCTCAAAAATTTCAACATATATATAAGACATGAAATTGTTCGGTTAGTAGTTAATAACGATCTTAATTATTTATGATATTATGAATTAAGTAACTTAATATATATATATATATATATATATATATATATTTATATATATATATATATGTATGTATATAAATATGCACACCTCTGTACCATTTACTCGTGGTTGTTTTGATACATCGCAAGTAACAACTGATAGTTACGAGCCACGCCAACTACAGACTCAATCAGAAAAGCTTTTTGTAGAATGGGTTTGAAGCATCTAAAGCCAGGTGTACCACAAAACGCGGCTGGCCAACGGAGGACTAGTTTCCAATACTCCGGCACCGGCTGATTTTGTCCGGTGGCTGGAGAGAAGAATATGATCAGAAAACTTATTACTGCAATGAAAGATAAAAGGTGGTTGTGGTGGTGGTGGGATGTCATTTTGTTTTTGACAAAGAAATGATAGAGAAATATATATATATATATATATATATATAAAATAAAGTAAGTATATAGAAATTAATATATCATTTTGTTATGGAGAATAATATCTTTTTGAATATATTAAGCATTATTTATAGGAGAGAAGTTCATTTTTATTGTTATTTATTGGAGAGGAAAATTAACAAATATTGAAAGTAAACCATAGACCACACTTTCTAGGGTAAGGGATTAAAAATTAGAATCCGTTTCGCAAGATTTATAATGAGACATTCTTTCGAAGTAAAAGCAAAGAGAGGAGGCGGGGACGGTTTGTAACTCAGAGAGGGTTTTAGACCGAATCTAGATTATTATGAGTCAAAACTTATTATTTCTGCAATGAAACTTACTATTTAAATGTTGAAACTTATTCCTTTGTAAAGGTAAATAATTCTCAAATTAAAGTATTTTTGTATCTAATATATCTCAAAGTCATGATCTCTTGGATCGTGACTTTAATTTTAAATTTTAACAATATTTATACGAGATCGATGGTTCGACATGTAAATTGGCCTGGAACAGTGAAGGAAGGAAGATAGAAACAATTTTGTATATATATGTATATATTATTTAATTAATAGAAAATAATTAGGTAAATCTGGCAAACTTCAAGCAGCCTTGGCTAACAAAAAGGGGACAAGGAAGTAATTCGAATTTAGCAGCTTGAGCAGTTCCACAGAAATCCACATGTATCAGTTGGCTTTCTCCCGATACGTCGGAGTTGCAGTATGTTTCCATGAATGCCCCATACTTTGAGTATATTCTATTCAAGAATGTGTCTGAGAGATAAAATTTTCCAGGTACTACATCTGCAATCATATATATATATATATATATATATATATATATATATATCATAATCACTAATCACTTTCTATATATTTATATATATATATATATGAAGTCATTTTTTTTTTACCTTGAAGAACAAGAGTCCCGTAGATTTGTTCGCCTGGATAAGTGCTTCCATTAAAACCTAAGCGAACAATAGTTCTGTCGACGTCAAATTTGAAGCCATAAGCGCCATTGAAGAAGTATTCAGGAGTAATCCCGAAACATGAAGCATATGTTTGCCATTGCTTCTCCCACATTTCAAAGTTGTCCCCTTCCAAGTTTGGCCATATTTGGTTCAATATCTTCTCGAATATCGCAATCTATATATACATAATATATATATATATTAGCATGACAAAATCAAGATTCAATCATGTAAAATTGGAAACTATAGTCCTAATTGTTTTAATTCTTGAACTATGTATTAATGTTCTAATTTCATCTTTCCATAGTTTTCAAACAAGATTCAAGTAAAAATAATTTTTAAATAACAAAAAGATTTGACACTTGTTATAAGCGATAGAGTTAAAGTCTTTCTCCATAAGAGTCAAATTTAAATTGGTAAGAATTATGATGACTACCGAAGATAAATAGTCTAACAAAAAATAATGTTTTAATTTGATTTTAAGTTTTAGAACAAGATTCAAATAAAAATAATTTTTAAATAAAAAGAAAGGCAAAAAGGAAAACTCGTGTAAATTTTCCCTTAATTTTCAAAAGAGGGAGAAATTTTTTGATTTTCCATTTTTGCCCTTCAAACTTTTTTCATTACAACAAATAGTTTTATGAAACCTTAAAAAAAGATTAAACAAATTTGAGAATATCGTTAAAACATAATAAAAATTTGAGACTAAACAAATTACTGAAGGAAAATAATTTAAGGATTAAATTAATAGACAAATTTTCGATAAAAGGAATAACCTTTGAACGTTCTAATCGAGGTTGTTGTGACACGTCACAAGTTGTCGGAACAGTGGAGAGTTGTTCAAAGCCGGCAATTGATTCAATCACAAAAGCATTTCGGGGATAGTTTGGGAGGCATTTAACCCCAGGGCTGACGCAATGGGACGGCGGCCAACGGAGGATCATCTTCCAGTAATGCGGCAACGGCTGAAATCGATTCGGAGGGTTTTGTTGGGATGTGGCCGGAGACAGAATCACAGAACTTGCTAAAATCCCACATAATATTATTAGGAGGGAGGACGCCATTTTAATTTTTTTTTTTGATGAAACCAGTTATTAGCAATGAGAATCACAAAATTAATTTACCAACACCTATATATATATATATATATAATATGTATCTATTGTTATATATATATATATATATATTGTATGAAATTTTGTTTTAGAGAATATTATCTTTTGACTCGCATGGATTACAAGAATAAAATTTTTTGATACTCTGGTCTTGAATCCGTTACAATCTTGATTATTTTCATTTGGAACAATTAAGGTAGTATTTTGTTGATGTTTTTACATCAATACCCTTTAAGTTAATGTTTAATAATTATGATTTATTAGTGATTTTTTAAAAAGATAATAAAGTTAAAGGGTATTTTAGTCATTTTAACTAAAAGACTTTTTTTTTTTTTTTTTGAGAAATCCTAACTTCTAATGTGTTTCAAACTCATGACTTTTATGAGGGTGCTTACCAACCGAGCTCATCTCCTTGACTTATTTGATTCGATTTTGTGGTCCTAAAATTACAAAATGAGATTTTTTGATTATAGAAAAGAATATTGCAAATCTTAAAGATAAATTTTAGTATATGTAATTTGTAAAATTATATCCTTAATTAGTAGTATATAATCAATCAAATCAAATCAAGATTGTAATTTCAATTTATAATGTAAATATGCCCCAAAATATTTAATAATATTTTTTAAGTATATGTATAGGGAGAGCTTCTCTTCTAATAAGAGTTGCGACGTGATCCGAAATAACTATCGAAAACGAATAAATTAAAAAAAAAATAAAAATCAGTATAAATGCATTAGGTATAATTTTATTTATTTTCCGGTAAGATTACATTTAATGAATATTCCAAACTTGTTGAAATTTTTTTTGATTTTATGTGCGTTATACTTTTATTTTCTTAACAAACTATTATTTCTTATCATTATTATTTATTTATTTTTTGTAAAAAAAAATGTTAGGGTAATTATGATCTTTTTTGTCCCAATTCTTATTTTCAACGATTATAAAACTATAAAAAACAAATAAGGTGGGGATTAGTCTCACTAAATAAGGTGGGGATACCGGGCATCCCAAGTGGTTTAAAAAAAAAAAAAAAAAAAAAAACTATCAGTGGTGTGGACAAGAACAGCAGTCGAGCTTACATCTGTTTATGGACTGCCATTTTGCTCTCTTAAACTGAAAGATTATCCTCAATGGCTGTTTGGTCAAAGTTTTTTAACCTAACTGACCTCCGGAGCTGGATCGAGTTCAACATCTATAGTGGTAGATCAAATGTACATTTTGGTAGACTTTTGCCTGATATGTTTAGGTAGATTGTATATGAATTATGGACTAATCACAATGTTAGGAAGCATAGAACCATCCATCTTTCGGAGGGTTGTGATTTTCCTTCCCACGTTAATAAGTGATGAATGTATAATGATATATAAAAATGTGTCTGCTATTCATAGCCAACTCGGAGTATCCCTTTTAGTACAATGAAGATAACATCAAGTAATTGATCGTGGGCACTGCCAAACGCCGTAATCACGGCACGAACTTGCGGTCCGGTCATGATAAGGACCCAAATACTTTTGTTGAGAGAAGCCTTCTAAAGATTTTTAAACTTCTCTCAGCATGGGCATAGCTCATTGGGTTTGCACAACCTTTTGATTTCTTTTGAAATATATATACGGAAAAAAAAAAAAAAAAAACCAAAGTAGTGCAAATTTGGACCCATTAATGATATTGAAATTTCAAAGCTGAAAAAAAAAAGCCTATATAAATGAGAAATTTTGAGTGAAAGTGAATGGGCCAAACATTTCTTGTAAAGCATTATGATGGTGTATTTGGCCACCATTTTTGTCCGAATTTTGAGGGAGCATATGGCAATCATTTTTATTTATTTTTTAAATTACTAAAAAATTTATTTTGAAAAAAAAAATCAATTATTTAACAATGGAAAAAATTGTCTAATAAATATTTGTTTGTAAAATATTGTATTTTTTTAAAAAAAATTTTATATAGTGTAATCAAATTTAATTATACAAATAAACAATAAATGATTAACAAAGCTTTAATTGTTAGAAGCATAACAATAAATGAGTTAAATAACCCGGTAGGTTGGGGGAGTTGGTAGCACGAACTCCTAATGCTTAAAAAAGCTCTAGGCCGGACCCTCACCCTCGAGTAAGAGTTGAACTCTGCGGCAGCGCTCCATAGGCCGAGTTTGGATTAGTCTCACCAAATAAAGTGGGGACACCAAACGCCTCAAGTGGGTATTAAAAAAAAATATATTAGTTAAACGTTATAAACAAAGCATTTTTTTTAGTTTGATTAGGATTCATTGATTTATTAAATAAATTAAACTCAAACTCTTTTTTAAACGTAATTTTTATACTGAGGAGGGAGGAAGCTTGTGTCGAACTAAAATTAACCTCAACTTTTTTAAACTTAATTATTATTCAAGCGTTGCCAAACTAATTATAATATTTATTTATTATATAAATTATTATTATATTAATATTTTTACTATTTAAATATATTTTTTTAAAAAAATAATTTGTATTCAACCTAAATTAAATTAAAAAATTAAACAATCTTTATTTTAAAACTTTACTAACAAATAATATTAATTAAATTATTTGAACAATGTTCAAATAATTAAAGAAATAGGCTCTAATATTACATATTTGATTAAATTTGCAATAGTATTCTAAAATTAATTAATCTAAAGTCAAAACATTCGATGTTCGGTTCGATTTGGTTGAATCATCACTCTAGTTAAAATCTATCCAAATGCACATAATTCTTAAACTAAGTTATGACGTGGAAGTAATGAGTTCGAGACACACTAAAAGTTAGGATTTCTCAAAAAAAAAAAAAAAAAAAAAAACCATAAGTTTCTCTTATTATTTTCCAATATTAATTTTGAATTTTCTAAATTAGTTATTGCTAAGTCTCAAAGAGATTAATGGGATTGATTTTTAACAACAAAGAAGAGAATAATAATTGGATAAAAGAGTTAAAGATATCAAAGTGCAAATGGATATCACGTATGCAGAATGGTTCAAAGTGAAAAACACTTGGAAAAACTCTTGAGTCCCTCATTCCTTAACCCGAGCCCAACCAACGATTAGAGAGCTCACAATGAAGGTATGTCCTCCGACACAAAAATATGCCCCAGTATTAAAGCATTAAATCTCTTTGACTGACACACACTATTGGAACCACCAAATAAGATTGTAGAATCGTATACAATTTCCAAGTGTGACTCCAGCTCGTTGGCTAAGACCCCATATATTACCAAGAACTCAAGCATCATACAAAGAAGAGATATTCTAAAATTATTCTAAGTGTCCTAATTGCACACTATCCTGCTTGAGTGAATTAAGAGTATATTCTTTCTCTCTTGATTCCCTTGGAGGTTCTTAGATTTCATTACTAACTGAAGTATCATAGAGCCAACGTTGGGAAATACACCTTTGACACTTGGCTTTTTTTGTAGGACACGTGCGCATCAATAAGTGGAGCCTTCTCAACCCTACGTGGCACACACAAAAAAATGATTCTCGATCAAAGAGTCTTAAATAAAGTTACTAGATCAAATTTGTACTTATATTTACAACCATTTAAAATTTAAAGCAATAGTTTATTTATCCGTAAAAAATCTATCCGATTCTAACGAAAATTAATGTGAACATAAATTTAGTTTATCATGTTCGTGTCATAAACAATTGCATCCTAAACCGCTGTCTCTTTCAATTCAATTAATTGACCTAAATTTTGCATTTTTGGTGAAGACGAAAAAAAATTAGGGTTTATATGGCTGAAATCGTCTTGTCCTGTTTGTTACTTTCAGCTAGAGTCCAACTAATGGGATATATGTACTTTTCATTTGAAAGCAAAATAAAATGCTAATCCATTTTTTTTTTCTTTTTTCTTTTTTCAAATTAAATGTGCCTTTCAATCTCAAAAGTAATTAATTAATAAATAACAATAATAATTGAGATGAACTTGTATTTTTCATTTAAAATCTTTATTTTTTTATCTTACTAAATTTTTTATTCTCCATTCTCTCACAAAAAATAAATATATAATTAAGGTTTTATAATACTTTTCCATGGTTTAATCTCTATAAATACTTCAATAATTTATGTGAAGAGTAATTGATGAATTTGGTTTCAAATAAATTTATGTTTGACAAGTTTAGTCCGAAAATAATTTTGTTGACTTTTCAAATCCCAAACTTTTTTACCTAGATCCTTTTTTACAAATTTCGTTAATTTTTTTTAAAAATTTAACAGTTTGTGTGGTTTATTGAATAAAAGAAAAGGATAATCAAGTCATTTTACATAAAATATATATTTATATATATCGTTTTACACTTTCGAAAATATTTTTTGAATGAGTGTTGCAACTCTTTTTACTCTAATTTGTAGATATTTCATGTAAAGTGATTTAATTTTTTTTTAATCGATTAAAATCACACGAATCTTTAAATTTTGAAAAAAAATTGATAAAATTTGTGAAAAATCTTAGGTAAAAAAGTTTGGGATTTTAAAAGTCAAAAAAAATTTTAAGACTAAACTTGTCAAATAAATTTTTGTTTGAGATTAAATTTACCAATTACATTTTTTTTTTTTTTTTTTTTTAAGCATTCACCAATTACTTTCTATATGAAATTTTGATCACTCAATTTTGATTTTGACACGAAGAAGACATCCAGGATTAAAAATCATCATATCATTTACTATTTAACCCATTAATTTTGTGCATATTAATTTTACAGATAAGTTAATAAATCAAAAGACAGACAGACTAATCTTAATTAGTTGCGTGGGGAATACTAAAATTATGAGAAAAGACAAAACAAACTTATCATAATTAAATTGTTTTAGGACTTTAAATGTCTTAATTTATTAATTGTTGTCATTTTGCATATGATCCAATCATATCAACTTCTCCCAACTCAGTACGTAGTTGTTGATAATATATATATATATATATATATATATATATGAATTCAAAACTCTTACGGTTTTGTTCTTGGACAACTTTCCAAAATGCCTCATACTAATGGAGTAAGTGAAATACTCTAATCTTCCAATGTGAGATTTGGATTGATACCCCAACACCAACACTTTCAAATAATAAAATCTCAAAATTACGTATATGCATATATATATATATATATATATATATATATATATATTGAAGGCCATCATTGTGTACACAAGGGTGTAAAAATTAGATACATAAAATTGATTTGTTTCTTTCTTCAAAATTATATTACTTACAAAACATTTTATAAACGATTCCTCTATTAATTCAGACAATATTACTACTACTGTCGGATCCATTATTATTATCATTATCGTTAACCAATAATAATGCCTCGTAAGCAGCAGTTCTTTTGGCCTTTTCTTCCTCTTCATCTATAGTATCACAAAACGTTCCGCCTTTAGTTTCCGGCAAACATCCCACAAATAAACTGCACCCAGCAATCGTCACACCAAACACACCAAAAGAATACAACTTATTCCTCCTTCCGGCAGCTCCGAGAATCGGACTAATCGCACCAGCCACCACCACCGCTTGTCTCACCATCGACAGCGCTGAATTCCTAACACACGTCGGAAACAACTCCATCGTGTAAATCAGCATCACGTTGAACGCGGTGTCGGCGCAAAAGAATGATACTAATTCCAATCCGATTTCGAGATAATTATTATATTTATAATTATATTTACCTATGAAGCAGCACATCAAGCTAGATAAACCACTAGTTAAGGCGAATCCGAAGATTAGGGTTTTCCGGTTTAGTTTTCCTATCAGTAGGAAAACTACTAATGAAGCTGGCAGTTCAGACAACGCATTCAAGGTAACGCTCCAGTAGAGATTGAAGTCTAATCCGCCTAAGGCTAACGGCATACCGTAGTAAACCAATCCGTTTCCGAATCCAACGGTCATTATTGCAGCTAGTCTTCGGAAAATCCACGTCCTTTCCCAGAAGATCTTGAGCGTTGAAATAATATCTTGATCGTTATTTGATGAACAATAGGGTAAATCTAGGGATGATCCGAAGAAACTCATGTTTTCCGATCCCGACGTGGATATGCTTTTTAGGGTTGCGAGAAATTCGGTTTTTCTGCCACGTATGTAAAGCCACCTGGGAGATTCTCGTACGAGGAAATATACTACGAAGCAGTAAAATATCGAAGGAATACATGTCCATAAATAGAGTAGTCTCCACGACGAGCCACGTGTCGTGTACGCTATTAAAGGTAAGGAAAGAAACCCGCCGGTGAAGAAAACAAAACCGATGACACCGATTTGACCTCTCCACCGTTTACCGACTAGTTCGGTTGCCAAAACGAGTGCGCACGTACCAATTGTCGCACGACCGCATCCGCATAGGAATTTTAAGGCTGCGTAGGTCCATACGTTGGTGGAGAAAACGGTTAGGAAACCGGTAACCGACATGAGTAGGACGGAGAATATCAGCATGTTTTTTCTACCTAAGGAAGAATCTGCCAGCGTGGAGAGTAGAAGTCCGCCGAGGAGACATCCGATGAAGAAGGAAGATGCCGGTAAACCGGTGACAAACGAACCGGAACATTCCAACGACCATTCTGATATAATTGACGTGTGAGGTGGCAAATCCCATGACCAAGATTCTCTAGGAAATCGACACACGTCGGCGGCGGCGGCGGTGCAAATGTCGTTACCGGTGCAGTGCCACGATGGATTGGCGTCGGTGAAAACGGAGATAAATGTCGATTGAGCGTCGAAAAACCAGGAAAGGGATACGAGGGTTGCTTGGAAGAAAGGTTTCCAACCAAAATCGCCGATGCATTTTTCGATTTTTTCGTCTAATGAGTATTTGGGGTTTTTCTGCGGCGGCGATAGCGTTGTTTCCTCGGTGGGTTTGGGAGAGGACAAAAGGGGATTAGTATCGACCATTTTTGTATGTAGAGAGAGATAGAGAGAGGGTAGATTTTGGACAGTGAGTTATGAACTTAATAAATAGAGAAGACTATGGAGTGAATAAATAGCTTAGCTAGTGTTTGATAGTGATATATGAAGAATAATTTTATTTTATTTTATTTGTTTTGGTTTTTGTCCTTAGTTTTATATTTTTAATAATTATGACAATGGATTTGTTCAACATAGAAATGGAAAGAAAAGAAAAGAGAAGAGAATTTCAGTAGCAATAGGTAAATATGCTACTTAAATGTATGTACATTCAAATATATATAATATATATAAATTTGATGATTCCTTATATTTATCGAGTAATCCGGGAGGGATATATGAGAGGAGACACCATTTAGTTGAAATTGTGGCATAAAGTCGTCATTGACATGTGTCGAACTCGGATCCGATACTTGGCAAGTCGGATGAGACATTAGCCAAACTAACTAAACTATTACCTTTTCGTCCTTAGTGTTTTGTTTACTTGTTATAATGTGTAGAAACTGAGATTTTTCTTTTTACTTGTCATATTAAGAAATCAAGATACATTTATCGACTTGTTTTTTTTTTTTTAAATTTCATATCTTTATAATTAATGTTTTATAACTTAAACTTTTTATAATTATTTGTAATACACCGTCTCACATTGAAAAGATAAGTGAATGAGTAATGATATATAAGAATGAGCCTAGGTACTCATAGTTAACTCGGTGTATCCCTTTTGGTGCAATGAGAACAACATCAAGTAGTTAACTCTGGGCACTACTAGGTCATAATCGCGGCACGACCTGTAGGTTCAGATAGTGACATTATTCTTCAATAAACCTTCTTTATATATATATATATGTGTGTGTGTGTGTGTGTAATGATTAAAATTTATGTGGAATTGGAAAAAAAGAAAGCCAAATGGAATTGAATGAGCTTTCTTTAGGAAATTCCCACAGCCATCCATCAATACCTAAAACTTGATTCAAGATTTTCATTTGCTAATTGGACTATTATACATATTTGTGGCTGGCTGGCTGGCTGGCTGGCAAATCTCATCATTCTCATTAATTTTATATATATATATATACATACATATTTGAAGAAACGTACGTAATTTTGAGTCAATTATACAAAAAAATTAGATACAAATGGAAATTGGTCCATGCACGCATGAATTACTGACGTGGAATCGAGTCCTTTGTTTTGTCGTCATTTTCAATTAGTTTTTTTTTATAAATAGAATAGTCATTAAAATAAAAACAATATAAAAGTGAGTGACTAAAATCATTCATGAAAATACAAAGCACCAACCTAAAATTATGTGGAGCAAACAAAGTACCAACTTAAAACTAAGTGGCGCAGAGAGCAAACTCAACCTAAAAAAATTAGGTGAGTCGGAGAAAGCAGAAAATAAATATAGAAATACATAAAAAAGAAAAACAACAGATATTCTGTCTAAATCTAGGGTCTTCATACTGTTGATTTCAAACCTCATTTGCGAAGGGAGTTCGATTTTGTCTTCTTTTTTCAACAGTAGCCTAATCCATCCCGGGCGCATCAAAGATTTCATAGAATACCTAAAAATAAATCCAAATACGAATACAAACAAAAGGCTCAGATATAATTCGAGTTTAAATTTTTTTTTCTTCTAACAAAAGAAGAAAAACTGATATTTAAATATTAGTATGAGACTAAGCATATGAGATGAAAAAAATAGTAAAAATACCAAAGAAATAGAAGGAAAATAAAAATAAAAAAACAGTAAAAAATTATTCGACCAAGAGAAAAGTTTTAGACAAAACTAAATTTCTCCCAAGGTGAATGAGAAGTGGTGGCTGACAAAAGAGAAGAGGGAAGGAGATGGGAAGAGTCGACAGTTGCTGAGGGAAAAGAAGAGAAGAGCAAGAGAGGGGGTTAGAGTTTGAGAGAGTTTTTTTTTGTTAGAGAGAGAAAGAGAAATGGCCCCCAATTAGTTAATTAGTAGTGGATCTTAATATTATTGTCTTGTCTGCAGTTCATTTAGTTGGATCCCAGAATTAAAGAACTGCGCCCACTGAAAATATTACAGCTCAAACATCTTTTAAATTATTAATGCTATATATATATATCATTTTCATATACATATATATTTACCATCATATGTTGGGAGCTTCTTTTGTTTGGAACCCACCGCTTTAATGATTTTTGTTTGAGACCATGGTTTGTATTGATCAATAACATATATTTATATATAATATTAAAAATATGGGTTCAAGAAAAAATTTTGTATTTTTCACTAATCTAAATTCAAGTCGAGTTAAATGGTAACTTTTTTATATATAATTCAAAGAATGAGTCGAATTAGTGATTAAAGAACTATTCTTAAATCTTGCCATGTTTGATGGGTGAGCTCCACTCCTCCCAGTTTCTTGAGAATCAATGTCGGGAATACACTTACAACGTTTTGACCTTCCTTGAAGACACTTGTCAAGGAGTGGAGTCCACCCATCAGACATGACAAAATTGAAGAATAGTTCTTTGATCACTAATTCGACTCATTCTTTAAATTATATATATAAGAGTTAGCATTTAACTCGATTTGAATTTAGATTAGTGAAAAATACAAAATTTTTTCTTGAACCCATATTTTTAATATTATATATAAATACAAACCATGGTCTCAAACAAAAATAATCAAAGCGGTGGGTTCCGAACAAAAGAAGCTCCCATCTTATGATGGATCACACTCATTTCCTAACTATTAGACTAGCTAGCTTATCCAAAATTCAGAAACCGACAAAAAAAAAAAAAAACACATTATCTGGAATTAATCAAATTTCTGCCAGAATTTCTATAAATAGCAACAACCAAACAAATAATAATAAAAAAGAATAAATAAAATATTATTTTAGGAATTCTTAAATATCCAAAATATTATTCAAAAAATAAAATAAATAAGATAGATAAGAATTCCTTTGCAGCTTCCAATTCCAACTAGCTTCTTCAAATTTTCTCAATCCACCTCACTCATTATTATTATTATTATTATTATTTAAAAAATATTATAAAAATTGACTATTGGCATATTTTATTAAAATATTGTAAAATTAAATGTCTTAAATTTTTTTGATTATTACTATGTATGTATATATATTTTTTAAAATAAATATTTTTTAAAATCCATATTAACTCATGTTTGATAATAAGATTTGATCAGCATAATATTCATAGATATCCAATTAAATTTAATTACGAACTATTTTTATTATTTATTGGATTTAAATATATTTCTTTCACTCTAATAATTTTAGTAGGCAATATTTTTTGTCAAAAATAAAAGCAGATCTTTGTGTATAAATTAATAGAATATATGGATAGTTTAAGCACTTTTAATTATTTTACATATATATTATAGTGATAAATTTTTTTTGAAGTGTCAATCTTATAAATATTAGTATATTAGGGAGTCCAATATATACTGCTAAATGAATAGGGATTATAATATTTCAAAGTAGTAAAAATATATAGTTACTTTAAATTTATGAAAAACTAGAAATAAAAATTGCTAATATATATATATACACACAATCCATATAATTGGATATTATATTGAGAGAAATCGAAGTCCCTTAAAGTCCACGTAGGTTGGGCCATCCGAGGTGGACTTCACGAAGGACTCGCGTGGTCCCGGATAAGACTCTTCCGAGGTCCAACTGGCGACTAGAGCACACACGTTCAAGGTATGATTTCTGACAGGGAGATTCTCGTTGAACTTCACATTAAATGTACCTAACTCAACATGCACCGATTATGGTCACCATTTCAGAACTGTCAGGATGGGACCACTCCAGGTGTCACTTCCCGATTGGCCACACATCTCCCACCTTCCGGCCGGCCACCTAACACCCATTTATTTGTGACTAACTTGACTGTCAGAGAGCCAATGCCGAGAACACCCCCGACACTTGGCCTTTTCACAAAACACGTCAACAAAAAATGGGCCCACCAAACACACGTGGAAAGATAGAGAGACGTTCCCCAATCATATATATATATATATATATATATTTATATATATATATATATATATATATATATATATATATATATATATATATATCTTTACTAATATTAGCATCGATTTTACAACCCCTAAAATTTTGTTATAAAGTTTTTTTTTTTTTTAGTTTAAAATCTTTTTGCTTTAAGTGAATCGAATTTTACTTTCTGGTTAGATTTTCTATCAACTAAGTTTTATTTTATTTTATTTTTGTTAAATGGTTTTGAATAATGAATTTTCTTTTAGAATAAAAATAAAAGAAATAAAAAATGTCAGACAAACCCAAATGTCAAGTATACCTGTTAAGTTGACCCCCAAAAAAAAAACTAACTTAAAAATTGACTATTTTGGATAATGGCGTGTTTAGGCAACAATTAAATGATGTCAAAATATATGTATATATTATTAATTTGACTATATTTTTAATTCATTTATAAACTAAAATTTTAAAATTTTAATACTTAGTTAAAGTAATTTCATATTTTAAGGTTGATTTTTTTTTTTTTTGGGGTAAAATTTTCTTGTTCAAATGGAACTTTTTAACAATTCTAGTCAAAAGTAATAATACATTCATAGAAAATGAAAACTAAAATAATAATAATAATAATAAGAAAACTAAAATTAAAGTTTTGGGGGCTAATTTGCTAAACTTAAATAGTTTAGCACTAAATCCAAGTATTTTTCTTAAAAATATTGAAACTATCGATATTTATAGCCGATCTTCAATACCATATATATATATATATATATATATATATATATATATTCTAGATTGTATCATTTTCGTAATTGATCATTATTACGAAATCATTGATATAATCTATATATATATATATATATATAAATTTATATATATATATGAAATAAGTATATTTTGACGAAATAAGTAAAATATAACAATTTATTAATATAAACAGAGTCCAAGTGAATTATTTGACTAATTAGCTCTATTATTATTATTATTATTGTTAGCCATCCTTAATGGGGGAAAAAAAATGGGGGAGACAAGAAAAAAGAGGAGTGGGTGTGAGTTGTTAAACTTAAAACTGTTTTTTTCTTCTTTTAAATTAAAATTAAGTGGAGAGCCAAACGTAACCTTATACTCTTCTGAAGAGCCAAAACAAATCTTCACACACATTTTGTGAAAAGATACGATTAATTAGAATATATACATACATATACATATATATAAAATAAAATAACATAAAATAAACACATACGTGATGCGTGATATGTTGCTTCCTCTTCAATTCAAGATCAACCTAGAAGATCCCAATGATTCCGATACGGTATATCTAATTATCTTCTCAGATCTGTCTTTCCATTCTGTCATCGATATTTTCTGTCTACCTTCCCTTCATAAAAACCTAATTCATGGAAACATCGTTTACCTGCAATTCTTCCTCTTCCTGAGTTCCTCTTCTTCTTCCTCCAAAAAATTATCGTCTCTCGAGATGGAAAAAAATCAATTTCACGTTCTAGCAGTCGACGATAATATTATCGATCGAATGGTGATCGAGCGGATACTGCTCAATTCTCCGAGTCCTTCGTCGTCGTACTATCGAGTAACGGTCGTTGATTCTGGAAAAAAAGCTTTGAAGTTTTTAGGTTTGATCGGAGATGATGATGATGATGATGATCGCCGCGGCCACAACGGAGGAGTTGGGGTGAATTTGATTATGACGGATTACTCGATGCCAGGAATGACCGGTTACGAGCTATTGAGAAGAATTAAGGAGCCTTCTTCGTATTTAAAGGACGTACCGGTAGTAATGATGTCGTCGGAGAATGTTCCTTCTAGAATTAATATGTGTCTCAAAGATGGTGCTGATGGTTTCTTCCTCAAGCCGGTAAAGCCATCCGACGTCAATGGACTTATTCCTCAATTGTTGCAAATTAACCAGACCGGCACTGCCTAATATATAGATATATATATATATATATATATATATATATATATATATATTATATATAGTTTCGACTAGAAATTACTAATAGGGTATATTTTTTTGATTAAGTGTAGGTGCTGACATTTTTTTTTATTATTTATTTATTTAGTTGAATGTATATTTGACATTAGATTATAATTTTCGTGGAAGATAGAAATAGATGGATCAATTAGTATTTTCAACATTTTAAAAAAAAAAGGGCCAATTGGTATTTTCAACATTTTATCTTTTGAAGATTTTTATTTTTACTTAAAGTGAATTTTACCCAAATAAATTTATATTCAATAATAAGTTTAGTTTTAAATTTTTTTTTATTTTTTATCTAAATTTTTTAAGAAAAATAAAGTTCTTTTTCAAAACAATTTTATTTTAGTTAATTAAATAAAGAATAATTAAGTCGCTCTAGGGTTATGATAAAACTAAATTTGACAAACATAAATTTATTTATGATCAAATTTATCAATTAACTTTAAGGCGTAAGTGAACAAATAAGAAACTCTTCTAGCTTAAATGAGGTTAGAGTTTCAAACCTCTACTCATATATGCAGGTGTGACCATAGTTTCCTCCAGCAAGGACTCGAACAGAGATTAGTTTAGATGTAAATTTGTCTTAAAAGTGTCTTTTCATAGTTTGATACTCATTTAAGACCACTCATGTATGTTAGAAGACTTAAAAAAGGAAAAAATACCACCAAGTCAAAAGCTTCATAGCTAAGTTAAGCTAAGGGCTGCATAAGTTTCCAGCCAACATGCCAAAAAAAAAACAAAAGGAAAAACAATTAAAGAGATCGCTAATAAATAAATAAATAAATATCGAACAAAAACATATATATTCATCATCGTTTTAATTACAGCAATTAATCGAGAAGTTTCTTTCTGCATTAATGGAGGATTTCGCAAGATTACCGGAAGGCTGCATCTCAGAGATTCTATCTTTCACTACACCTTTGGATACAGTCAGATCATCTTCCGTTTCCAAAGGATTCAAATCTGCTGCTGATTCGGATGCTATCTGGGAAAAGTTTTTGCCGTCGGATTATCAAGAAATCATCTCAAGAATTTCAGATTATATTCACCAAATTCCCTTCAATTCCATTAATAATAATCTCTCCAAAAAACAACTCTATTTTATCCTTTCTCAGTCTTCCTTCTTCATCGATGGGAGAAGTATGGTAAGTAATCTCATATATTATACTGTGTTTATATATATATATATATATGTGTATATATTAATGAATTATGTTATTTATTGTAAATTATTGAAGCAGAGTTTCTCACTGGATATAAAAAGCGGAAAGAAGAAATATATGATGGGTTCAAGAGAACTCAACATTGCATGGGCGGATAATTCATGGTACTGGGAACGCAAATCTGACCATAACTCCAGGTTCTCCATTATTTTCTTCCAATCTTCCTTCTTAGTTCCTACACATACTTTATTTTATTTTTTTTTGGGTTGAAAAATCAAATTATTTCATTCAAAAGATTAAAATGTTACGAGATAAATTTATGTCTAGACTAAAAGTAGTTCAAACACTGATTTCAACTAGTGCATGATTAAGGAAAAGTTGATGATTTTAATTCTCGTATTTGGACAAAAATGGATAATTACCTATTTTTGAAACTATTGAATCCCATTTTTTTTTTGTTTTTTTTGTTTGATTAGACAAATGGTCGTTTCAGCCAAAGGGTATTTTTGTCATTTACAATTTTATTAATAAATTGTTGTTTTTTTTTTTTTTTTTTTTTTTGTTTTTCGAGGTTATTAATTAATTGCTCAAGATTGCAAATATATATATATCTATATATACATATATGTTTTATTGTTGGTTTGTTTGTACTATGTAGATTTTCGGAGGTGATTAGCCTTCATAATGTATTTTGGCTGGACATAAGAGGCAGAATAGAAACTGGAATGCTATCAAAAAGAACCAATTATGCAGCTTACTTGGTATTCAATCTTGAAGCTAATTCTTATGGATTTGAACTTCCTTCAAATTCTTTAATAAGATTTATAGATTCAGAGACAGATAATGAGGCAGAAAATAGAGCTTCAACCATCGTCCATTTTCAAGCTATGGATTATAATAATTTCTCCGGCCATCTAGATGATCATCATCAAATCCACAGAAACTTTCCAAAAAATAGAGCAGATGGATGGATGGAAGTTGAACTGGGAAGCTTTTACAATGAACATGGCGATGAAGGTGTAGTTGAGGCACGATTGATGGAAATCAAATATCTCTATGGGAAAACTGGACTTATTGTTGAAGGCATTGAGTTTCGACCAAAGTAATTTCTAAACAAGAGATACATTATTTATATATACTTAGTAACTTGAAGTTTTTCATGTCCTCGTGGATCTTTGTTTCCTCTAATAGTTAGTAATTTGGCTATGGTACTTAATCAAACAGTTACATATTTTCGATGTAGCATCAATTTTGAACTCTGCCTTCCAGTGCACAAGGAAGTCAATTTTCTAGTTACCTACTTCCAGATCACGGGGTGCTCTGTCTTTTAGTTTCAAATTTATATATAAATATATTGATCTGGAAAACTCTCCAGGTATGTGCTTCTAAAGATGACATTGGAGACTTGAATGGTCACCTACAAAATTAAGTCAAAACGAAAGAGGGTTTTTCCGTTTGACCCTCCGATGATTTTGTCAGTATGAGTATGAATAAATAGAAAGCAAGTAAGTGTTTGCATGTATGTAAAAGGACTTAGTCATTTTTCCCTTCTCCTTTCTTATTTATAGGGACTTTTTACCTCTTAAGTGTAGTAACAAGTTTGCTTGTCACATAGACACTTGTCAGTAATATATGATAATTGATTGACACATGTATTCATTAGGTGTACTCAATATTACAGTCCAATTAGGATAATTTCCCTAATCGGTGTAATATTTCATAGAATAATTAATCTTCTCTTTGTTTGAGGTATAATATCAATATATTTGTTGTCACACTTCGTATAGGTAAGGTCACACTTTATATATGTGAGACCACACTTCGTTTAGAGTATAATTCTGGTACTTTAGATGAAGTGTGACACTTATAGACAATTTGTCCTGTAGATGTAATATTTGACTTTGGCCACGTGATAATTTGATCCTCTTCATATATAGTGTTGGTATGCTTATATATTTGTTTGTTTGTATCTTTAATCCAAACTATTTTAGCTTTGTATTTTGAGGGGGAAAAAAATGGGATAAGAGACAACTTGAGTTAATTAGAGAGTATGCAATTTCAATAAATGGTAAATTCAAATTCACAAATGTATATATACACAAATTATTATATTATAGTATAAATAATCATATGCTAAATTATATGATTTCTTTTTTACTTTAGTTTAAATAAATAAAACTAAATATATTAAGACAAATAGTCGCTTTGGCCGAGTGGTTAAGGCGTGTGCCTGCTAAGTACATGGGGTTTCCCCGCGAGAGTTCGAATCTCTCAGGCGACGATTAAATTTTTTTTTTTTTTTTTTTAATGGGGGAAGGGGGTGCGCTCCCGTAGGAGGAGGATGGGGAGTGGCTCATCTGCCATCTCCACCAACATCAGCGCGGATATTTTTTTTTCATATCTCAGAAATCATTTTTTCTCAATTTTCAAATTGCATAATATTTCAGCTAAATACTGAACAAGAAACACTCGAAAAATTCATTGAAGAAATTGAATTATGGATCGGTTTGCAAGACTGCCAGAAGGTTGTATAGCAGAGATTCTTTCATTGACTTCACCAATTGATTCCATCAGAGCATCAGCCGTTTCAAAAGGGTTCAAGTCTGCTGTTGATTTTGATACAATTTGGGAAAGATTTTTGCCTTCTGATATTCAGGATATCATCTCAACATCGAAATCTCCTGAGGTTTACTCCAATTACTCAAAGAAGGACCTTTATTTTGCTCTCTGTGATTCTCCTCTCCTTCTTGATGGAGGAAGAACGGTAATTCATTCTTTTTCTGTATGTTTGTTTTTCGCCTCTTTCTTGGGATTAATGGTTCTTGGTTTGTTCTATTGCTTTGTTTTTTGAGCCCTTAAATTCCATTCGTTATCCAATTTGAAATTTTAAGTTGATTCTATTTTGTATAAATCTCTGACTTTATATTCTGTATGCTGTTTTTGCAAGGAGTATAATTTCAATGACTACAAAAAGTTTGTAAAGGGTGAAATATTTGTCTGAAAATTGGATTTTCATACACAGAAAAACCTAAAGTTTCCTACAATATGTACATATAGTTGTTTAAGGACTATGTTTGTGTATAATTTGAGATGGATATCTTTTTCACCTACAAAAGGTACTTTGGGATTGAGGGCCTTTGGAAACTAATATTTTACTTATACTGGCAGATATTCTGCATCTTTTACTGCTTGTTTGATTAGTTTCTGTAACTAACTATTTTGTTATACTTTTGTTCTACTGATTTCATTGGTGCAGAGCTTTTCTATTGATAAGAGGAGTGGAAAGAAATCTTACATTGTTAGTGCAAGGGAATTCGTAATTTCTTGGGGAGATACTGAATGGTACTGGAAATGGATTTCTCACCCTGATTCCAGGTTCTTATATCATTCACCCTTAAATTTGTGTGTATTATCATGTCTGTGGATTTTAGTTCTCTTTATTCATATATGTTAACATTTCGCATTTACAGATTTGCAGAGGTGGCCAAACTTATGGTTGTTTGTTGGTTGGATATTAGAGGCAGGATAGAAACTCAAAAGCTGTCTCCAGGTACTACTTATGGAGCTTATCTACTGTTCAAACTAGCAAAACACCATTATGGTCTTCAATCTGCTAGTGCTGTAGTCAGACTTGTGAATCATGAGAGTGATGGCGAGGCTGAAGATAGGGCTACAACCATCCATTTTGAATCAGGAGACTTCAAATACCGTTTGGGAGAATTTTTAGGAAACCTTCCAAGATGTAGGATTGATGGGTGGATGGAGGTAGAGTTAGGAGACTTTTATAATGATCAAGGAGATGATGGTGAGGTGGAGGCAAGATTGATAGAAATTGTAAGTCTTCATGGGAAATGTGGCCTTATTATTGAAGGCATTGAATTTCGTCCTAAGCATATTGAACAAAATCATCATTTAATTGGTGAATATTGATGTATTATAAATATCATTTTCTTTTGAACAAGGTTGTTCGTTATATATTTGAGTTTTGTCCTTTTTGAACAGAAGAGAATCATCAATTTAAAAGGTGACTCTTGATATATGCCAAAATGCTTTCTTTCTATTTATATTTTAAATGCTTCATGCAAATAATGTACTCTAATGTGCTTTTTAGGAATTTGTTTGGTGCCAGAATTGTAAACTTCATTCTGTGTTGTTTTCTGATAGATGAAAGGGAAAGATTGGGTGTTTATACTCTAATAGGTACTCTTTACAATGTTAATGACTGCCTGCACATCACATAATCCTTCTCTTGAAAAAACCTTCAAATGATCATCAGCTCTATGAGGAGCACCATAGTCTGCAGAAGAATTTTCATTCTGAACTTCACCATATCACCCAGAAGCAGAGTCCCCACGGAATTAAGGAGAACAAAACTTTAGCTTTGTCTTTCCAATTCTTCTCTCCTCTTCTTTGGCGACAAAAAGGTATGGCACTCTAAATTCTGCATGATTTGGTACTCCTATATTTGTATGACATTTCTCTATCTTTCCCGTTTTGAGGCATTTGTAAAATATTAGTTTAACCAAGGAACCTAAATGTCTGAATTCTAGAACTTTCCCTTTACCTAATGTAAAGGTGTTTCCCATTTCTCATTCTCATGGATACCCTGCTTTATCTTCGATTTTACACACCTTGAATCATGTCTAAGATTCTTTCTGTTTCTTTCATTGGTCAGGTCAAAATAACCATGGCAGTACTAGAGAAGAGGTAAAAGATAATCTAATCACATGTTTCAAGTAGTTAGTTATATATGTCTATCAATGTTCAGGGGGTAATAAGCATTTTGCATTTATTTTCTCAACTTGGCCTAATGTTTGTTAATCTGATTACAATTATTATCAGTTTTAAGGATTTCTTCTTTAGATGTAGTTATAAGATCAGGTTGTCAGCTCAAATCTAAACATTGCAAATATCCAAATAAGTTCTAACTATTACTTTCAAATCTTGATATTTTCTTGCTTTGATTCTTATTTGAGATAATGTTAGTAGTTAATTTTTGGAAAGACTATGCTCATTTTTGCTTGGGAGTGAAATTATTGGATGTTGCAAGTTAGGAATCTCTAGATCTCTGACTTAAATGCTTACCATTCTTTTCTATACGCCTTGTATCGCATTACGCAACTGTTAAAGAGTTCATCTGAATCACAGAAACAGGTTCAGTACTTACTTGTTTATGGCCTTGATTTCTATTTATGCTCTCTATGTAAAAAGAGTTTTAATTCTACACCATTGCAATCTTTCATCATCTTATGATGTTTTCTAATAATACTAAGCAACTCAAAGATCTCTCAAGTCTCATTCCAGGTTCTTTCTCAGGTGTGTATTCTGTACACTGTATTCATGCATGCATCCCATCTACTTATCGCTTGAAAATGTGTTTCTTTTTCTTCATTTTTCATGGGAATCTCTTGTGCTATATATGTATTGTAGATTTTAAAGGGTCTATTACAGAGGCAAGATACAACTTGAAAGTGCAGTTTGAATTTGGCGAGACTACCCCCTTTCTAATAATTGCGACCGCAACCAGTACTGAATATTGAATTTTTTTTAATGAAAACTTGTCTTTCATCATAATTTTTGTCTTCAAGAAATACTCTTCCTAGGAAGTCTCGAAACCTCTTGGAATAGAGTTTTGGATTGACAGCTGAGATTGAGAGAGGATCGACTTGCAGGGACTTGTATGCACACTCCAGTTTCTTGTTAATGTCGTAATCTTGAAAGATACCTGATATCCCAAGGCAGATTACAACTTCAGATATTCCGGCTAAATCATACCGATCAAAGTCACTCCGACGAGACATCAGCTCCACTCTTGCAGGCATGTTGGCTCCCAAACAAATTAATGGATTCCTGATAATGTAAAAGTATTGAGAAAAAAGGGACAAATAATTTCATTTGAAGGTTGAATGTCAACTTTCAGAAAATAAACATATATATACAAATAACCTCTATAATTATTATAAAGATCATATCTAACCAATTCATCAATTTCACTCACCATTAACTATAAGATTACTATATAGTTATTTATATGCGACCACATTTTAATTTTGGATGGATAAAATGTGGTTTTGGGGACAAATAAACTGAATAAAAAAGTTTATATTTGAAGAAATAAATTGATTTATAAGATTGCTTTTATGTATGCTTTCTTCATAAACAAAATTCTATCCTTTGTCTTCTGAACTAATATTATTCCCAATTCAAATTCAATCAAAGGAAAATAATTTCGTACTTTCATGCTATATGAACCTGAATCTTTAATGTCAAAAAAATCATAGTTTTCCAAAACATTGGAAGCTTTATTATGTCCAAGTTGCCAAGGCCAAAAACTCATTGGATCATGAGGTTTTCTTAGTCAAAATTAACCCTTTTATATATATATATATAATTAAAACTCCATAAACGACCCTATTTTGAAAACATTATACATAAATGACTTTAATGCACAAAAAGTTAAATATATCCAAGTTGCAAAACTGAAAAACTCATTGGATGATGAGGTTTTTCTATCAAAATGAAGAAACATAGGGCCATTTTAATAAAGAATTCCGGATCATGAGGATTTCTACTAGGAAAAAAGAAAAAGAATTTCAGAAAACACCTTAGTAAAAGATATGCAAATGCACTTGATACAACTCATATCTCAAACACCCCAGCAATCATTTGATTTTTGGAGTTAAAGTAAAGGCAGAAAGCAAGGAAAGCATACCTCCCAGCAAGAACGTGAGCCATGTCTTGTTGCTCTGTTTCAGGGAAGTTAAATTCATCCCATAACTTTAAATTTTGATATGAATCACCATTCCCTGAACCGGAAACAAATCCATTTCAGCAAATTTTCAAATCTCCCAAATAAATTAGCCAGCAAAAGACTAGGTTAAAAAAAAATAACAAACCCATAACATTGTCTGTGTTGTCATTACAGAAGTGAACACCAATCACAAGACTGTAATCCATTATTGATTGTGCTTCCAAGAACTCACAATCCAGATCAATTTGTCTGCATTGAGAAAAGGAACCACTAAATAAGAAGATGATGCACCTATAAGTTTCAGCACAAGAAACCATTAAAGTAAACTCGAACTCACTTCATTAGTATCTTATGCAAGTGTGGGTGCAGCCGAAACACATATTGCAGGTCAAGATCCTTCAGTGTAGTGGTTTCATCAATCTCTCCATCACATGAGCGGCCATAAGAAGATCCTTTTAGATCAAATCGTCTATGAATTGGGTATTTCGAGTAGAACAAATTGTCCATTACAACAAATCGAGCCTAAATGTAATAAATCAGGACATACATTTATAGACAGTCGAAGATCCACATTCTACTCAAGAATAACAACCAACTACTTACATTCATTCCACCAACTTGTTTGTAACTATAGGCACCATAAAACTTTGTGAGAAGTGTGTTGTCGAACATTTGGATATGGTTGTAATAAAATGGAAGAATCTTCAAGAGTACCTGATAAAAACAGATTACAAAAACTCAGTCTCCTCTACTGCAACTGACCAACCATCTTTAATAGCCTAGTTGTAGTAACATTCCAAAGGTATTTTCACTAACCTTGATTTCAGATTTCTTTACCCTTTTTATCATAAACCTATCATCTGGTGTCAGGTAAAAGAAGCCTCCAGTCTTTCCAGGAGATGATATCTCTCTTAGAGCATCATTACAATAGATAGAAAGCAAGTAATCTAAAAGGTCAAGTTTGAACATCTCCCTCAAATTCCTGAACTCCACACACACACACACACACAAAAAAAAAAAAAAAAAAAAAAAAAAAAGTATAATAATTCAGTAATCTGGTAATTTGCTTTACAGTTTCCGCACAATAGTTACTCGATAGAATAACATATCAAAAGTCAAAACCAAAATCCATAAACAGAGATACAGAATGAGTAAAATTTCAAGATTCGAAAAATAAACAATAGCAATGGGAAGGAACAATAAAATGATTAATCTAACCGATTTAGTACCTAAAAACAATCGGACAATAATCCCTCCACAGGAACTCAACTGACTGATGGGGCGGCGTGTACTTGGACCCTTCGGGTGGAAACCTATTCGAAAACATCAATTTTGAATCAAAATCCGACGCCCTGACTTCCCTGCGTGGTAGTGAAGACAATCTGCCGATGGAGTGTCTACAGGAAGCACAAATTCTTATCGATCATCAGAAAATGGTCTAATTGGGGACAGACAGTGGGTGGGTACTGGATAGGAGAGAAATATATGCATATATATATAACAGCTTTGTTACCTAATACCCAGTTGGAGATTACGCATCAAACCGTAATTCTTGTGCCCTTTGTAGATAAAATTCCCTAGCTTCCGATACCCTTCTTGCCGAAAAGAACGAGAAGAAGAAGCAGAAGATGAAAATGAAGAATCGGAAACCCTGCTAAATTCCCGAAAAGCATCACAACGAAGCTTTTCTTCATGCAACACTTTTCTAATCAATCTTTCCCAGTTATCATAAACATTGTAAGCCATTGCTATAATTATTCAGGAAATAATAATGGATTATTATAGTACTCTCTCTCTCTCCGGTTTTCCATCATCGACTTCTTTTCTGCTCAACAATGACCAGAGAACAGTAGCTTTACTTTTCAGTATGCAATTGGGACAGCGTCCCGCAAAAGCGTCCTTCGCGTTTTCATTTATTTTTATGGCTGGATTAGGACATTTTTTGGATTGATAACTCCATGGATTACGAACTTCAATTCCTTCAGGGAAATTGGTCAAATTGATACTTTAAATTGCGATTTCATCAATTTTTTTTTTTAAGAAAAATTTTATCCATTATCTTTATAATTTTGGCCAATTTTATCCATTATATTTATAATTTTGGCCAATTTCATCATTTATTTTTATAATTTTGGTCAATTTCATCATTCCGTTAAATTTTTGTTTTGGTCTACCGTTAGTTAACGGTTATATTTATTAAAAATAATTTTCAGGGTAAAATGTCAATTCACTTTTAAAAAAAAACAACACAAAATTTGTGAAAAACAGAGTGTAAGTTCCGCCGATGCTGCCATCGTCATCTTCTCACCGTCGGTGCGGGACACATGTTTTCAAGTATATTAGAGGGTCTATACAAAGATTCTGGTTCGAAGAAGTCGGCACCGACAGAACTTCCACTCTGTTTTTCACAAATTTTGTGTGTGTTTTTTTTAAAAAAAAAAAAAAAGTGAATTGACATTTTTACCCTTGAGAAAATTATTTTTATTAAATATAACCGTTGACTAACTGTTGAAAAAAAAATTAAAAAAAGGGATGAAATTGACCAAAATTATAAGGATAAGGGATGAAATTATCCAAAAATTTAAAAAAAGGATGAAATCACAAAAAAATTATAAGTTAAGGGATGAATTTGGCCCATTTTTTTTAAAACATTGAATTGTCATTTTTACTCTTGAGAAAATGATTTTTATGAAATATAACCGTTGACTAACGGTTGACCAAAAAAAATTAACGAAAGGATGAAATTGGCCAAAATTATAAAGATAAGAGATGAAATTAACCAAAATTATAAAGATAAGGGATGAAATTTTCCAAAAAAAAAAAAAAAAGATGAAATCGCAAAAAGGACAAGTTTATAACCAAAATAAAAACGACAAGTTTTAACTTTTGAATCTTCACTATGAAAATTGTGTAATATCATTAAAGTCTAATAAGAATTGTTCATCATTTTCATAACAAATGATTCCGTATACAAATAATTAGTAATAAAAGTTTCTTCTTCTTTTAATAATTATATTCAACGTTCATATTATTATGATTTTTAAGTTAAATTTCATCCTTAAAAGTTATAAAAATTTTGTGTTGTCAGTATCAGCACGCCAAACAAATCTTCAAATTTTTAGATTGGAAGTGGATTGAGTTTTTGATATTTTTACATTTTTTGACAACCAATAAATTAATAAAATGATGAAAATTGTCAAAATTATATATAAAAATTTTAAATAAGATGAAATCACAAAAAATCATATAACTTAAAAGGATAAAATTTGCTAATTTGGCTTTTCTTTATATATATATATATATATATATAATTGTGACTCGGTATCCTCATCGACTAAATTATACATAAAGTCATCCATGGTATAACGAGTCAAACTCATGACCTTTCACTTGAAAAGTCCGGTGAGAAACTTTTTTTTTTATACCCACTTGGGGCGCCCGGTGTCCCACCTTATTTGATGAGACTAATTCGGGCGCGACCTGCGGAGCACTCGCAGAGTTCAACTCTTACTCGAGGGTAAAAGTCCGGCCCAAAGCTTTTTTAACATGGCGCTAACCACCCGAGAGGGATTCAAAACCTCGATCATCCGCCCTGGAAGAAACATTAAGAGTCTGCGCACCAACTCCGGGTTCCGGTGAGAAACTTAAATAAGGGTTCTAGAGTTTATATTTGTTAAGAGGATAAATTTAATCTATTTTTATCAATAATTTCTCATATTAGAGTAAGAAAATTCATTCATTCTATTGTGATTGACCAAAACACAAGCGAGTTGAGTTATGCTAAAAGGACAAATTAAATTTCTCAATAACAATTTAAATCCATTAATTTAAACTTTTTTAGAGTAATTAAAAATTTGATTCAATTTAACAATACTTTAGTTGAAAGTTGAAAATTAAATTAATTAATCTTAATCTTTTTTTTCCTAAGGGTTTTGGTGTTTAAATTTAAACTCCATTTTAAACCTAGTTTCAAAACTAATTTATATTTATTTAAGCATTTTTGCTGTAACTTTGATTAAGTTAAAGTTGTAAGACTTTTTAAACTCAGATTTCAATGGTAGTTTATACAGTTTTGGATCAACAGCTGAGATTGAGGTAGGATCAACTTGGAGGGACTTGTATGCAAGCTCCAGTTTCTTGTTAATGTCATAATTAATCTTGTAAGGTACCTGAAATGCCAAGGTAGATTATTACTTCAGATATTCCACCACTTTGGGAATGGCCTGAATTGTACTGATCAAAGTCACTCCTTGCTCTACTCTTGCAGGCAAGTTGGTTTCCTGATATTAAGGTAGAAGAAACAAGTATTGAGAAAATGGCCAAATAATATAGTTATATATGTATGTACTCTTTCATTTGAAGGTTGAATGATGCCAGATCTTGAATGTCACCGTTCAGAAAATAAGCATGTACGTCATATGAAGTTGTACCAATTCATGAACTTCACCATTATTGATAAGATCATACAGTAATTTTAAATACACCACATACATTTTAATTTTGGAATCAAAATTCCAGATCATGAGGACTTCTACTAGGAAAAAGAATATCAGAAAACCAAGTTAAAGATATCTTAGCAATCATTTGAGTTTTGGAGTTAAAAAGAAAATGCAGTAAGGCAAGGAAAACCATACCCCCCAGCAAGAAAGGGATCCGTTTCAGGGAACTTAAATCCATCCGATAACTTTAAACTTTGATATGAATCAACATTCCCTGAATGGAAAACAAATCCATTTCAGTAATTTTTCCAAAGCTGAAAAAAACATTTTCCAATAAAATACTTGTAAAAAAGAATGACAAACCCATAATATTCTGTATTGTTGTCATCACAGAAGTGATCACCAATCACAAGACTGTAATCTATTATTGATTGTGCTTCCAAGAACTCACAATCCAGATCAATTTGTCTTCAGAGAGAAAAGAAACCATTAATCCATACATGAATGAGTTTCAGCACAAGAAACCAATAAAGTAAACTCAAACTCACTTCATTAGTATCTTGTGCCAGTTTGGATGCAGGCGAAACACATAGCGCAGGTCAAGATCCTTTAGTGTAGTGGTTTCATCAATCTCTCCATCACATGAGCGACCATAAGATGATCCTTTCAGATCAAATTGTCTATGAATTGGGTATTTCGAGTAGAACAAATTGTTCATTACAACAAAATGAGCCTAAATCCAACAAAACAGGACAGGACATGTATTTAGAGACAGTTGAAAACATCCACATTCTACTCAAGAATAGCAAACCAACTACTTACATTCATTCCACCAACTTGTTTGTAAACTATAAGCACCATAAAACTCTGTGAGAAGTGTTTTCTCGAACATACAGATATGCTTGTAATAAGATGGAAGAATTTTCATAAGCACCTGATAAGAAAAGATTACAAAAAAATCAGTCTCCTCTACTGCAACTGACCAACCAAGTGAGAGAAATTGCCTAATTGTGGTAACATTCCAAAGGTAATTTCACTTACCTTGATTTTCAGATTTCTTTACCCTTTTTATCATAAACCTATCATCTAGGGTAAGGTAAAAGAGGCCTCCACTCTTTCCAGGACATGATATCTCTCTTAGAGCATCATTGCCATAGACAGAAAGCAAGTAATCTGTAAGGTCAACTCTGAAAATCTCCCTCAAAACCCTGAACTCCACCACCCCCCAAAAAAAGAAGCGAAATGAGTAAAACTTTTAAGATTTAAAAAGATTAACAATAAATATGGGAAGGAGCAATGAAATGATTAAATCTAACCGATTTAGATTTTAGTACCTAAAAACAAACGGACAATAGTCCTTCCAGATGATGTCAACTGACCGATGGGGCGGCGTGTACTTGGACCCTTCGGGTGGAAACCTATTCTCTATCGCCGATTTCGGATCAAAATCCTTGGCCCTGATTTGCGAGGTTGATTCGTTAGTCAAACTACTGATGGAGTGTCTACAGGAACCCACAAAAGGTGATTGTTCATAAGAAATTGGTCAAATTGGGGACAAAGGATGGATAGGAATAGGAGAGAAACTTAACAGCTTTCTTACCTAATACCCATTTGGAGATTAAGCGTCAGATCGTAATTCTTGTGCCCTTTGTAGATAATATTCCCTGACTTTCGATTCCCATCTTGCCGAAAGGAAGAAGAAGATAATGATGAAAATGAAGAAATGGAAAACCTGCTGAATTCTTGAAAAGCATCACAACGGAGCTTTTCTTCATGCAACACCGCTTTAACCAACCTTTCCCAGTTATCATAAACATTGTAAACCAATGCCAAAATTCTTTAGAAAATAACAATGGATTATTACAGTACTCTCTCGGGGTTTTTCGTATACATTCTAAAAATTTTCATTAAATATATATATAACATTAAATAAGAAATACACGTATTTTGATGGCGATTGATTATTCTTCTTCGTTAAACCATTATAATACACTTTTTCTTGCAGATATATATATATATATATAAACACACAATATTCTTAATCTTTTTTAAAATCCTAAATTAATTAAACCCTAAATCCGAAATTCTTTGTTCTTTTTTTTTATGTAATGATAACTTGTCTCTCATCAGAACTTGGTTCTTCAAGAAAGACTCTTCCCAGGAAGTCTCGGAACCTCTTTGAATACAGTTTTGGATCAACAGCTGAGATTGAGGAAGGATCGACTTGGAGGGACTTGTATGCACGCTCCAGTTTCTTGTAAATGTCGAAATCTTGTAAGATACCAGAAATGCCAAGGTAGATTTTTACTTCAAAGATTCCACCACCCCGGGAAGGACCTGAATTGTACTGATCAAAGTCACTCCTTCGAGACATCAGCTCTGCTCTTGCAGGCATGTTGGCTCCCAAACTAACTAATGGTTTCCTGACAATGTAAAATAAAAAAACAATTAAGGTAGAAACGAGAAAATGGACAAATAAATATATATATGTAGAAGTTTTACAAATAACCTCTATAACTATTATAAGATCATATCTTACCAATTTTATGATTTTCACCATTAATGATAAGATTATACAGTATTTTATATGCAACACGTTATAATTTTGGATGGATATTAAGTGGTTTTTGAGAAGAACGTTTCTTATAAGTATGTTTCATAAACAAAATTCTACCTTTTAAAAATGCATTATAACTAAAATGCAGCTCAAATTCAGTCAAAGGGAAATAGTTTCATACTTTCAGGCCATATGGACCAGAATCTTTAATGTCCAAGAATCATAGTTTTCCAAAAAAAAAAAAAAAAAATTGGAAACTTTACTATGTCCAAATTGCCAAGGTGAAAACTTATTGGATAATTGAGGGTTTTTTATCAAAATGGCCCTAATTTGAGAATGTTGTACATAAATAGCCTTAACACAAACATGATGTATTTGTATTACATATAAAGAATTTGTGTTATAAGGTCTATAATGCAGCATATAGAATGTGTGTTGTGACAAAAAATATCACACTTTCGGATATAAGGCCATTCACATAGTATTCTTGAAAGAATAGTGTCATTTTGATCAAAATGGACTGGATCGGGAGGACTTCTACTAGGAAAAAGAATTTCAGTAAACCAAGTAAAAGATCATCCAAATGCAAATGTACTTGATTCAACTCATAGCTCTAACACCTTAGCAATCATTTGAATTTTTTGGAGTTAAAGTAAATGCAGAAGGCAAGGAATCCATACCGCCCAGCAAGAACGCGATCCATGTCTTGCTGCTCTGTTTCAGGGATGTTATATCCATCCCAAAACTTTTCATTTTGATTTGAATCACCATTTCCTGAATGGGAAATAAATCCATTTCAGTAATTTTCCAACAAAAGACTTGGTATGAAAAATGACAAACCCATAATATTGTCTTTACTTTTGTCATCACAAAAGTGAACACCAAGCACAAGACTGTAATCCATTATTGATTGTGCTTCCAACAACTTACAATCCAGATCAATTTGTCTGCATTGAGAAAAGGAACCACTAAATAAGAAGATGATGCACCTATGAGTTTCAGCACAAGAAACCATTAAAGAAAACTCGAACTCACTTCATTAGTATCTTATGCAAGTGTGGGTGCAGCCGAAACACATATTGCAGGTCAAGATCCTTCAGTGTAGTGGTTTCATCAATCTCTCCATCACATGAGCGGCCATAAGAAGATCCTTTTAGATCAAATTGTCTATGAATTGGGTATTTCGAGTAGAACAAATTGTCCATTACAACAAATCGAGCCTAAATGTAATAAATCAGGACATACATTTAGAGACAGTCGAAGATCCACATTCTACTCAAGAATAACAACCAACTACTTACATTCATTCCACCAACTTGTTTGTAACTAAAGGCACCATAAAACTTTGTGAGAAGTGTGTTGTCGAACATTTGGATATGGTTGTAATAAAATGGAAGAATCTTCAGGAGTACCTGATAAAAAAAGATTACAAAAACTCAGTATCCTCTACTGCAACGGTGGTAATGTTTCAAAGATAGTTTATAATTCACCTTGATTTCAGATTTATTCACTCTTTTTATCATAAACTTATTATCTGGGGTCAGGTAAAAGAAACTTCCGCTCTTTCCAGGAGATGAAATCTCTCTTAAAGCATCATTACCACATATAGAAAGCAAGTAATCCGCAAGGTCAAGTTTGAACATCTCCCTCAAATTCCTGAACTCCACCACCCAAAAAAAAAGAAGAAAAAAAGAGTACCATATTCAGACCCAAATCCTTAAACAGATACAAAAGGAGTAAAGTTTCAAGATTCGAAAAATTCACAATACCTATGGGATGTGAAGGAACAATAAAACAATTAAATACCTAAAAACTATCGGACAATAACCCTTCCACAGGAACTCAACTGACTGATGGGGCGGCGTGTACTTGGACCCTTCGGGTGGAAACCTATGCCATAACTTCAATTTTGGATTAAAATCCGACGCCCTGACCTCCCTGACTGGTAATGGAGGGAATCTAGTGATGGAGAGTCTACATAAACGGCACAAATAATGATCATCAGAAAAAATGGCCAAATTGGGAACACAGAGAGAAAGAAAAAAAAAAAAAACCAGTTTTGTTACCTAATACCCAGTTGGAGATTAAGCATTAAATAGTAATTCTTGTGCCCTTTAGAGATAATATTCCCTGGCTTTCGATACCCTTCCTGCCTAAAAGAAGAAGAAGAAGAAAAAAAAGAAGAGGAAACGGAAAGTCTGCTGAATTCCCTAAAAGCATCACGACGGAGCTTTTCTTCATGCAGCACTTTTTTAACCAATCTTTCCCAGTTATCATAAACATTATAAGCCATTTCTTAAATTATTCAGAAAATATTAATGGATTTGTAGTACTCTCTAGGATTCTTGATTCGTCGTCGGCTCTTTTTATCAGTATTGACTAGCGAAGAAGACTTTAACAGAGTTTATTTTCCAAATAATGTAATTCGGAAAGCATCCAGCACAAGCGCCCTTTTTTTTTATATATTAAGTGTGTAATTTATTGAATAAAAGAAAAAGATAATTAACTCATTTTTTACATTAAATATATTTTTATATATATTATTTTACTCTTTCGAAAATATTTTATGAACGAGTATTACAACTATTTTTACTCTAATTTTGTAGATATTTCATCTAAAGTAGTTTAATTATTATTTCTTTAATCGACTAAATTCACATAAAGACTTTAGTTGTCATATGTAAAAAAATTTGAGACTTTAAAAGTTAAAAAAAATATTTTAGAATTAATCTTGTCAAACATAAATTTGCTTGAAACTAAATTTATCAATTATTCTATTATTATACGTTCAATATTTTATTTTATTTTCTTGTGAAGACATAATAAATAGGTTTAAGAAAAAGAGTATTTTTATTTAATAGCAAATAGCCCACCTTATTAACTAAGATGACACTTTGACTTTGCCCATTGGAGAAGAGCACTTCGACCTCGAAGATAATATCCATCTAAGAAGTGTCGGAGGGTCATTTCGAAGATTTTTCCTCTAAATAGCTTTGTGCAGGTTAGTTGAAATAAATCAAGAGAAATTGAAAAGTAAAAACTAAAAAAATAAAAAATAAAAATTGAAAAAATTATGTCATCAAAAATTTGCTTTGAAATCTTATATATATAAGAAACAATAATAAAAATTAATATAAAATTGAGAGTAAATTTTTTTTTTTTTTTAAAAAAAAATCCTAACTTCTATCATGTCTTAAACTCATGATCAATTGAGTTACACGTTCTTGACAATTAAGAGTAAAATTGGTTATAAGAAAAAGAAATTCAAAATTAAAATGGTTTAAAATAATATTAAAAAAATATAAAATTGAGATAAACAATGGAAGTAAAAGGTCAATAAATAGAAAATAATAAAAAAAAAAAAAAGTCATTATGTATTAATTGAGAGTAAATATAAAAAATTCAATTTAATTATAATAATGTTATTAAAAACTTATTTAAATATATATAATTAGAATTTTATATATATTTAGGCGAGTAAGATGAATAGATTAAAAAGAAAATTATTATCAACTGTACTACAAAAATATTAAAAATATTATAAGAAAAGACAATTAAAGAAAAATGGAAAAAAATAAAAGATAATATATAATAAAAAAAAATTAAAAATTACAAAATTTATTAAAATATCATTAAAAAAACGTAATCTATAAGATATATTATTTATATAAAAAAAAAAAAAGAACTCCTAGACTATTTCTAAGTCAAGCTCCCATTTTCCAGGAGGATTGTTCTCTTCTGCATTCTGCAACGAAGATTTCCATCATATATATATATACATATTCCATTCCACGCCCCTCCCCCTTTGATCAATCAATTAACCCTAATTCAAACTTTTTATAACACCAAAATAATATATATATATATACATACATATCACTAAGTCATGTGAAAACCTAGATATATATATATACATACAATGGAAGAAACTGGCGATGATCAGATTATAAAAAGTATCTCATTACTGCCTCAAGATTGTGTATCAAAAATTATATCCTTCACTACCCCTAAAGATGCGATTAGGGCATTGGCGGTGTCTTCCGGCTTCAAAGCTGCTTCCGGTACAGATACGACATGGGAAAGATTTCTTCCTTCGGATTATCAACACATCGTTTCAATGTCCGAAACTCCATTGAATTATTCGACCAAAAGGGAACTTTTCTTTCTTCTTTGCAATTCTCCTATCTTTCTTGATGGTGGAACAAAGGTAATATATATATATATATATATATATATATATATATATATTGATCAATATTTAATTTTGTTCTTCTCTATTAGTTTTTCAGTTAAGTTTCATTGTATTTGTACTTCTTATTCAAAATTTGAAGGGAAAAAAAATATTAGGTTTAATTAACTTCATGTCACAACTCATTCTACGACAATGACTTAGGGTTTATCGTGACACATTATTATGTTTTATGACAAATTCAAAACATTTTAGATATCTCACGAATACAAGAATAATAATTATGGTAATAATCTAGGGTTTGTTGTAATACAACTAAGAATTTCTGAATATATATATATTTGCAAAATTGTTTAAGAAAGAAAATTAAATTTTCGTGCATGGTTGATTGACACAGTGCTTCTGGCTATCTAAATCAAGTGGGAAAAAATGTTACATGCTGTGTGCAAGTGAGCTTTCATTTTCAAAGAAAAAATATTCAAGGATATGGAGATGGCCATCTGTTCCTAAATCAAGGTAACTCCCCCCATCTTATTCATGGTTGAAAGTATATAATAAATAATATTTTTCAATTTTTGTGCATATTTAATCCTTTCCTTTCTCGGCCAAGTTATGTGTGACTCGGCCGAGACTTTGAACCATGATCTTATTGACGAAAATTTTTGATAAATTTTATGAGAACTTATTTTGGGATCAAATTAATCAATTATATATATATATATATATATACATATATGTGCAGGTTTCAACAGGTTGCGGAGTTACTAACAATCGGCATGCTCCGAATAAAATGCAATATCCAAACAGAAATACTGTCACCAAAAACCAAGTACGCAGCTTATCTTGTGTTTGGCACCACACAAAATAGCTATGGATTTGATTCTGAGTTTAAGGGATCAGTAAGGTTTGTACCAGAAAGTTGCAGTAGTAATATTGTTAATAATAACTATGGATATGATATTTGGAGTGTGTATTTGACAACACCCAAACAAGGAATTAGTAATGATGAAAGAAATGGAACCCTGAGGAAGAAAGAATTGGATTTGAGCTTTTATCCAAAGAAGAGAATGGATGGATGGAAGGAGATTTTTCTTGGTGAATTCTTCAATAATAATAATAATAGTAATAATCAGCTCAAAAATGGTGAAATTGAGATTCAGCTTTATGAAAAACGCAAAGGGGTTTTGAAAAGTGGACTTGTTATTGAAGGCATTGAGATTAGGCCTTCTTTGTTGGATTCATCATGAGAGATATTCATGCATGGATTACATTATTGAGCCTTCATAAATTTGTATTTATATATATATATATATATATATATATATATATATATATATATAATAATCTTATAAAGAATGTTTAATTTGTTATTGCTTCGTAGAAATAAAACAATGAAACTCATTTTATATATATATATATATATGAAAGAAAACCTTCAATATAATCATAGACGAGATTGCTATCACTCGAGTAATATCCTATTATTAAGACTAAATAGTTAATGCAGATATTTTTAGCTATAAATATTTTTTAAAGAAGTAAGTCTTGATTGTAAGTGTAAGAAGGTTATTCTTTTTTTTTCCCCTCAAAATTTCTCATGCAATGAATGAATTGAATGGAAAAAAGGTGTCATATTTTCAGGAACAGTAGTCCATATACCAGCAAATATTTTTGGGAAAAGAAAAAAGAAAAAATAAAAAATAGTAGTCGTACTTTGCCCTTGTCAAAATATAAGAATTTGTAAAATTTGTAAAATAAAATATAAAAAGAGTAATAATATGCTCAAAATATATTTAATATATTTCTTGATGTATTTGTTAGTAAAAAAAAAACAAAATATTTAATTATTTTTAAATAACAGAAAGAAAATGTTATCAGAGGAATTTATTTTAGAATTAAAATTAGAATAATGTTATAATTATTAAAATCACCCGAAATATATAAAAGCAAATGTTCCACCATTCCACAATTGGATGAGGTGCATGAAAATGATGAATAGTAAGTCTTGGCTTGGCGCCTGAATACTACACGAGGTTCATAGTTTAACAAGAATACTACACGAGGTTAATAGTTTAACTTTCTTGTTATGAACGTTATATAAGAGTAAGGGTGAAAGTTTCCCTCGAATAAAAGTTCAATTCTCTGCAGATGCAATTAAAATTGAATATAAATTAATTGGAGTTGTAATGGCTTCAAAAACGAGATACTCTTACAAAATAAAATGATGAAATGGATAAAATTGATAAGGAATATATATACACACATAAATACGTATATACACACGCACATATTTATGTGTGTATATATATACACATAAGAAGAAAACAAAAGTGTGGTAATTAAAGAAATCCTAAAAATAAGAAGTATGAAAAATATATAGTTAACTAGGAATTTCAGTTGAAAATATGTGATACTATTTATAGTCAATGAATCTTCTTAATATAATTTCTGTCTTTCAACGAATTTGTTTGATCGATTTGCATCTTCATCACACACAACAAAGAGAGGTCTTCCGTCAAACCAGGAAAAAACATTGGTTCTCCAGAAAATGATTTTTCCAAAACCAAAAAACAAATACCACCTGATTAATTCAATCCTCATTTCGATCAATTCCTCAAAGAAACTGAAAAAAGGAAAAATGTCGATCTTATTGATTGTTATAGAAAAGTGAAAAGTTGAAGATATTAATTTGATTTAGAAAAACAGGAAAAAAATAATGGCGACATCAAAAGGCTCAGGAATGCCGCCAAAGCAAGCAGTGAAGTTTGCACGAAGAACGTCCAGTGGGCGTGTGGTGAGCTTGTCACGTGACGATGACATAGACATGTCAGGTGACTTTTCCGGCCAGGATTTTACTAATTACACGGTTATGATGCCGCCGACACCGGATAATCAGCCCGGTGCTAATAATAATCCTGCCTCCGGTGACAAACCTGACGGTCCGAATCCGTACGGAACGTCTAGATTTCATAACGAGTCGCAAAGGAGAAGGACGAGCGGCGGCGACGAAAATAACATGTACGGCGGTGGAAGTGGTGGTGGTGGTGGTGGTGCGCCTGGAAAAATAGAGAGAAGAATGTCATTAATGAAATCCAATAGTAAATCAATGTTGTTAAGGAGTCAAACTACGGATTTTGATCATAACCGTTGGTTGTTTGAAACGAAGGGTAAATATGGAATAGGAAATGCATACTGGCAAGAGGATTCTTATGATCAAGATACTGGAATTGGAATGTCTGATTTTATGGACAAACCATGGAAACCATTGACTCGAAAAGTTCATGTTCCTCCTGCTGTTCTCAGTCCTTACAGGTACACTTTTTCCATTTTTGCCCCTCTCCTTTTTTATATTTGAAAAATTAGTGGAATTGGTTATCTTAGTCTGCATATTTTTGTCAATAATGAGATCATCCCTTCCATTTTTGTAGTTTATAAAGCTTTGATTTAACTTTATTGGCGACAAATATAATATGTATATATATGTGTGTGTTTGTTTAATATGTAGGAAAAGCTCATTATGTAAGAAAAATATTTGTTATGAAATCTTTGTTCTAAGTGGGATATATATATTGAAATATGAAATGGAAGAAATTTTAATTGGAGAAAACAGGTTATTGATCGTGACTCGTTTGGTGGTACTGATTTTCTTCCTTGGATGGAGAGTAAGAAATCCAAACGAAGAAGCAATGTGGCTATGGGGATTATCTATTGTATGTGAAATATGGTTTGCATTTTCATGGCTTCTTGATATTCTTCCCAAGTTCAATCCCATAAACCGTACTGCTGATGTTGCTGCCCTCAAAGAAAAATTTGAGTCTCCTTCTCCTTCTAATCCCGATGGCCGGTCCGATCTCCCTGGAGTAGATATCTTTATTTCTACTGCTGATCCCGAGAAAGAGCCACCTCTTGTCACCGGAAACACTATCCTTTCCATTCTTGCAGTCGAGTATCCGGTTGAGAAAATCTCTGTTTACATCTCTGATGACGGTGGTGCTATACTTACTTTTGAAGCCATGGCTGAGACTGTTAACTTTGCTCAGGTTTCCTCTTCCTCTTTCAACATTTGTTAAATCAAGTTAAATTATCATTTGTTCAGCTATAACTGTAAAGTTCGTTTTTTTCTTTTTGGTACAGGTTTGGGTACCGTTTTGTAGGAAACACAACATTGAGCCTAGAAATCCAGACAGTTACTTCAGTTTGAAAACAGATCCAACTAAGAACAAGAAACGCCCAGATTTTGTCAAGGATCGTCGTTGGATTAAGAGGGAATACGACGAATTCAAGGTGAGGATCAACGGGTTACCAGAGGCTATACGAAAAAGATGTGATATGTACAACTCGAGGGAAGGTCACAAAGAGAAGCAGCAGTCTTCAGAATCAGGTGGTGGGAATGCTACCCAATCAACAAGTAAGGCCACTTGGATGGCAGATGGTACTCATTGGCCTGGTACATGGTTCCAGTCCACTCCTGATCATGCTAAGGGTGATCATGCTGGAATTTTGCAGGTAATTATTAACAGATACTAATTATATTTAGTTGTGAGAGCGTTATTATGTAAGAGAAAAAACTGATCATATGTATATGTGTGTTTAATCTGGTGTGCAGATAATGAGTAAGGTGCCAGATCATGATCCAGTAATGGGTGAAGCAGATGAAAAGACATTAGATTTTACCGGAATAGATGTTAGGCTTCCTATGTTTGCCTATGTTTCTCGTGAGAAACGACCGGGATACGATCACAATAAGAAGGCTGGAGCCATGAATGGGTTGGTGAGAGCTTCTGCAATTCTTTCAAATGGACCCTTCATTCTTAACTTGGATTGTGATCATTACATCTATAATTGTATGGCTATCCGAGAAGGAATATGTTACATGATGGATCGTGGTGGTGATCGTGTCTGCTATGTTCAATTCCCTCAAAGATTTGAAGGGATTGATCCTTCTGACAGATATGCTAACCACAACACTGTATTTTTTGATGGTAACATGAGGGCATTGGATGGTCTCCAAGGTCCTGTATATGTCGGAACTGGCTGTATGTTTCGAAGATATGCACTCTATGGATTTCACCCACCTCGAGCGAATGAATACTCCGGCCTTATTGGCCAAATTAAGGAACCAGCAAAAGTTGGTCGCCGTCAATCCGAAGATGATGAAACGCAACCCTTAACAGAACATCCGGACTTAGCCTTACCGAAGAAATTCGGTAACTCTCAAATGTTTGCCGAATCCATTGCAGTTGCAGAGTTCCAAGGACGACCACTCGCCGATCATATCTCCGTTAAGAATGGGAGGCCCCCCGGTGCGCTACTGGAACCACGCCCGCTGCTGGATGCTCCGACCGTGGCGGAGGCGATTGCTGTCGTCTCGTGCTGGTACGAAGACAATACAGAGTGGGGAGACAGAGTTGGATGGATTTACGGATCAGTCACAGAAGACGTGGTCACCGGTTACCGTATGCATAACCGTGGGTGGAGATCTATCTATTGCATCACAAAACGGGATGCTTTCCGAGGAACTGCGCCCATCAATCTCACCGATCGTCTCCACCAGGTGCTCCGATGGGCAACTGGTTCTGTGGAAATCTTTTTCTCAAGGAACAACCCGATTCTGGCAACTAGACGCCTCAAATTCCTTCAACGCGTGGCATATTTCAACGTCGGAGTCTACCCTTTTACCTCTATATTCCTAGTTGTGTATTGTTTCTTGCCAGCACTCTCACTGTTCTCCGGGAAGTTCATAGTGCAAAGTTTGAACATAGCGTTCTTGCTTTACCTCCTCACCATAACGCTGTGTCTCATTTGTATCTCCCTTCTTGAAGTGAAATGGTCAGGAATTGGCCTTGAAGAATGGTGGAGGAATGAACAATTTTGGGCAATTGGTGGTTCAAGTGCACATCTGGCTGCAGTTATACAAGGACTGTTAAAGGTCATAGCAGGTATTGAAATCTCATTCACACTGACAACAAAGTCTACTGCTGAAGATGATGATGACATATATGCTGATCTGTATGATGTCAAATGGACAAGCCTTTTCATAGTGCCATTAACTATTATAATATGCAATATTATTGCACTGGTTATTGGGATGGCAAGAACCATCTACAGTGAAATTCCACAGTGGAGCAAGTTATTTGGAGGGGCTTTCTTTAGCTTCTGGGTACTTAGTCACATGTATCCTTTTGCCAAGGGATTGATGGGAAGAAGAGGAAGATTGCCTACGATTGTGTATGTCTGGACAGGGCTTGTCTCCATCACTGTTTCTTTACTATGGATTACTATTAGTCCTCCTCAAGGTGACACTCATGCGGATTCTGGCCCTAAAGAGTTGAACCTGGAGTTCTTCTAATCTGTTTTCAATCAAAATTCAAAATTTTCTTCATTATTCCACAGAACAGAACATAATAAGCAAATGATGAGGAAGATTCTACAACCTACCTGATCAATTGGTGCCTCTCTCTCTCAAGTCTCCTAAACTAATGCAACTGTGGACCTTACTGAAGCTAATTGAGTTTCTGGTGGACAAGTGAGGTAACTCTCCTAAGTAGGATTAGAAACGAAACTAGGGTTAATAATACTTTACTTGAATGTGCAGACTTTTTACCATAATACATTTGCTTTCTAGAATGAGTAGAGCGTGTACAATTCATCTAGAGAACCTTTTACATAATGTTTACTCCAATTTTTGTGATGAATAATGCAGTTTACTACAATATTCATGTGGTTTTTTTTTCCCCCCAATATTAGTCCAAGCCTTAGTGTATTTCCATAATGAACATTTCTATCAGCAAAGTGCAATCAAGACAAAAGGTAATCAATAAATTATTCACATTTCAGAACGAATTAAGGACAGCTTGCAATTTTAAGGCAGAAATTTAAGGAACTAACTACTCACAAAAGTGAATACAGAAAATCATGTAATCAGCCAAGCAAGGATATCATCACTGAACATCTATTTTGCCGTCTGGAGTGTATGTTTCTCTGAATTTAGGTAATATTGTATATAAAACTAGACCTATCCATATCTTTCCAAGCCATATGTGACTATAAATTCTGATATTTGATAAAATAAAAAATAAAAAGATATGGATGGATAAAGAATGTTTTTCAAGGACTAGAGAGAGTTACCAATAGGAATTCCTTATATAAGATTAAAGTTATGTACCATATCTGAATTGTTGTTAAAAGAATACAAATCAAGCTAGCAATTACAATTTCACTATTAGTGTCTCAAAAGAGGGAACTCTATTAATCTTCAGTATGATTTGTCCAAAGAGCATTTGAACACACAATTAAGCTTTGGCATTCAAGAACCTTAAGAAAGTTTAGAGAAATTCACGAATTTTAACTGGTCTTTTAACTGCATTTGTGAATCCCTGCAAAGATAAGGATTCTTGTTAGAGGTATAAAAATCAATTAACCCCTAACAATATTACATGTCTATCGCAGAAGGGCAAAAGATCCATAGTCCTGTCCTCATGATATATAAAATATGAAAAGCTGAAGACCCTTTACACAACAAAAATGGGGGACAACTATTATTTACTCCAGTGAATATAAGGGTTACCTAACAACCATGCCATATGAAAGGACATGTGAAACCAAGTTTTAATATGAAAAGCTGCAAATGTTTATCTTTAGACATTCAGCATAAATAATGGATCAGTTACATGGTTCATCCGCGTTGCTGCATAGACTGAGCCTAAAAGATAAATCTTCAATGTGACGAAAAATAAACATTCAATGTGAAGTAGGAAAGTTGATAAAAGAGGATCGACTTTCAAATATCCGCTCATCTGAACATATCCTTGTCCAAACAAACAAAAAGATGCACAATAGACAACTCCACTAATATCTTACTGAAATTGAGGATGTTTATATCTTAGCAAATCCTAATATTTATTTCTTAGCAATAAGTTCAGAATTATGTATAAAGGACGAATTATGGTAACTAGAGGTACACAGAAGAGTTACTTAAGATTAAAGATTTTGCATCAGGATGAATAATGTACCTCATTGAATTTAAATAGTAAAGGACGCATATCTCTCTCCGTTGTTCCTGGCTTTTGCATGTCACAATTCACATTTTGAGACCCATTTTTGCATACCTTTTTAAACCTGGTTTAATTAAAACAATATATTGTCAGTAATAATATATAGTAAGGATGCATAGGAAAAAATTACTGTTATGTCTTTAGATCCACTTTGTAACCCAGATAAATTTGGAAGAGAAAGAAAGAACATCTTACTGAAGCCAGTGCAGATGTACATCTTTAGTGAGAAGGCAAACTCATTGGCATGCTTCAAGAATATAATAGCTCAGGTTACAGAGATTATCCATACAGATAGTGTGATGACAAAAGTGGTTTGTTTAAGTTTATGCCATTTTAGTATTAGTTAAATGCTACGGTTTAAATAAGTTTTCATGTTTGGACTTCCATTATGAATTTTAGAGATATTTCGTTGCTGTAATCAATTTAAAATATTAAGACTAAGGATCTCTAATTTGTAATATAGTTGCAAACTGAGAACCTCAGATGGACTACCCAAATGTACTGGAGGAAGAATAGGGCAGACACAGGACAAACATGAGAAACCAGAAAATAATATTACCTGTCAAAGAAATTGAAGGAACCACCAGAAACCTTCTTCCTCTTCTCAGATGATCTTACTTTCTCCTCTGTAGTGGCACCTTTTTGAAGTTCTAAATTTGATGGCTTTGGCAAAGACAAACTTTGCTGCTGTCCTTGTCTTGAGAAATTATCAGCACTTATTTGCTTAGAAGATACGCCTGTACAATAGGACCTAGAAGACTGTGAAACGCTGTTCTTTACTGAGAACTCATAGTTTTCGTTGTTCGCATCAGCCAAGCTAGGAAATCTTTTACTACTGCTCCGCAAAATTCTTTGTTTTTCCACCTAAAAATAAGACACCACATTTACAATTAAAACTGGTGCTTTGAACAGAAAAACATAAATAGCAGGGTAATGGAAGCAGTAGTTTCACCTCCCAAAGTGAGAAAGTATGATACAATGTCACAGCAAGGTATCTTAACCATGAAGAAGTACAGAAACATAGATTGATTAATTATTTAATCACCAATAACTGCAGAATAGTTCATTCCATTAATCAATTCTAAAATCAGAAACGAGTTAATATCTATCAAATGAGATTTAAAATTCAAAAGTGAAACAGTATTTGACGGTGAATTGTTGGTTAGAATTTGATTCTTTTTCACTGATAAATGCTTGCCAAGGATAGACTGGTTCATCCAAGTAAGTGTTACCAAGCCTCAAAACCTGTTGGTCCAAAACAAGGTTATGGGCCTTGCAACACATATATCAACTAATTGTTAATGATTCTCACTTTGCCAAAATTTGTATCTCAGGTTGATAATGGGTTACCCAAGCTCATTCTAGTTAAGTGTATAAATCCAACCCCTCTCTATCAGCTTAGGCTTTTAGATGAGGGGGGAACAATTCTTATCCGCTTTCGAATGTAGGATAAGAGGGTATCACAGTTGTTATTACTCCCCAGAATGGAAATAGATGTATGGTTGAATCTTGCCATCTGCTAAAACCAATCAATTAGAACTGAAGCATCAACACTTTGGTGTAGTTTCTATTCGTCTTTTTCTTTTTCATTTTTTTTTTTTTCCATTTTTCCTCCTCCAAACATCAGAGCAACTAATAGTGAAGAAAACAATAATTTTTATAACAATAACAACTGCAACAGAGGGGTATTGCACATCCTAAAACAATTCAGTAAATAGTATTAAATACAAAAGTCTCTCACCTCATGAGCCAAAAGTTGTTTTACAGCTGAAGCAAGAACAAAGTGAGATGAAGGGTAGCCCTGTCAGAGCATGAAGATATAGAAAGAAAGGGTCATAATTTATAACACAAATGCACTTTCTTTTACCAGCTAAAAATGAAATATTGGAAAAGGCCACAAAATCAGTGTCTTCCTTGATTTAGAATCTGAAAATACTGACCTTGAAACTTATGAAGTCATCAATTGGGGGATCATAAGAAAGCAACAAAACATCTGAAAGATCAGCATGCCTCTGACCACCAGGTGAAGGACCAGGTTTCAGGTTCTTGTAAGTAACAGCATATGAAACCATTGTATCTACTAATTGATCCAATAGCACCTTTTCTTTCTCTGACAGTAGATGAGGTGCCACCTGAAGATAGAGACCAACAATTTCAGCTTCACAAGGAACACTAATCTCAACCCATCATCCAAGTGCTGTGATGGAACTAACAAGTAGCAACAAAACGCGATGGTTTTTAATGGCCACATGGACCAGTTTCAAAGGGATAGGGCAAAAAGAAATCAAGAAAGAAGTGGAATGGTTCAAAAAGCTTAGATCTTTCAGGGTTTCAATCTGATCTATAGCTCATTTTTTGGCTTTCCTGGGAAAGGTTCCAGCATGCAAGGGTTGATTTACAAGCTAGACATACAGAGATTCTTCCATCATAATGAAATAACTAGATTGAAGTAGTAAGGTTACAGAATTAGGACTTCATAGTTCTCGGCTACAATTTCCCCTTCCCACAACTATTGTATGGAATCAAAGACAAAAGGTCAAACTTTTCTCTAAGCTCAAAGGCAGTTACCAATCACATAATATTCAGCATTATCTTCAAATCCTTAGTCCAACCATAAAACCCAGATCAATATCTAATATATGTAGATGAAACAAGCCGACTTAGCCATAGGCATTAGCAAATGGTAATTTATCCAGGAATCTTTTGCATTTCTATGATAAGCCAGAGAAGAGAGAGTTTGGAGCCCATTCCCTTGATCAGCTTCAGCATAAGTACTAATACACCTATATTTAGATTAAAATCAAATTTACCGGCTTTATGGTTGGTGGAGATAAAATATGTAGAAATGGGGATATTGACGCTTCCACAAAGGATTTAGCGGATAAATGCCTTGATATGTATGGTGAGATTCTGTTCTGCCACAAACGCAGTATATCCAACTTCTCCAACAATATTGTTCGGTATCTGTTGATTCACAATGGAATTCGAATGATATACTATGAATGAATTGCAGATAACATGGTTTGAGATGAATATGAGAATACCTTTGGAAAGACTTTGGCCATTCGATAACTGGTCGAGCAATTTGAGCTACCATACCATGTATTCCTATTGCAATTGTTGGTTGATAAGCTGAATATAAACAAAAATACATGAGTAATCCATTTTCAAATAGACTTTGATTTCCAAATTGAAAACTATTCTTACCTTGAATGGACATATGTTGTGTGCGCATAATATACTTATTGATTATATCAGAAATCTCAAGATTCTCTAGGCATCTGGCCTATAAAGTAAAGAAATTGAGTATCCTGGGTCAACTTGGAAATTGAGTATAGAAAAACATCCAGAAGAAACAATGCTCTTGAAAGAACTTACAGTCTTTTGCATCATAGGATCATAATATTGCAGGCGTAAAATGTTCTCGTGAATCCCATCGAAAATCAAATCATAGTCTCCACTGATTAACACTAGAAGTTACAAAATGAAAATAGTTTTGAATAATGCATATGGAAATACTCAATGTAGTTCATTCACATACCGGTTAGATATTAAAGAATGCAAAAGTTCAAACTCATTGAGTTTGTTAGTGGAGGAACAGAAGGATTTTTTTTCCCGCTTGGATTTTCTCTTTTGGAATATCTGTTTTTTTTCCCATTAAGAGAAAAAATAAAATAAAAAAAGCTTAGGTCTACAATGTCAAGAAAATAATAATGAAATTAGGATCCAATAACTAAAAAGTAACACAATTAAAGAAAGAAAAAAGGTATCATCCTTAACAAACCTCTTTCCATATATCAAAAGCACTTTTTGATGCATCCTTACGGCCAACCGCTTGAGAACTTATTTCCATCTGTGAGGGAAGAGAAATTAATCAAACATAGTAAGAATTTTCTGAGTAAAAGATGAATTATACAAGAAAACATCTCCACCACTTTCGGGGAATGGAAGAATGGATAATTCAAAAGCTGTATACTATGTTGATGCAAAAGCAGCTAGAGGAACCAAAGAGGGGAATAGGATAATTCATCCCATGCTTACAGCATGAAGGACAAGGCCTATATACTGGAGCAATTGGATCCTCAACAATCAGAAACTTGGCAAAACAATTAATAATGTAATTTAAAATCCATTTTTATGGTCAGTTCCATAAAATAAATGGGAATTTTCCTTAATTAGAGATTTCAACTTATTAATTTCATTGAACAGTCCAACCCTTTTTCCTTTTTTTTTTTTTTTTTTTTTCTGGGGGGGGGGGGTGTGGGGGAGAGAGAGAGTAGGTGGCTTAAAAAGCTTCCATGTTGAGTTAGAGAAAGGTTTGAATGTTAATTGATAGTCCATTGGATTGGATTCAAAGAAGTTATTGGCGTGTATAATTAATGCAACATTTTCTCAAAACAAGAAAACTCAGTGTATCATCTAATAAGGTTAAATCAACTAGTTCAAGACAAGTTCAAGCTCAAATTTGTTATGCTAGAGAACAAACAACTCTAAGGGCTAAGAGGAGATTATTATAGTTATGTAAAAATTCTTTAAAATAACCAACGCAGAGAAAAAAGGAAACTAAGAAAAAGTTAATGATCACAACATTACTAAGTAGCTTTGAATAGAAAAAGAAAGAAAAGTATGAAAAAACTAACCACAATAGATCTAAATTTTGAAAGTATTGACTATGTAGAAAAGTTCGCCAGTAAAACTTGCACAGTATTGATCAAGTCAAAGGAAGAACAAAAGCATATATAAGGGACCACAATGCAAAGCCAAGTGGTTCCAGAACAAATAGTTCTATCAATGCTCCATATAGAGGAAAGGACTAATGTCAACCAATTCAAAAAATTAAAAAAGATTAGTTAGATGAGTGATACAAACAGATTATTCACAAAATTAGATTTATGGATCAGAACTTGATTGAAATACTTCCAGCAGATAGCCATGTGTCCTCATTACTTCTAGAAAAATACTTCACACATTTCACAGTAAGTCAAAAATAGCAGATGCAAGTTTAGTGGTGCAACAGAATCATTTGATACTAAATATTATTAATATAGGTGGATGCCCTCAAAGAATTCGATTCACCTTATGAAATGAAAACCTCTATATTTTGTGGCAAGTCCTCCCTCCATTCCAAAGATCTTGTCAATTGCTTCTATATTTTGCCGTCCCAAGAATCTTGTTAATGTTCTATATAAATAGGTCGCTTGTTAATAATTTTCCTACGCTACCCTTATTTAATATACTGTCTCTTAAGTTCAAAAAAAAATTATTAGATGTTTTTGAGGATATATTAATCAGTTTGTATGATATAAATATAAATATATTACAATAATTTTTTAATTCCAGTTAAAACATTGACAAGATTTTTGAGATGGAAAGAATAATAAGTATGGGTAGTAAAACCCATAATTCAATTGGATACATTTATTTAAGAGTAACAACAATGGAAAAGATGATTCTCATATCATACCATATTAAGGGCCTCCTTCTTCTTGTTAAGAAATTGAAGAATATTCAAGCACGAACGTATGTCACACTCTGAAAGGAAAGAATAAGCAAAAATGAAATAAAAGGGAGATCACAGGCAACATAATGTATTCCTTAGCTAATAGAAAATACAGTAAAATAACTCTTCACCTTGAAATCAATATAACTCGTATAATCAATCATGCACCACCACAAAACCCCAACAAGTAATAATATATAACAAGTAAGCATCCATTTTCCTTCTATCATAGAGAGAAATACATAAAAACAATATCTTTCTTGATCTAGAGAAGGTAAAATATCACATAATTTGAGAAATAAGAAGCCAAAATCTAAAAGAACATGTTTTTTCATGATATACCTTACTATAGAAAAAACACTCACCAGTATACTCAGTCAAAGCAGTTAAAGCAATGGAACTTGCTCTTACTCCTTCCTTGTTACAGATATACTTAAGCCTGCAAAATTTGCAGCAATTTATACTAAAGAGTAAGAAAAGAATGGGTTTGGTAAGGCTTCAAAACTTCAAGAATACTACTCTTATAAGTGAACTGATCACAGATTCAGGATTCCTTGATGTAGAAGGTCTTTGTTCCAAAGTTACATTTCCTTGAAAATATAGAAGTAATAGAACCTTGACTGGGTAAAAAGCAAAGATTCAAAGTAAAATTACAAATGAAGGAATGATTCCTTAAGTGAATTTACTTCTTTCCTTAATGTGCATATTATGTTTGTTCATATGGAAGCAAAACAAACAGAGAGTATTGGTATTATAAACCTACTGAAGTTAAGCTAAAAATATAACAAGATAACCAAAGGTTTTTTTTTTTTTTTTTTTTTTTCCTATTTTGTACCTAAAGAACTAAGGGCCTGACAAATCTAATTTTACATTCAAAACATAAATTTTTCCGGCCAAAAATTGCACTCTCAACTCTTGTAGCCCCTTTTTCAGGTCAATTTTGTACATTGAATGGAACAGGCACCTTGAATTTGCATATTGTGACTCACAACACAAGCAGTTGAAGTTTTTAGGACTACTAAGCGTGTTCTTCTATTGGAGGAAAGCTATTCACTTGTCACAATTGCCCTCAGAAAAAGGGCCAAGTGAGATGGATGTGCAAATTTTACTTGCAGAACAGGAAAGTTTTAAATAATTTGGCAAGTCAGGAACTCTTTATGTACAAAAAATTGAAGAAAAAGTTAAAATAGATATGTCGATTTTATATCTAACTTATCAGTTATGTCAATTTCCCTATTTTATGCTTTCACCATTTCCTTGGCTTTCTTGTTTATTGTTTCCTGAGTAGTTTCAGCATGATCAAAAAATGTAGTATTACTGAAATGAAGTGTATTATAACACAGTCAATGGACTTCTGGTCAGACAGACAGTCCCTCAATACCATATGAGTTCCAAAAGAGGAAAAGACCATATGAGAACATTCCAAAGGAGGAAAAGACCATCAATACCACATTAAAATCAGAACAATGCAACACAAGATTGGCTAAACAACAAATGTTTGCATCACAGCATTCTAAGTATCAATTCAGCAAGAAATGCAAGAAACTTATCGCAATACCTTTTCACAACACGATTCGCCGTTGGCTGAACAAATATATGTACCCTGCAATGGATAGAAATATAAAAGAGTAGAAAAATATTTAGACAGGAAACTCATAAAAAGCAGAAACCACATTGGCCACTTAGTCCCTACAGCAGAATCTTCTGAAATTCCAACTTTTAATGGGACAAGCTATTATGTTTCCTAAATTACTCAATATGGATAAAATTGCTAAAAGAGTGCCTTATGATGCATAGCGTTATATTTTTGTGAAGAAAGTCAGGAAAATACAGGAAATGTACTAGCTTTCAGGCCTTCACTTGAAAGGAAGGGTCAGAAATTCGGGGTGTGACATATGGAAAAAAGATGAAAAAATAGTGAAGAGGAGTATTTTGCTTTATTTTATATTCCATACCTAACACTAGTTGAAATAAGATAAATCAAGAACTAAGCCAGTCTCTATACAATTATAGATGAAGCTATTTATTGAGTAAAAACTAATGAAAATTATTTCCTTTTTCTTTTATTTTCCTATTTCCTTTTGTTATGTTACCTGAATTTTTGGGTAAGTCAAAAGTTTAGAGTTACATGAACATGATATTAATGTTACACTCTAGTCCAACTTTGAACTTCTGCCACACATGCATATGCAAGACGCATCTTCAGATAATACTCTCAAAACAAAACCACATATCTTATCTCATTTTGACTCCATACAAAATTTGAGAAACCTACGACTTTCTAGGTTTTCCTATTAAAATTTATTAATATGATAAGAGGAAGAATCCATGTGATGATGTGGATAGGAATACAATAAACTAATATCCAGTCCTTAGCAGATCAGAATGTTCTTTCTTGATATTTAACTTTATATGGAACTTTATGAACCACTCATAAATTATATAGTGTTGACACACATGCCATGTCAACCAAGTGCTAATTATACAAGGTAAAATATTCTTTCCTTCCTCTTCCTCCAAATGGATCATTGATTCAGGTGCCATGAGTTATATGATAAGTAAGCTGGTCTTTCTCCATTTCTCAATCACACATATGCCTATTCAATGTGACTTTTACTTGATGATTCTTGTCATGCCCCATTTTTGATAGCTCACAACACAATTATGGGCATCACTTTCGACCAACTACTTAGTAATTATCTTCATTTTCCAAAGTGGATATTCTAACCTTACTTGCAACATCATATTCATTCATGATCCTAATGAGGGATTAGAGGAATCAGAGCATCAAATCACCCCTTAAAAGCGCAGCATATCCACTAGGGCTCAATCCATTGGCCTAAAACCTAGATGACCAAGGGATATGGAATTCTAGAGGTAGCTTCAAACAAGCACATGTAACACTTAGCTCTCACCGTCTAAGCTAGTTACCTACTCTAATGCCAATTATCACTTTTAAAAACACAAGTCTATGACACGATTATGATTTTGGCAACATCCATAAGTCAGCCAGGTTTCAATATCTCATTCAATTAAGCCCCACCAAGTTTCTGCAAAATCTCATTGCTTGAGATAAATAACTTCCCCTTATAAGTACTGTAAATTCATAATAAAACAGTGGACTCAAATTGACTGAAGAGAACTGGTGTAGTGGTTTGGACCATTTGACAACTACTCCAACCAATACAATTGAAAAACTTGTCATGTAAAATCACAAAAAAAAAAAAAAAAAAAAAAATTATTATACCATATCCAAAAGAGAGGAAACTTACTTTGCCACCTGACGCAATGGCCTTAATGCAGGTGCATATAGATCATTACAAATACAAATCACCTGCATATTCAAACCAACAAAATCAAGACCAAGATATCTGAATTAAATAACAGTTAAAGTAACCTTACAGGTCTTAACAGAGATGTCTTGCCATGCTTCTTCTTTGAGGGCCTCCCTCCAGAATGTTCCCCTTGTGCTATATTTTCTTGTCCAACATCATGTTTTTTTTCAGTAGAAACCTGCAAAAATATATATCGCCATTATACTAATAGTAAAAGTAACAGAATGTCATAATTAGAACAAATCATTTTTCATCATTAATTCCACCAATCTCCTCACATAAAACAACACTGCAGAAACAATTGTCAGAAGATGCGATTTCAATATCCTCAGCCCCTAATTGAGTGGTAAATTATATTTTGTGCTCTTTACCCAACAGTTTATAGGAATATAAGGTTTCAGTATTTATTTTAGTCAATATGTACAAATCTAACAAACACTCTAGGAAAAGAAATCATAGCAACAACTGATCCAGAGTCTATAGCTAAAATTGCGAAACAGGAACTAATCCTAGTCGGCTGAATACATCTTAAATAATTATTGTTAAGAGGATAAATTTAACCCTTCTCTAAATTTAGAGTAAGTGGTAATTTAAAGAAATTTTGAGTTCAAATCTCTGCCAACATAGTTAAGATAGAAACAATAAAGCATCCTACTAAAAGACATTGCACTAAGAAGAATTGCCATCTTGAGCTTATATGGTACTTTATAACAGATAATTGTTCAAGGTTCCAATTTAAGACTTTCTCAAATACATAGCTCTTAAGAAAAAAAAAAAAAAAAAAAAAAAAAAAAGCTATTAAGATGAGAAAAATAAAACAAATGAAAATGATCATCAAATGTAAGATCATTAATGAATATCCAAATTGATGAGAACATATACTTTTCTCAATTCTAGATGGATAGACACAAACCTCACTTATAATACTTCACCCAACAAGGTTACTTTCTATTTAAAGATTAAATAAACATGATTACCAAAGGATTGGCAAGAAAAATAACATGCAACCTAATACAAGCCACAAAGAGCATTAATTTCCTTCAAAAATTGGAATTACAGTGAAATAGAAATATAAGCAAGGAGCACAGAAGTTACCATCTTAAGAATCACCTCAACAGCACCCTTGCCAGCACCAAGTGCCCCATCTATTTCATCAATAATCTACAAGACAGGTCACAATGTTTAAAGAATGTGAACTCATTTGCTGAGATTAGAATGACAGAAAGGAAATAGTACCAAGCAATGGGGCTTCGAATCAGCAATGACAGACTTCATCTGAACTACAGTAAGGATTTTGTCTTCAATTGTTGAAGAGGACCGATCATCACTAGCATTAATCTGTAAAGAAAAGCACACTACTTATTGGATTTTTCATTATTTTAGTGGAAGGCCTGCAAGTTTTGAACTTCACCATACCTTCTGTAGGTTCTATTGAAGACAAAACAAAAACATAAGGAGGTTAACAGGATAGTAGCACTGTAGTGAAATAGACCCTCCCTACTAAAAGTACTATTTGCTTATCCACCTGAAAATGCAAAGTGCCCTTATTTAAATTAATTTTCACACCCTTTTATACCCATTTTACACTCTTATAATGAAACTACCCCCAAAGCACCCCAGCAACTCTTTCTCATAAAAAAGAATTATTTTTCAGCGATCACTAACTCAAGCTTCTTTTTTTTTTTTTTTTTTGGAAGATAAAAAGAATAGAAAAATAAATTAGTTTTTTTTTTTATTGAATTTTACCTCAAAATTGATCCTAATTATTATTCATTCACACATGAAATTTTGAAGCAATTAGTAAATTTCAGAAGCTACTATAGAATAAAAAATTCACTTTTTAGGATTTTCTTTTTTTTTAATGAATTTTACTTCAAAATTAATGTCAATTAAATTCTTTTGATCACAAGTACTATTTAGTATGTTTGGAGCTTCCTTCACCCTAGATATTTTCTCTAAATAAAAAATCAATTCTTTTAAAATTTGGGTAATTCTATCCTAAATCAAATAAAAATGAGATATTCAATAATAAGAATGCAAGATTTAGTAAATCTCATTTATCTTTAAAAATTGCAACTTCTACTACAGCACAATGATACATAGATATTACAGCTTCATTATACATTTCAAAAAAAAAAAAAAATGCTTCCTATGCATGACATGTTTGTGTTATTAACAACTGTGAATGCTTCTAAATTATAGTTCAGAAATAATGTTTTGTGCCACTGAATGACACAAATCTCAAATATAATGACCTGGGAAAATTCTCTGCTTGATTGCCAAAGATCTGAGGGAATAAGGATAAAACTCACTAGGATAAAATTCTTTCTACAAATTATAAAGAACTGAAAATAAGTAACATACCTCTACAACACGATATCCACAATGCTTAGCTGCTACATGTGCCAGTGTTGTTTTGCCCAGACCAGGGGGACCACAGAGCAAAAGAATCTGAACTTAAAAGAAATATTTAAACAACAAAATTCATTCTTGATGAAATAGTTGATGTTAAACCATTTATTCATGTAAGTGGAAACTTTATATACCTGGGCCTTTACTAGCAAGTAATAAGTAATAATGTCTGTAATGCAGACGAAATTTAAACTCAATAATCTCACTAAAATAAAGTCATCAGAATGGTATAGGAAAGAATAAATCTGAATCCAAATAGGAAAAGTTATCTGATCTAGTTAAATACAAAATCACTAAGCCAATTTCACATCAATAATTAAAAGCATGGTGAAATGGAAGAAATGAAAGGGGATTTTCCCTCTCCTTGAGCATGAGTAAAGTGCCAAGAGCTCAGAGTTGAACCTATGATAGAAATTTGGTGAAAAATCTGTTTGTGTGCTTCAAAGGATCCACATAAAAACAAGAATAAGAAGTGGCTCTATGAACAGGATAAGTTCATTCCCTTTGCTTTATGCATAGATGATAATTGCTGTGAAGTCAGTGAAGTTAAATATGCATTGTCTTCGGAGAGTAATGGCACCAGAAAGAGAGTTTAAGTTACATATTTCTCTTACTACCTAATTTCATCAAAAGCCAAAAAAAAAAAAAAAAAAAAAAAAAAAAAAAAAAAAAAAAAAAAAAAAAAAAAATGAACAAAGCAGAAAATAAGGTATTGTTTTTCTGATTAAAAGTAGCTTAGGATGACAAAGAAAGCTACAATAATATATAATCTGAACTTGAATTAAAAATTTTAATCTCGGATTCTTTTTACAGTAAAAGTGCATAAATGATCAACTTTTAACTTTCCATGTGTTAATTTCTATTCAAAAAAATCATTTCACCATTATGAAAATTCATTTCCTGTACTTTTTCCTGGGACAAATAGGAAGACCACATCCAGATGCATAACCTTGATGTTAATTTTGTGACAAATAGTTTTTCTAATACAAATGAAGATGAAATTCTAACCCAAGGTCGACAATAAAATAAATGGTTCCATTATAATGATCCTATCCTCCCTGCTCAATGACAATTGGTTTTGAGTTGGATGCCCAAGATCTTTAACATGGTAGTAGAGCTAGGCCCTTGTCAGCAAAGACACGATGCTCCAAACACACACCAATTTGTTTGCTACTCCATGTAAGATGTCAATGCATTATGTTCCATTCTAACTTTGTAAGGCCCACAAAACAAGGCAGGGTTAGCCCCACAATGGAATCACTGATATCAAATAGTGTTTTGATGCAGCAACAGCATTAAAATGGGTGTTAAAGGACAAGAAGTTACAACATAACCAAAATTCAATAAATCAACAGATGAAGATCCTACTTTCATGTTCCATATATTGGGGTTTTCAACCAGTTATCTCGTTAAATCTTGGTAAAGAGATCAGACACCTATGTCAACATGAGAAGAATTTTATACCGCAAACATTTTAACAGAATTAGTCATCAGAAAATTTGCAGCTGAACTCAAAGGAGAAGAAAGTATAATCTCTATGGATTTAAGAATCTTTGCTTCAAAACAATTTTCTGACCTTTTCTTCCGGTGGACTAGACTGCCTTCGGTGTTTTTCCCATTGTTCTGGAATATCTTTTGAGTTACTGTTATCTTGATTCTGATAATTATGAGTTCTGGGAGTTCCTTTGGTGAATGCAGATTCTCGATTATTTCTAAAAAAGTTCCTAGAATAAGATTTGGATTGTTGACTTCCCAAGGAGTGTCGTTTCAATGAAGACAAAACATCATCTTCTGTGCTCTTAATTTCAGATCCAAAAACACAAGAATCCCATTGTTTTAACCATAATAGAACCTGTGACAGAATATTTGTTGAGGTCAAGGGGCATATATACATTGTGGACTAGCAAATAAAATGAAAATTGATCATAGCAGCAAGAAAATTTTATATCATTATATCACCTAAGTTAGATACTCTAAAAATATGACAGAGAGAACAAGCAGTTGAATCATACCTCACGGTTTGTCTGTTCATCACTGAGAAGCTCCTTGAACGAATTTGGAGCATATTTGTCCACCCATTGTTGTTCTTGATTCACTGGTTCTTCTGAATATTTAACCTGGCTCTCGCCTTCACCACTAGCTTGCATAGCCTATGAATTTAGGTGTCACCATATCATGCAAAATTCAAATGCAAAAATCTCCTCAAATTTGCTACAGCAATAAAAGGGGACAAAGAACTAGCATAAAGTTATTGATAAAAATGAAAGTGGCAACTATGACTTTTTTTTTATCAGTAAAATTTCAAAGAAAATAACAATCTAGATGAATCAGAAAGCATGTCATGTAGTCAGCTGTGGCAAGATGCATCAGAAGGCATCATCTATCCTAACAGTCCACAACTTAAACAAACTTGATAATGTGGCATTTTTTGCCTTAAATTCACAAAAAGAATGTCAAATGAAGAACCAAACAATGGAAACAAAATTCAATAGGAGTTCATCTTCTTCATTTCTTTGGTACAAGATTGAAGAACACAAAAGCAAGAAGAGTCTGGTGCCAGGGCATTTTATTTCCAAGAACTAAACCTACAAAACTCCATTTTAAAATGGAAAGGGAATTTTCTGGGCCAAATTGTGATAACCAAGGTCCCAGTAAAGCAACCATTTCTTGGTGATTGGAAGTTAATCCAACAAGAAGGGAAAAAAAAAAAAAAAAAAAAAAAAAAGAAGAAGTTTGAAAACTATGTATAGGTGCATTTGAAGAACTCAAGTCCTTTGTACTGAACAGCATAGAAATTTTATATGTTTTCATTTCTCATTTTTTGTAATATCTTTTCCTTGTCATTGATGATGAAATCAAAATTATTGTAAAGCATGGATAACCTAGAACCAGGCTTACCTTTGAGAACTCATCTTGCTCTATTCTTTGCATTAAAACTCTAATAGGTTCTAGGGTGAGACCTGCAAAGTGGATACAATAGTTCAGAATTAGCTGCAAGGTAAAAGACTACACAAATTAAAGAAAAGACAGTAAGTTATGTCTCTCTATGCTTATGATTCAGCCTTTGCATCTTAAACCATCCCCCCCCCCCCAGTCCTGGTCTTATTGTGTTAATCTCACTTCATCTTAATCTGGCTACCCTTTCCAATTATAAGAACTTCAAGAAAAGGGAGGAAGAAAAGAAAGGAATGGCATATTTGCTTGATGAAAATAGACTTGGAAATCTAACAAAGTCCAACTGGATTTGATTTCATTTATATTCTTATCTGTGCATTTAACTAAATGTTGAGCCATTTTATCATTCAATTTAAGAGAAAAAATGAGTTAAAGATATTGACAAAATGGTGATATTGACATTGCAGTTACACTCATTTTTCGCAAAACATAAACTCCATATATACTCAACTTAACATTAAAAAAAAATAAATAAATAAAAAAAAAATCTCCTCTCAGGAAAACACTGAAACTCTTAATCAAAATAAATAGACTGCATAATTTCTTACATTTGAAAACACACAACTGTATTACAGAAAATAATTATGTTTCTTGTAAATAGTACTTGAAGTGGAAATGCCTCCTAATTCCCTCCAAACTTCAAAATTTAAAACTAAAATGAATATATCTAATTCTTAATATGTTCATTGAGTAATTCATTATTGATGAACTTCCATTTTAGAAATGAAAAAGACAAAATCTAAAGCCATGTAATTTGCAAAAGAACAGAAATCTCTTTCCCCTAAGAAAGACTATTAGTAACCTAAACATTTGGAAATCCCATAATCCCAGCTAAGTGAACTCTAGCACGTTGGACTTTTGTAACCTTTTTCATGATGTTCTATAAATAAGTAAATTGTTAGAAAATTATACATTTTCTGCAATCAATTTCAGTTCATTAAGCACCAAGATTCCAGCACACAACAAGGTCGTCTCCTCCACTGCTCCCCACCCCCCCTCCATTTCAGTTCTGCAGAAAATAAATAACATGAAATATAGCAAAAATCTTTACCTTCAGAATTCCCCTTAATATCAAGTTTCTTCACCTTCTCCTCTTTTTCCACTCCACAAATCTTTGCATAAACTCTCTCCCCATCCAACCCCGTAACAGGCATGAAATCTCCCTCTATCTCTGCTGCATACCTCCACAAGACCTTCTCTTGTTCCACCACTGCTACATCCGCATCCCGCCTAACTGGTGGTGGAGGCGAATACCTCAGCCAATCCTCATCATCATCATCCCCCCTTTTGGGACCCTTTTCACCCTTCATATTATCAACTCTACTCCTCTTATCCTCTCCAACATTGGGCAAATGAGAAGCCACGTCATAGTGTAGGCGTTTCTTGGGATTAATCTCCAATTGAGATTTAATTGAGGTCGGTTTTGATGGGATGGACAAGGTGGGTTTTGAAGGTGGAAGTTCGGGTTCCTCCGGCTCTGGCTCCGGTGATTCAGGTGGTTCAGGCTCTGACGGCGGAGATGGCGGTTGAAGGTAATCGAGATCAATATCAAAATCATCGTGGAGATTAGAATTGTTGGTTTCAATCCATTGAAGCTCCTCTGGGTCTGGAAAATCATCAATCTCCATTTTTTCTCTCTGCTATGGGTTTGGATTCCAGTATTCTGGTGGGGAGGGCAACGGAGCTAAAGGTCGTGATAGTTTTTTTTTTGGCGGGAAAAGGAATCGTCGAATTTTTATTTTTATTTTTATTTTTTTTTCTTTTTTAATGAAAAGAAAATTCATTTAATAAAATATTTAATAAAAAAATTAGTGGTTCGGATTTAATGTGTATATTTTGTATATGTTGTGATTAATAGAAAAATTATTTAACAGGAAAGGTTGGCAAAGTAAATAACAAAAAAATTTAAAATAAATAAATAAATAATGAAAGTTCTAAACTTGTAAGATATAAATAATTTATGAAGTTAAATATGTTAATCTTCTATATTTATACTAGTGAAAATATCTGAACAAATCCAGAGTTTTAAATAATAAAATAATTTGAACAATAATTTAGATTATTACAATAAATATAAATTTAAAAATCAATAATTTATCACTATTTTTTATAACTTTATTTATCTAACTAAAATACTTATGAATATATCTTATATATGTAAAATTATAACTTTCTTTTTTTTGGTTTTTATTGTCTTTTTATTTCATTTTATATGTATTTTTCCCTTTGGATTCAACAACGAGAATGAATCTTTTATATCCTTACATCAAATTATGACCTTCACCGAAATATGAGTAAAGAGATTAAATTTTATAAAAACAAAAAACAAGAAAAGAACGTAAAATCAAAATGTGTGACTTCAATAACTACACAACAAGAAGGCAGAAGCTAATGTTTAATAAATATTGGAAAAGTGTTTTGAATACATAAAAATCTGTATCGATCTTTGTATTCTACATATCCACTATACATCTTTCTGGTTTTTTTTTTTTTTTTTTTCCTCTATCCATAATCCAAAAAAGAAAGAAAGAATCCTAGTATTAACACCGCTCCGGGCTGGCGGAAAATGCTGTGACCAAAGAGTATACCAAATGATATTCTACCAATCTTGGGGGTGTCTGCGGGGGGATTGGAAATCCTAACCATGCATGGTAGCATAATAAGCTACTCTATAAATTAATTGAAAGGAAAAATGTGGGCATTTTAAATTATAATAATTAGATTAGGTACATTTAAACCCATGGCAAATGGATAAAAAGATCACCAGAAACAAAGCTATGAGGATACCAACCACAATTAGTTTTATTTTCATATTCTCAAACCACATCTTCCTTCTTATTTTGGTCCCTTGTTGCCTAAAATCTTGTGCCTGGAAAATCAGCAGTGTTTCCATTAAAGAAAAAGTTTTTAAGGCAAATTAATGTAATTTAATGGATTTTTTTAGAGAGTCATTAAATTAAATTACATAAAAAGATTGTTATAAAAACGATTTGATTTGGTTCAAATTAAAATTAATTAAATTTAGGTTTAAGATTAACCTTGTGATCGAAGATTTTCAGTTTTATCCACCAGCAACTCAATCTTTTCACCACGGTCAAGAACCTAATAGTAGCAAAGGGAAAAAATGTAAAAGAGTAAGCTTATAAATATGCAACTCATACGCAAGAACGCATACATACTTGGATAAAAAGAACTAAAAATGGTATATTTGGTCCTAAATCTATTAATATTTGGTAAAAAATTGGTCCATATATTATACATTTAATTATTTTGGTCTTTTACAAAATTTTACATTGTGAAATTGGTCTTTTTACCTATTTATCTTTAAACTAATTATAATAAATTTAACCGAAGAAATAAATCGAATGATCAATTTTTAAAAATTTTAAGAAACAGTTTTCTTTAAAATATATATATAAGGATTAATTCCACCTAATAGTAATAATTTTAGGACCAAATAAACCAATTTTTATCTTTAAAACGAATGTTAATAGGAATTGAGGTATACTATAAAGAGGAGGGAAAAGGCAAAAACTTATTTACCTTCTCAATGTTTTCCATCATCACTCCCTTGACTTCATTAACTTGAGCTTTAACCTTAGAAATCTTGTTCATTTCTTCTGGATGATCTACAAAGTATTGCATGTGTTCTTTCAGCTTTGGCCTGCCATATATATATATATATAAAATTAAAAAAAAGATCAAATCACATTCTTTAAGCAAATTAAGAGGTAAAAAAAAGTAAGTAACTGTGCAGAACCAAAGGGCAAAAAAAGGAAAAACAGAGTACCCGAATTCTTTGTTCAGGCCTTTAGCATTTGCAGTAGCTGCTTTTCCTCCACCATATCTCTTGTTAAAATCCTCCTTAATGCGTTCTAAGAAGGCAATAGGTAGCTGCCTACCTACAGATTCAACTGCAACAACGCAAAATGCTGCAAATTCAAAAATCAAAAACTGCCATTAATTAGTTTATGCCAAAATTATACATAACTATAGTTAAATTTCCACTAACACACCCATCACCTTTGGACTAATCGAACACAAATTCCCAATTGCATATCTAATACTTTTTTAAATCAACAAATAGGGTTGTACTCAAATTTCCAGACTTAACTATTATACTTAATACAATATTAAATTAATTTAAAATTCATCTAAAAACATAAACCCAATCAAGAAATTGAATTTATTAGTAGTAGTAATAATAAAAGTGAATGAATATATAAATGAGATTATTCAAAAAAACATCAAATTAAGTTTTACAATTCAATTTCCAAAAAGAATTACTTGTGGGGGCATCTCAAATATCAAATAATAAACAATTATAGGAAAATGGAAAAAGGAATGGAAAGAAGAAAATTCTACGTTATTTTTTAAAACAAATCCTTCCAATTTAAGCCATGAACACGGTAAATAATCATATCTAAAATGAAAATTCTCTGAACAATTATTTTTGTTTTCCTAACTTTGATTATAATTTCTAGCAGACTAAAAATAAAATAAAAATCAATAGACGAATGATCAAAAGGAAATAGGCTTACTGAATCCACTTTCAACAAGATAATTGAAGGTATGACCATCACAGTTGTAAGTGAATCTGTTATTGGTTGCAGGAAGTTTCTGAAGGCATTGACCGGCGATAGTGGTGAAATTGCCGGTGAACTCTGTATACTCGGCCAAAACCACCGTTCCGCGAGCCACAAAGCTGTAGATCAACGTTTGCTGACCCATTTTGTTTTTCTGTATATATATATTTTTTTTTTTTTTTTTTTTTGACCTTTTTCTTTACAAAACAATAAAAATTAAAAACATCAGGGAAACCCTAGTTCATGTTTCCTTCCGTCCTTTAAGATAAGAGGAAGGGGGGAAAATGAAAGGAAAGAAGAGAAAAAGGAAATTGGGCGTTCGGCGTTCTGATTCAGAGAGAAAATGGAGGAGAAACGTATGGAATGGCGAAAAAGGTGTGAGTTTTTGTTAAACGCTTAATCCATGTAGAAAAGAATGTCTACCCGTAATCCATATAGTTGACGTGCATGTGGAACTTCGTAAACTAATTAATTTTTTTTTTTTTAAAAATATATATATATATATATATATATATATATATATATATATATATATATATATATAGACAACCAAATTTTATTTATATATTTAAATATATATAATATATATATAATTAAATTTAATTATATATTAAAAATATCGAAAGATTTTGTTTTTGGATGAGTTACACGACAAACTAATAGAGATCAAGAGAAGCATTCAGGGAGATGAAAATCAGAGGTAAAATTAGTGGTGATTGAGAGAAGAAATGAAACTCCGATGATGACTGTGATGTATTTGGATAATAATTATATTGGATCAATATATATATATAACATGTAATGTTCCATTATATATAATATTGCATTTGAATAATAATTATTTTAAAAATAAATGTGATGTTTGAATTTATTTGATTATTTATTTAATTATTTTTGAGAAATTTTAATTTTTATTGAAACTCATAAATTTATGAAACTATTACCAATGATATACGCCTTAATTAATCGAACATTGTTTGAAAAAATTTAATTAATATTTTAATTTTTTTTTTTTTTTTTGAACAATTTTAAATTTAAAAATTGTATAAACGCAAAACTTTTTAGCATAATTTCAAATTCTTATATATAAAACATTCATCTGATTATCATTATCATTATTAATTTTTACTATTATTTATAATTGTCTATTTAAAAAAACATGCAGAATTTTTTAAATTACTATTAGATTTTTCTAAACAGAAATATAATAATAAAAAATAGAAAATTTATTTTAATATTTAGATGAAAAAAAAAATCAGCGAAACTTTGTATTATTTTCTACTTTGAAACAAGAAAGCAAATTCTAATAATCCCGGTGATCTATTCTTCGTCGTCTACACTGATAATTCTCAGTAGTCGGCGGTAACTTTTTTTCAACCATCTTTGAAAATGCGTTAATGTTCCTGGAAATTTTGTTTATTAATTTGATTTTCTTTTAAACATTTATTTTCAAAATATTAGTTCAATTTGTAGCCGTTGCGCTTATATTTTAAGAAGGATTGGGTTTAGATAGTCAGTAGTGTAAGTTGAACCTAGCAAAATGGTGAAAATTGGACTGTTGAAGTTTGATTCAGTAAATTCTTTGATATTTCTGAAAAATAGTTTCTTGGATATTCGGGTTTAACACTACGTGTTTGATGAAATGTTTGGTAGAGAGTTTATTTGTTGCCATCTTGAACTGGAAAATTGGGTATTAACCTTATTGCGAGTGTTTCAAAATTTTCATTGGTATGGTACATGGAGATGAATTTTATCATTCGGTTGTGCACTTTTAGTTACTGATTGCGAAGTTACTTCATTTGATATGAATTTCTTGATTAATGTTTTTCTTTTAAATTGTTGCTCTTGAGATTTGAGATTGGAAGCTTATGCTATGGTTTAATTTTATTGTCTAGATGGCATGGCTTGTGATAGTCATTTCGTTGGTGGTAATCTGGGTAGCTTCTTTATGCAAGTTACTCCTGGAGTCTTCCTCTAAAACTGTGGCTTCTTTCCCAAACGGTAATTACTGCAAGATTCCCTTTTTTTCTGTGCACAAAATTATTGCACTCTCATACTGAAAATTTGATCTATATTATTTGCTCTTTTTACAAAAGCAATGTGATAGTGAAATTTCAATTTTTTTGCTTATGTTAGGTGGCAGTACTTCTGCAAGGAAAAATGTGATGTTGGTTATCGCACATCCTGATGATGAGACTATGTAATGTCAAATTTCTAAGTTCTAGTCTTGTTTAGGTGAAATTCATGTCTCATTTGAACGAACCTGATTTGATTTCTACCCATGAAGCTACTGAATTTATTTGCAACTATTGACTTTATCCATGCCTAGTATTTAGGGTCCTGTTTCGTAATTGGAGCATGACAAATGTTGATGGATTGATCGTAAAAGTTATTGGCAAATTATGTTCATATTTGACACTAGCAAGATTGTGTACTTGAAACATTATGGGAAAAGAGAATCAATTGAACCACACTTTTTTTACCTCTCAGTACTTTTCTGATTTCTGGATAATGATTTTTCCCAGATCCAATTTGCTAGTTAATGAGGTAATGATTTTCCATTATCTAATCCAAAAACTTGTATTTTGGCATTTGCAGGTTCTTCACTCCAACCATTAATTATTTGACTGCACTGGGACATAACATTTACATATTGTGCCTGTCAACTGGTAATATCATTAACTTACTATGGCTCTTATACCGTCCATGCAAATGGGAACTTTATCAGAACACAAAATGAAATGCTTGCATGTCTAATTGATGTATTTTGTGCAATCAAATTGGCTTGGTTGCAAAAAATAAAGCTGAAGCTCTATAGAGTAGAAAATTGGAGATATTAAATAAAAGTCCAATATTTTAGTGGAACTGATTTATTTGTTCCTAAGATAATTTATCATTTTGTGTTTCAAACTTTTATTTGCTTCCTGATGTACAGAACTTGTGATCCATGGATGTAGAAATTGTACTCAAGATGGTGTTTGTTGTTTCCTTGATATCTGGGAATCTAATAATTTCTGTGTTTGAGGAGATTAATTAGTTCAGTATGGTGGGAAGTCACTTTCTGTTTAAACTCCAAAAACTATCATATTTTTGCACTTTAATTTTCCAGGTTCCAAAAAGAATTCTGGCTTCCACATCTACTGCTAAAATTAGTATCTCAGAGTAATGGAACTCCAGTGGTATCTCTTTCGGTGCCAGTTGTTGCATGTATTTTACTTTTGTATCTAAGTTAAGGAAAGTCTAGGGAACAGAGAATGTTACTCTTCATTTTCAAGTTTTTGCCATTTGTATGTTTCTTTGGTCTTGGTTAGATTTTATATTTGACAGTCGATCCTCTGTCTGGACATCGATTGGGTGTATTTTCTCTTTACATTTTCATCTCTTACAGCTTTCTCTTGTTTATAGGTAATGCTGATGACATGGGAAGCGTTAGGAAAGAAGAGCTGTATCTGGCTTCTACGGTCCTAAAGGTGTGTTAGTTGTGATTAAATAATTTTTGTCTTCTGCAGTTTTCTCCTCACGCAAGAATAATAACTATTTATGTCCATGCTATTATTCATCATGCTCCGTAACCACAGTATTATGTTCGGTAAATTCAAAGAGAATTTTGAAATTTTGTGTTATAATTGTAGCTAGGGGTGGTGAATTAATACACAAATTACAAATTATCTAAGGAAGTGTATCCCTAGAATCACATAATTAAATATAATCAGATCCCCAAATCAAGCATATTTGCACAACTAGATCTGTAACATGTTCCTTTTTTCTCTTCATGTGATCTCATCTAAGTTTTCCTTAAAAAATTCTATTGAGCTATAAGAGCTACTGCTTACAGGAATTTAACACTTTCAAAAGGTCTTTATGGGAGTTAGTTAAATTCACCTTTTCTCCTTCAGGTCCCAGCCCAGCAAGTAAAGGTTGTTGATCATCCAGATATACAGGCATTTTTTCTTAACTTTCTCAAAGCATTTGGTATATTGTTTTGTCATTTTTGTTTCCCCAGCATATGTCAGTTTTGATGAAAGTATAATTGCTCCATGTAGGATGGTTTTGATAACGTCTGGAATAGTACTTTGTTAGCAAAGATTATTGATGATGAAGTTCATTCCAATGCTATTGACTTGGTAAGATTTAGTCAATATGCTGTTTATTTATTTCCTAATGTGGTTCTGACTTAATGAGCCTGATATTCTCTCATGGATATTTGTGGCCTTGTGAATTCACTTCCCAAAAACAGAAGCATCATTTTGGAATCTTTCTCTGAGTGCTTTTATGTTTTTTTCCCTCATCTTTTGATGCAAAAAAATATATTCTAATTTTGTATTAATATGATTCTTTCCTGGGCTTGCCAGATCATTACTTTTGATAATTTTGGTGTTTCTGGTCATTGTAATCATCGTGATGTACATCATGGGGTGCGGTAAGTAGATCCTATCTGCATGCCCTCTCTTTAAGATTCATAAACATTTCTAGCATATCTTCTACAACCCATTTAATCTTAAGCTAATTTCAGTGTGAAATTGTTTTCTCCCTAAGAATAATTAGTTGTGGTAGAACAAGGAGATACATTTGTTACATTTAAAATATTCATTAACCGAAATAATCTCTGAATAATGATTAGACAAAGACTTCTTTTTCTAAGTGTACTGAAATGAATTTTGTCATATCATGCGAAGTGGGGTTAGCTTTTCCTATTTGCAGTTCGTTATGTTATTGGTCATGACTACTTCAAAATTGAAGAGTTTGGGAAGTTCCAATCCCCACTAAAACCATATTGCTTTTAGCTAATACTACCGAGTTGTAAATTTTATTAATTGGGTGACCTTTGCCTGGGCGTCTTTTGCTCTATCCTTTACTTTTATTATTTTTATTATAGCACATGAACTTTGAACCTCTGATATCTATGTATATTTGAAGGGAAAAGATGAATGTACACTTTTAGAAAGAAAAATAATAAATGTGATGTTCTGATAAGAAGACAAAACAATGAAGAGAGAAGGATGAAAAAGACGAGAACAAAAAAATACTTCTTTTTATATCAAAAACGCGAACAAGTATTTTTGAAAAATTAAAAAAAAAAAAAAGAAAAAATACAAAAGAGGTCAAAGGGGAGTACTACCTATATTCAGGAATAGCACTGAAAAGAACTGAATCTCAAAGCTTTTGCAGTTCTTTTTTTTTTTTTTTAAATCTTTTTTGCCCCCAAATATCAACTTGAACTGCCCAAATTTGAGAGATCTAGACTTTCAAATCTCTGTTTCTTCAAAGATATTACTATTTTTCAGTAGCATTATGTCTTTGACAGATTTTTTTCTTACCATTGATATAAGTGTCATTATAATATGACATTAATGAAGTTTATTTTTCTCTACATAATGCAGAAAGCTCCTGGAAACTACTTCATTTAAAATTGATGCCTGGGAACTTGTAAGTTGTAACAGTTTTTCCTTTGATATTTCTTATCAAATTCGGTTTCTGACAGTTGAAAATTCAAATCCTGATACTTGAACTCCTACAATATGTACGTAAATAAATTGATTCAGTTTTAGAGATCAGTTGATTATTGAATACTCTTGTGGTGTTATGAAGTTTTACATTTAAGTGATGACTGGCTGCTAAACACTATGACACTTCCATATGCTTGGCCAATAGAAAAGGAACCCCATTTGCACATTTTTTTCCCCTTTTTTTTACCTTCTATATTAGTAAATAAAGCTTACATTTATTAATGTTTACCCTTTCTTCTAATTAATGTTTTTTAATAATTTATTTGTAAATGTGTTGTACTGTGAAAGGTGAAATCTTAATATGCATTTCCAGTATTATAATACTTAGCCATGAAATGATTTCTTAGACCGAGTAATATATTCATGGTCTTGGTGGTTGAACTTTAATTGGATATTACGCCATTTTCTTTTCCCCCATGATTATGAACTTTAACTGAATGTCGTCCATAATACAAGAATGAGGAATATGAAACCAACAATTAACAGAAAGCAAAGATTGACCCATCATGGCTAGCTTATGCGCAGGGATATTAGTATTGCGAGGGTTAAAAACCACTTTAAATTGGCCAGTTCTGCATAGATGTTGCTTCAAGTTCTCCAATACACCCTCAAGGCTTCAGAAGTTCTTGTCCTCTTGTGTAAGCTGTGACACCACCCGCTTGCAATCAGTTGCAATGATGACAGATGACCCCCAAAATTTTTGAATAAGATCCCAACTGCACCATAAGTCCATCATTTCCTCATGCTCCGCTCCAGTGATTTGTTGCAATGGACCAGCCCCAGACAACAAAGCTTCACCCATATGGTTCCTTAAAAAAATCCAAAACCAGCTCCAGTCAGTGAATAAGAGGCATCCACATTAAGTTTCAACCATCTCATTCCCGAGGCTTCCATTTTGATGGGTGTTCCAAATGCATTTGATGCTATGTATGTCGACCTTCACCAGCCTTGTGGAAAGAAGCAAGGAAGTCCATCGCTTGATCTACGGTCTCGTGTGGAGTAGCATGCTTATGGGAGAATATAAAGGAATTCCTTGCCTGCCATAGACTCCATAAGCACATGACAACACGACTCAAAATGCTCTTTGTCTGCTTTGGATCTTCCACCAATAACCTGAAAAAATGCAGCCACGAAGAAGCCTGTGACAACAATTGATATAGATATACATTTAGTCGTCTCCATGCTACTTTGGCAAAAGCACAATGGAAAAATATGTGGGTATCATCCTCAGTAAGATGATGGCACCGCGGACATTCCCCGTTTGTGATAACCCATCTCTTCATTAAGTTTTCTCCAGTCGCCAAAGCATTTTGGCTGAGTTGCCATGCAAAAATACGTACTTTTGGTAGCACATCGCAGTTCCATATAAGAAACCAATCCTTCGATACATTAAAAAGTCCTGCAATGCAAGAAGCTGCCTTTTTGTTGATAACCTAGTTTGTAGGCGGAAGCTACAGAAAATTTACCATTGGCAGTGTAGTGCCACATCAAACTGTCCTCCCCCCATTTGGGTTTATAGGCACACGAAGGATGAGCTCAATATCTCTTGGATAGAAAAGAACTTGTAACAAATCATACCTCCAGAGTCCATGACTAAGAAGGTTACTTATAGTTACCTGTTCCGAGAGAAAACATAGAGGAGTTATAATCTTGAAACTCCCATCAGAAGGCAGCCAAGGATCATAAAAAACTCTAACTTTATGCCCATCTCCAATACGTCAACGGAGACCTTTATTTAGCAACTCACGCCCAAAATAAAGGATCTCCATACATTTGAAGGGTTACGCCCCATACCAGCTGAAGGAAGTCTTTTTGTCTATAGTACTTAGCCCTCATCACCTTTGCTACCAAAGATTCCGGATATTGAATTAGGCGCCAACCTTGTTTTGCAAGGAGTGCCTGATTAAATAGATGCTGATTTTTTAAACTCATCCCACCATATTGTTTAGGTTGGCACATCTTGTCCCATGAGACCCATGTCATGCCTTTATGGTTTTCATTAGCTCCCCACCAAAATTTACGAATCCAACCATGTATATCATTACATAACCTCAATGGTAACTTGAAAAACGACATAGCATAACTTGGTATAGCTTGAAGCACCGCCTTTATCAAAATCTCTTTACCCCCTCGAGATAAAAGTTTTTCCTTCCATCCATGAGTTTTTTTCCACACCTTATCCTTTAAGTAAGAGAACACCTCTGATTTAGAACGACCAATAAGGTATGGAAGTCCTAGATATGTACCACCACCATCGCTAATACGCATTCCCAAGACATGAGCAATCCCCTACCTTCTAAACAGAGGTAAATGCTTAGAAAAAAAGATTGCAGACTTATGCACATTAATTTGTTGACCTGAGGCTTCTTCATATGCTTGTAAAATCGAAAGCAAACTATTAGTGTTGCCGGCATTATCCTAGATGAACAAGAGACAATCATCCACGAAAAACAAATGAGATAGGATAGGAGCAACTTTTCCCATTGAGATTCCTGCCCATAAACCTCGTGAGACAACATGTTTATTAAGACAAGAAAACCCCTCAGCACATAAAATAAACAAATAGGGGGATAATGGGTCTCCCTGTCTAATGCCTCTCGTGGGAGAGAATTGTACTGATGGCTTGATAACTCTACTTTTTGTAGAGTTATTATTATTTCTTAAGCTTGATTTGAGTTAAGAAGGAGTGATATGTCTTTTATTTTCGGTAATTTTGTGTTTATTTCTATTAATTGTTGTGTGATTGTTTTATTTAGGGAAATGGCTGAAATTTAAGGAAAACAAGTGAAATAGGGACTGAATTGAAGATGAAACAAAATTGAGGGATTTAATGCAAAAGTGAATTACAAGGAGTTTGGGTCATACAAATTGTAAGGAGCCAAAGAAAATGATTGGGTTGATATGTGAAAATGAAGAAAACAGGAAGTAAAGGAAAAGAAGCCCAATTAGTCCAAGAAATTGAAGAAAGAAAAAGTCAAGAGAAGATGGTCTGGCAGAATGAATTGAAGGAGGAATTGGATTATTCCTAATTAACGGAAATTACAGGAAAAGGTGGAGAAAATTCAGGAAGTAAGTGCTATTTTTTGGGAGTCGGGTGTGAGCTTCAGCGATGAAGAGTGAAGAATTTTCTGAATTTGGAGGACGTCGGCAGAGAGGAAAAAAACAGAACAAGAGCCTATTTTTTACGGAAGAAATTTTATAATTAGATATAATTCAGAGTTGGACAGTACGAGAGAGACATTACAGAAGACATTCCGTAATTAATCACTTCTTAGCGAAAGCATCGAAGGAAGAACGAAGAGAAGACATTCTCAAGTTCAAGATCGAAGTAATCCCATTGAATTCAAGACGTTGTGCTGAATAATCAACAAAGGGGCGATTTCAAAGCTTTCATTTTAAGAAATTAGTTTGATTGCTTGTTACTTTCTCGTTGACATCTCTGTAATCATTTATTTTATCGGCTGAATTTTTACAAAATGATTCTGTAATCTGTTTTGTTGGGTTTTGAATATGGAATTATGAGCTAAATTTCCATACACTAGGCTAGTTGGAACTTGTTATGTAAACTCTTGATTTGTGGGTATTGAAGTTATATATTGTTTGACAATTCTCTCAAGTGTTTATCAATTGAATTTCTATTATTGATTAAATATCTTTGGTTGATAAATGAGTTAAGGCTTGGATCTAAAAGGATTAAGGTTTAACGGACACAACACTTGATTGGTGCTTGATTGATTTCTATGATTTCAATTTTTGTGGTTGTATAGACATATACAATTACCCCGCATAATCCTTGAGAATTTTTGTGTTTATTGTTAAGTCCTGATTTATAAACTGCATAGACGTATGAGTTTATTGTTGTGGATTGAAATTATGTGATGTTGAAAAACGTGCATATGTTTTGAGAAATTCTGGATTAATTGCTACAACATTGCTATAACATCAGTACAATATTGGCCATCTTTAATACATAACAAGAGAAAACTAGTCTTGTGCTCAATTAATTTGATATATTCTTGATCCGAATATCTGCGTTATGTTTTGTTCACTGTTTTAATTTATTTTCTTAATTATTTAATTGTATTTACTTTTCTAGTAGATTTAGTCAACAAACCATCTATTTGATCTATTTTTAATCCACACATTATTACGTGCATTTCATAGTATTTTCTAAACAATCCATGTGAGATCAATATCTAGTACTTGAGTATTATATTACTTGTTGACAGTGTATGCTTGCACTCGTGTTACATATTTTGCACAAGTTTTTCTCCATTAATGAGTATTCCGAAACGGACAGTTGTAACACCTTGCATGATCAAAGAAACCAAACGCTTTGGAAAGTTCATTCGATGTAGGCTCCATCGTAAATATCCCCATTCAACTCGGTTGTACGCCTTACTCATATCAATTTTTAGAGCATATGCATCAGATTTAGAAGAATTTCTCCCCAAATTCAGCTAATGAAACACCTCGAAGCAATAATAATATTATCGGTAATTAACCGATTCCTGACAAATGCACTTTGGCTTTCTCCAACCACCTTATCCAGAACAGGTTTTATCCTATTAACCAACACCTTAGAGAACAGTTTATACATCACATTGCATAAACTAATTGGCCTAAAATCGACCATAGATATCGGCTTCAAAATCTTTGGTATCGGAGTAATAAATGTGTCATTCAAAACACCGATAGATTGGTTACCATTCAAACAATTAAGAAGCATCTTAGAGATAGAAGTCCCTACCTTACTCCAGTGCATTTGGAAAAACTTAGCATGGTATCCATCTGGACCTGGCGCCTTAGTAGGGTGCATAGTATGAAGTGCAGCCAAAATATTAACCTCAGTAAATGGTTCCTGCATATGTAATTTTTCAGATTCTGCAAGTCGGGGAAAGGAAACACCATGAAAAATATGATCATAATTAACATTCTGCTGGGCAGTAGAGAAAAGAGAGGAAAAATAATTAACCGCCACCATCGAAATATCCTTTGTATTTGTAGCCTCAATCCCATTCCCATCCCGAATTTTATTGATACCATTCCTTCTGCGTCGATGACTCGCATGATGGTGAAAATAGGATGTGTTACGATCCCCATTCATCATCCAATTTGATCTCGACCTTTGCCTCCAAAACCCATTTTTCTCCTCCAGCAACTGTTCAAGTCTGGAATGGAGTTGTTGTATGGTGTCACTATTTTATGTGTTGCCTTCTAACCGAATCAAGCGCTACTGATTTTTCTTGATTTCTTTTGGAATATTTCCAAAGGTCTTTCTACTCCATACATGTAGCTGACCTTTTGTTTCCTCCAATTTATTCACCAAATCTGTCGGCCGTAAATTTCTCACACCTCGCCATTGTGATTCAATAATAGCAGTGCATTCTTCATATGAGAGCCACCAAGGCTCCATTCGCAGAGGTTTTTGCGGTTATCCATCCTCCCATCGGCGCTTCATACATATACTGAGTGCATGATGATCGGATATGGGAATAGGGATCATGATAATATGGCATTGCGGCTGAGCTTGGCGAAAAGATAAATTCTCAAAACACCTGTCAAGTTTAGACCATACAACTTTGTCTCCCTTTTGCTTATTCCACCATGTATAAGTTGTATTCTCCATTGGAACTTCACCCGGATGCAACCTATCAATTACATCTCTAAAGAGTTGTATTTGAGAAGTTTCTCGTCGCACAATACTAGTAGTCTCGTGAATGGATAACAATTCATTGAAATCACCTATCACAATCCATGGTGATTGTCTATTTTCTCCAATACAATGTAACAGATCCCATGAAGGTTTGCGTTGGCTAACTTGCCAATGGCCATAAAATCCAGTCAAGTAGCATCCTCCATCACTTAATCAATTATTAATCCACACATCTATATGCCCATCGGAGTAATTTATCAGCTGCACATCCAAATCTTCGTGCCATAGAAGAATTAGACCACCACCAAGTACTCTTCTTTCTACCATCACCCCTTTCCGAAAACCTAATTGCATTTTTTAAAAACCAAAACGTTGCTTTAAAAGTCTTGTCTCCATAAGAAAAAGAATTGTAGGTTTATGAGACCGAACAAGGGTCTTAAGATCACGAATTGCTCGAGGAGACCCCAATCCTCGGCAATTTCAACTTATGCAACTCATGGCGATCGGCGGGGTTGCCACGCAACCACCGCCGTGGAAAGCTTTTTCTTCTTCTGTCTGTGTGCTCGGATACCAGGAGAAGAATCTGAATCCTTTTCAGTTGTGTTTCATTTCTTGGGTGTTACCTTCTGTGGTTTCTCCTTGTGCTTCTCCACCCCCGACACCTCCACCTCTGATGTATCAACCACCTTCCGCTTCATACTATCAATAGAAGCTAGATCCACTCCTGATCCCATTATGGTGGACATAATATCATCCATTGAGGTCTTTCCCGAGAGCAGATCTGGATTATCAAAGGAGAAAATTTGATCGGACACAATGCAATCCACACCGCCCATCCATGGTCCATACGACATTATGTTTACACCAGGATTATCTTCTGTCATCTTCTCGCAGTTCTTGTAACTATGCCCGATTATTCCACACATGAAGCAGAAATTGGGCAGCCTTTCATATTTCATAATCCCCATATGAACACTACCCTCTGGTGTTGCTACTCGCAAGATTCTTTTCAATGGTTTCTTGATAGAAACCAGAATTCGGAATCTGAAAAATTTTGTTCCCATAGAACGATCTTCTCTTAGTTGCAAGGCTTGACATGACTCTAGGGTTTTTGCTAAATTTAGACCTACATCCATGGTATAGCAATACTTGGGTAGATCTGTTAGGAGAACCCAGAAAAACTCTTGTTCCAAACATAACAAGGGCGTCGATGAAATACGAATTCTTGGACGAGCAAGGACCAAAGTATTTTCAAAATTCCAGGGCCCCATGTTAAGCACATACTCAACTGTTTCTTCTGTACCAAAAAAGATTTGATAAAAGAGATCATCAACCTTTTGCATAGAGAAAGATCCACACTTCCATGCACGCCCCATGGCAGATTTGAAACCCGCTAAGTTAACCGTCTTATTACAATGCACATGAACAAGGACACTGAGATCATCTTCTTTTAATCCTTCAGTAAGATACTGATCCTCAAGTTGGATACATCCATGTTCATCCTCCTGAAGTACCACATTATGAAGTCGTTGCAGTAGAGAATCCGCCATATTGACAATTACTTAAGTGGGAAACGTTCAACAATTACACCATACACACTAGTCTATTGAGATCCAAATCACAAAGATGTGATCGGACGTGGAAAAAACAATACCAATACCATTGTCGGAGATCCAAAATTAACGTAAAATTTGTTGAGAATCAATATCAGCCATAATAAGTAATCCTAACCCCAATCTAAAGTTAAATAATATTGTCCAAGCTCAATGTTAGTTTGATGATGTAATTGCTTACAATTGCAAAATTAGGTGAGCTTGGTAGGTGAGCTTGGTAGGTGAGATCGGTAGGTGAGCTTGGTAGGTGAGCTTGATAGGTGAGATTGGTATGTGAGATTGGTAGGTGAAATTGTGTGGTGTAGATTTCATTGAGTTTCCTATAAATACCTAAGTACTTAACTATTGTAAATCATAAAATGAAAAACAAAGTTGTTTGTTAAACAAGAAAAGCTTTGTTCCTTAGTATTTTGTGGTTCTCTTTAGAGTGTGTTTTATTTTCTTCTCAAGATAATTTAGAGTTGTGTACTCTATTTATCCAACAATTGGTATCGAGCAAGGTTGTGAGTTAGGTTATCTAATCTCTTGAAAGTCTTAGTATGCTTTGTGGTTGGGTTTGTGATCGATCTTCCACATCGAAACGATTTCTTGAGATTGTTAGTAAGAGAGTTTCTTAGTGTCGTGAGGTAGTGACTCTGAGCTAGGCTTTTGTGTCAAAGTTAGCTTGTTTGGTATTACCGAGGGGTACTACCAACACGATGGGTGATCTTCAAGTTGTCGGAGGAATCAAGAAGCTCAATAACCAAAACTACAACATCTCCGGGCAACATGTATGGAGTCTTACCTACAAGGTCAAGACTTGTGGGAGGTTGTCGGTGGTGGTGAAGTTACACAACCGGCAGGAAGAAGATGCTAATGGGCGTCTTGCGAAAGTGGAAAATTAAAGCGGTAAAGCGATGTTTGCTTTAAAAACCACAATTGAAGAAGAAATGTTGGAGCACATCCGGGGATGCCAAAACACCGAAGGAAGCATGGGATACTTTTGTTACACTCTTTTCAAAGAAGAACGATACAAAATTGCAACTTCTTGAGAACGAAGCCGCTATCGATGTCACAACGTGACATGACAATTGCCCAATATTTTCACAAGGTAAAATCAATATGTCGCGAAATTTGAGTTAGATTTGACAGCGTCTATTGGCGAGCCGGGATAAAGAGAATAATTATCCATGGTTTAAGATCCGAATACCGAGGGTTCGTTGTCTGGCTGTGTGAGGATGGGGGGGGCCGACACAACCATCACTTGTTGAGTTTGAAAATTTGCTTACAGGTCAAGAAGCTTGGCCAAGCAAATGGGAGGAATATTCTGAAGGGTGAAGAGGAAGTTCTCTCGCCAACAAAAGCAAAAGCGAGCTTAAACGCGTGGTAGTGGATCTAATAAGGATGGTGACAAGATGCAAAGTTACCAAGGAAAGGGGGCTCTCGTCAGGAGGAGCTTCGAAGAAAGAATCGGGGCTAAATGCGAAAGAAAGTTCGATGGTAAGTGTTACAACCGTGGGAAGATAGGTCACATGGCAAAAGATTGTTGGGCCAAGAAAAAGCATGTTGAAAGTAATTGCTACTTCCAATTCTAAAAGAGATTTCCAAGAATAGTTGGGATGCCGAAGCGTTGTTCGCTATGGAGGAAGAAGAATTAGCTCTCACGGTAACAACACCAAAACGAATTGACTATCGAAATGATTGGATCGTGACTCGGGTTGTTCAAATCATATGACGGGTGATAAAATGAAGTTGCAAAACCTATCTGAGTACAATGGAAGTCGTGTGGTGGTGACGGTGACAATTCAAGGTTACCGATAGCTCACATTGGTAAGGCGACGAACACCTAGATATAATTCTAACCATGTGCTACTTCAAGATGTCTATCATGTCCCATGAATGAAGAAAAATTTGCTATCCGTGGCTCAATTGACATCATCGGGCCACTATGTCTTGTTCGGTCCAAATGATGTGAAGGTGTATCGTGATCTCAAAATCTCAGGAAAACCAACAATAGAGGGGCGACGATTGGAGTCTATCTACGTGATGTCAAGAGTCCATATGTTGACAAGACAAGAAAAAATGAGACACAGATCTATGGCCATGCGGTTAGGTCACGTTAGCTATTCAAAGCTAAGTGTGATGGCGAAAAAGTCGATGCTTAAGGGGCTTCCTCAACCGTTGCGGCGAACCGGACACGGTGCATGCGGGGGATGCCCGGATGGTAAAGCACACCAATCGCCATACGAGGCATCGAAGTTTAAGGCAAGGAACCATTATGAGTTAATTCCTCGACGTGTTCGGGCCTATTAAGCAACGATCAATCGGCGGTATGATGCACATGGTGACATTCATTGATGACTTCTCAAGGTATGTATGGGTTTTCTTTATGAAAGAAAAATCCGACACATTCTCAAAGTTTAAAGAGTTCAAAGAGTTAGTTGAAGGAGAAGTGGAAAAGAAGATTTGTTGCTTGCACATACACAACGGGGAGAATATAACTCAGTGAGTTCTCTCAATACCTAAGGGAATGCCGAATACGTCATCAATACACTTGTGCCAACACACCACAACAAAATGGTGTAGCTTGAGAGAAAGAACCGACATCTTGCGAAATTTGTCGAAGTATGCTACATGCAAAGCAAACGTCTCGGAAGGGGTGTTTTGGGTGAATGAAGACTGCAGCCCTTGTGATCAATAGACTTCCTCAACCCAGTTAGAATTTGTTTCACCCTTTGAGAAATTATGGAACATGAAACCTACGATTAGCTACTTTCATATTTTTGGTATGTTATGTATTTGTTCCGATCATTTACGAACAAGTTTGACAAGAAAGGCATTAGATGTATCTTCGTGGGATACGACAACCAAAGAAAGGGGTGGAAATGTTGTGATCCGATAAGTGGAAGGTGCTACACTTCACGAAATGTGGTATTTGATGAAGCATCTTCTTGGTGGTCCTTAGAGAAGGAGGTGCTACCCAGACTCTATGAGAATTTGAAGAAAAGCTACAACAAAAGATAGAGAAACATATTGTTCAACTCCAACCAAGTTTAGATGAATCGGAAGATCCAAACAAGCAATGATGTCGAGCAAACAAGAATCTCAAAATCCTTGGCAAACCGGCGTGTATCGCAACCAAACGAGAAGGGGGCCCGTGAAATGGAAGCATCAACTCCACAATCTCAACTCGAGAGGTCAAGCAAGAACACGAAAGCCAATCCGAAATACGCCAATGCCGCCTAGTAAGAAGCAACAGGCCCGAGACGTTTGAAGAAGCATCGCATAGTTCGACGAATGGATGGCAGCGGTTTTTTTTTATGAAAGAAGAAGAAGAGATCGATGCACTTAAGGCAAAATCGGCTTGGGATCTTGTGCCAAAGGCAAGAGATGTGAAACCCATATCCCTACCGGGGGTTTACAAGATAGCGTCGTCCGATGGATCAATCGGGGGAAAGGTACAAGGCACGGTTGGTAGCTCGTGGTTTTCTCAACAAGACGGGACTAGACTATGATGAAACGTTTAGTCCATGGCGAAACTTGCTTGTACGGTCCTACTTGCCTCCAACAAAGACCGGAATTTGTGGCGGATGGATGTGAAGAATGCTTTCTTCATGGTGTGGATCGAGAGTCTACATGATCCAACCAATGGGTTTTGAGCCAAGATCATCCCAATATGTGTGTAAGCTGCGGAAAGCACTCTACGGTTGAAACAACAGCCCCCGGGCATGGTATGGTAAGATTGCTGAATTTCTAACACAAAGTGGCTATTCAGAACATCGCGATTCCCGCTTGTTTGTCAAGGCCAATGAAGGAAAGCTCGCTATCGTGCTAGTGTATGTGGATGACTTAATCATAACAGTGATGATGAGGCGAAATTCTTCAGATAAAGGAGAATTTATCAGTCCGTTTCCAGATGAAGGAACTTGGTCGCCTCAAGCACTTCCTCGGTCTAGAGGTTGATCGAACACAAGAAGGAATATTTCTCTCACAATAAAATATGCCAAAGATTTGTTGAAGAGATTCGGTGCCATGCAAGGTTCAACGCCGATGGAGCCAAATACCAAAATGTGTGGACATGAAGGAAAAGTTTTGGAAGATGCGGCGTGTATCGACAATTGGTGGTAGTCCGATATACTTAACTTTGACTCGAGCATTTCTTATGCGATTTGGTGTGAGTCGGTCATGCAAAATCCAAAGAAGCCCTCTTTTAGAGTTCGGCGTATACTAAGATATGTGAAGAGTACACTACACTATGGTCTTCTTCATACAAGAAAGGTGAAAATTGCAAGCTAGTTGGTTCTTGTGATGCCGACTATGCGTGGAGATCATGACACTAGGAGATCAACAACCTAGGGTATGTGTTTAAGCTTGGTTCTGAACAATTTCTTGGTGTAGCAAGAGACAACCGACTATCTTTATCAACCACATTTTGAAGCTGAGTATCGAGCAGCAGCAATGGCGGCTCAAGAGAGTACATGGTTGATATGACTCATGAATAATCTACATCAACCGATAGATTATGTTGTTCCGTTATATTGTGACAATCAATCAAGATTCGTTTGGCAGAGAATCCAATCTTTCATGCTAGAACTAAGCATGTTGAAGTGCACTATCATTTTATCGGAGAAAAGGTTTTGCAAGAAGAAATTGAGATGAGGCAGATCAAGGCCGATGATCAAGTTGCGACTCTATTCACAAAAAAGTTTGAGTATAGGAAAATTAGAAATGTTTCGCCGTCGGCCGCTCAAAGGAAAGAATGAGAGCCGACATCGAGGGGAGTGTTGAGAATCAATATCGGCCTAATAAGTAATCCTAACCCCAATCTAAAGTTAAATAATATTGTCCAAGCTCAATGTTAGTTTGATGATGTAATTGCTTACAATTGCAAAATTAGGTGAGCTTGGTAGGTGAGCTGGTGGTGAGTGGTAGGTGAGCTTGAGGTGAGGTGAGATTGGTATGTGAGATTGGTAGGTGAAATTGTGTGGTGTAGATTTCATTGAGTTTCCTATAAATACCTAAGTACTTAACCATTGTAAATCATAAAATGAAAAACAAAGTTGTTTGATAAACAAGAAAAGCTTTGTTCCTTAGTATTTTGTGAGTTCTCTTTAGAGTGTGTTTTATTTTCTTCTCAAGATAATTTAGAGTTGTGTACTCTATTTTCAACAAAATTTAGATCCGAAGTATTCGTGGCTCAAACTGAAGGTTGAGAGAAAACTCCCATAGTTCGGGAGAGATATATCTACCAATCAACTTCAGGTGGAATAGAACCACACCGATCGGAGCGAATCAAAACTAGGCCCAATCGTATGAGTTGGTTTAGAACAGAAAAAGGAATTGTATGAATTTATTTTTATTGTTCTTCCAGTGTTGATTCACTCCGATCAATGTTGTTCTTCCACCGACCGAGAAGATCTGTGCAAGTAAGGCTCGCTCAAATCGAGCAACGGTTTTTTTATATAGTGAATTAACATTTTACCCTTTAAATGATAAGTTATTTTTATATAGTGAATTAACATTTTACCCTTTAAAGATAATTATTTTTATTAAACATAACCGTTTTGACTAACCGTTTACCAATAATAAAATTAACAACATGATGAAAATGGACAAAATTATAAAGATAAGGAAAAAATTATCCAAAAATTTTAAAAATGATGAAATCGCAAAAATTTTATAAGTTATGGATGAAATTGACTAATTTGCCAATATATATATATACACACACAGACTACTGACGAGAAGACAAAAGTATGGTTCTAACTCTCTTCTTCCTTTTTGTTGTTATTCTAAGAATCTGATGGTATCTTCTTCAGGCAATAAATAAACTCTTACTGTGTGTTTCTTCAGGAAATCAACCTACATTTATTAATATTTACTATTTCTTATGATTAATGTTTTCCTACAGATATTTATTCATTATTCTCGTTGAAGAAAACAAATTAAATGATATTTTAATATTTATTTGTATTTTTTTTTAGGCCGAGTAATATCTTCAAGGTCTTGGCGGTTGAACTTTAATTTGATTTTTTTTTCCCATGATTATGAATTTATAGGATATTTTATGATTTGCTCTTTAAAATGAGGGAGGAGAATAGAACTGTTTATGCAAATTAGTTATCATAATTGTTTGAAGGTTTTGTAAATGCAGGCTGTTTAAGAACATTCACAGAGGTTTCATCGACCATATGCTTGAGAACTAATGTGCTGAAGAAATTCACGCCTCCAGCATAACCCAAGCAGAATTTGTCTTCTTCACTTGTTATTGTTCATATTTGTCCAAGTATTTGTCTGATTATTGTAGTCTGTTTCATTTTTTGTTCAAAATATGACCTGATTTCTTGTGTTTTCTTGATTTTTCTTTTCTGCTGAAACTTCTTTTTCTTTTTTTCTTTTTTTGACATTTTAATTAGACCACTGAAGAAATGGAATCATCATCAGGAATGTTGATACCCTCAGGTGTTGGTCATAAAGGTCAAAAAATTCAGTTGCAAAGTAATCATTTTAATGTTGAAGCTGTCAACACTGAGGGATACTTTTACCGATATAGTGTACTTCCCTTCCCTTTCTTACTCTCTCTTTCTTCTTTGATGTGTGTGTGTGCCCATTTTATTGAATTAATTATGTTGTTTAGGTTGCTATATCATATGAAAATGGGAAATCTGTTGATGCAAAAGGCATAGTTAGAAAGGTACTTGACCAAGTACATAAAAAATATGCAAAAGAACTATCAGGTAAACACTTTGCTTATGATGGGGAAAAGTGCATATTCACTTTTGGTGAGATTCCTGGAACATTCGTTTTTGGTTTATTTCCTCCAACCAAGCCTGTGTTCACTGTTGTCTTGGAGGAACTTTGTTCTTCTACAAGGTATATATATATATGGTTAAGGAAAAATTGTTCTCCACATAGACCATTCATTCCTTAGTTTTCATATAATTAATTTATGACTAGTATTGTAATACTGCTTTTGTTCTTTTCATTATGTTTTCTTTTGTATTGTTGGAAGTGGGAGCCCTGATAAGAAAAGAAGTAAGTGTCCAGCTTACAAGGTAGCAATAAGCTATGCTGCGGAAATTCCAATGCGAGCCATTTTCGATGTAATATCTGGAAAACAATCTGATACCTGCCAAGAAGCTGTGAGAGTTCTTGACTCAATTTTGAGGCATCGTGCTGCAAAACAGTAAGGATGTCTAAATAGAACAATTTATTTTCTTCACTCATTGCATTAATGCTTCTGCTCTGTTAAAATGCTTGGTTTCTTTTCAGGGGTCACTTTCTAGTGCGCCAGTCATTCTTTCACAATGAAGCAAGTAATTTTTTTTATATAGGAGGTGGTGTTGAGGGATGCAAGGGATTTCACTCAAGTTTCAGTCCCACTAATGGAGGGCTTTCTCTAAATATTGGTTAGGGATTTCATTCTTCGTTCATCCATTTCCATCTTTTGATGCTATACTGTTTCAACAATATCATATCTTCTCTTCTGTCACAGATGTGTCAACTACAACGATTGTAAAGCCTGGACCAGTTTTAGAATTTCTTCTTGAAAATCAGAATATCAATGACCCTGATCTAATAGACTGGATTAAGGTAATAAATATCTTTAATCTGGTGGTCAAAATATCTCCCACCTGAACTCTCTCTGCTAAATACTTTGCTTATTTGTGGCTCAGGCTAAAAGAATGCTAAAGAATCTCAGAATTAACGCTTCATCCTCTAATTTGGAGTACAAAATCATTGGATTTACTGAACATATTTGTAAAGAACAAACGTAAGATGTATTATTATATTCTTCTGTAAATATGTTACTTTCTACTACTTATCTGTGTATTTGGTGTTGTAGATTCTCAATGAAGCAAAAGAATAAAGATGAGCTTATGGAAATTACAGTGTACGATTATTTTGTGCAATACCGAGAAACTGCCTGTTCCGAGAATTTGCGATGCATAAGTGCTGGCAGTCCCAAACATCCAGTCTTTTTACCAATTGAGGTTGTGTTTCAATATAAAGCTAGTTATCAATCGTTGTATTATGATGTTTTGCTCATGTTTTCTTCTTCTTTGTCTTCCTTAGGTCTGTACACTGCTTCCATTACAACGCTACACGAAGCCTCTTACGTATTTGCAGAGAACTTCATTTTTAGAAGTATCTCGCCAAAATCCTAAAAAGATGATAGAAGTCTTGACTGATGTAAACACATTTTTCAACTAAATGCTATTATTATGTTATTATATGCTTTGAATTGATGGTAATGAATGAATGGCACTATACAGGCACTAAGGAGAAGCAATTACAATGCTGATCCTCTTCTAAAATCTTCTGGAATATCAATTAGTAATGAGTTCACACAAGTAGAAGGTCGAATTCTGGAAGCACCAAAGGTGAAGTGCAATTAAAATCTCATAACAATGCAACAATTTGCTTGTACAAACAATAAAACCAACTTATTATTTCATTTTTTTAACTGTCATGTTTGGCAGTTAATTGTAGGTAATGAAGCTAATTTTCTCCCTTGCAATGGTCGCTGGAACTTCAATGACAAGGTATCATATTTATGCATTTTAAGGATGTTCTTTTCTTTTACTGTTGTAGCACTGATGGCGGGTCTTTATTTATTTATTTATTTATTCATATCTTCCTGCCACATAGACATTTTGGGAACCAGTAAAGATTAAACGTTGGATCATCGTCAAGTTCAAGTTGTCGGCTACATGGGATGTGCATAGACTATGTGAAAATCTAATCAAGTGTGCGAATAGGAAAGGAATTGTGAGTTGCCTGGTCTCATAAAAGAATGTAGTTTTTTGACTTTAAAATCACACAGTTTAAAGCAATTTTCATATTCTTTTACAGTCACTTAGCAATCCAATTGACACATTTGAGGAGGAGGACATGTATTCGCATTTTTCTGCTCCTACCAGAGTTGAAAAAATCTTTGAAAGTATAAAGAAAAAACATCACAGTCCTCCTCAATTTATTCTCTGCATTCTTCCAGACAAGAAGAATTCTGACCTTTATGGTAATATGACTGAGAACATGTCTGTCATAATTTCTAATTCTTTTATATTTTTCTGCATTTGTTTCTTATCGATAATCATTTTGAAGGTCCATGGAAGAAGAAGAATCTTTCTGAGCTTGGAATTGTAACACAGTGCATTGCACCTACGAAGATCAATGACCAATACTTAACAAATGTCCTCCTGAAAATTAATGCCAAGGCAAGTTCAAGTCCACCTGAGAAAAAAATCAGTTGAATGTGGCTTCTTTCATATTTGATTTCTTTCATCTTGTATTTTTTTTGTGCAGATGGGCGGCATTAATTCTCTTTTATCAATTGAGCATACTCATTCTATTCCTTTCATCTCCAAAGTCCCAACAATTATTATTGGAATGGATGTGTCACATGGCTCTCCCGGTCGAGATGTTCCATCAATTGCTGCGGTAACATATTAATACTTAATAATTACTACTGTTGAATTCAAACATCACGAATATGTTGTCTCCAATTTATAGGTTGTCAGTTCTAGAGCATGGCCACTTATTTCTCGTTACATGGCTGTGGTTCGCACTCAATCACCAAAGACAGAAATGATTGATGCATTGTACAAGAAAGTATCAGACAATGAAGATGAAGGAATTTTTAGGTACTCTGAGCATCTGTTTAACTTTGTGAAAAAATCAGCTTTTGAATATCTACTTATGCTTGTATGTGTATATATATGTTTTACTTTTCAGTTATATAAATTTTGTGTCTGTCATTATTTGATTGATTTGTATATAATTTTATTTTCATTATTAATATTTCATTCAGGGAGCTACTTGAGGATTTCAAGGAAAGTTCTACAAAGAGGCCTGAGCAGATAATAATTTTTAGGTATGATGATTGACAAATTTCATAAAATGTTTTGTTCATGCAACATAGTCAGTTTAATATATGAACATTTGGTAGAGTTTTTCTTATTTCGAATAACTTTATTTTTGACAAGTAATTAACTTTTGTGCAGGGATGGAGTGAGTGAATCTCAATTCACTCAAGTCTTGAACATTGAACTTGAACAAATCATTCAGGTCACTAATTCTACAAATACTATAATAATCTTCTTTTCATTGCCAGAAAAACATTATTAGTGTGTTCTGCAGGCCTGCAAATTATTTGACGATACATGGTCACCGAAATTCTTAGTAATTATTGCACAGAAAAATCATCATACCAAGTTTTTCCAAGTTAATTCCCCCGACAACGTTCCACCTGGTACCTAGTTTTATTGAAAATTTTTTTGTAATGTTTTCTTTCTGCATTGTCTTATAATTAATGTATATAATATAATATAATATAGGCACTGTTGTTGACAACGGAATTTGTCATCCTCGAAACAATGACTTTTACATGTGCGCTCATGCTGGAAGGATTGTAAGTTGTTAAATTTGCCTCTGCTCTCTTTTATGTAATTCTATAAATTAATGAATCTCACTGCTCACTTTTTAACTTAATGTTTTTTTTTTTTTTTTGCATTGGTGATAATTCAGGGAACCACTAGGCCAATACATTATCATGTTCTTCATGATGAGATTGGATTTTCAGCTGATGATGTGCAGGAGCTTGTGCATTATTTGTCCTATGTGTAAGAATTGTATTAAAAACAGGAATGGTTGATGTTATTTAAAGCTTATTTCTTTCATTTCAAATGACAAGAAACTTTTAATATTTTACAGATACCAGAGAAGCACCACAGCAGTTTCTTTAGGTAATAAAATTTCTTGCATTTGGCATATGTCAACGTAAATAATTAATTATGGAGAGATATGAAACTGAGAATCTTCTTAGTTTTAGTTTTAATAGTGACTAAAAGCAATCAATCTTCTTCTTGATATAGCAACATATTATTTTTTCTTAATTTGCAGTGGCTCCTGTGTACTATGCTCACCATGCTGCTGCCCAAGTGTCAAAGTTCATCAATTTTGATGACTTTTCTGAAACATCCTCCTCCAATGATTTTAGGGTACCCGAATTGCCAAGGTTGCACAAGAACGTGAGGACTTCTATGTTCTTCTGTTAATCAAGAACATATTAATAGAACTTGAGCACTTCTATGTTTTTTTTTTTTTTTTGATAAGTACTTCTATGTTCTTCTGTATAGCAACATATTATTTTCTTATATACACTATTGGATTTTTATGTTTTTTCATCCTTTTACCTCTCAAATAATGCATAATCACTTTTTTTTGTCTTGATTTTCATTTCCATTTATTTTGTAAGAAATATTAATGTAACAAACAATATATAAGTTAGACTTAACAATTAAATACTTTTAGTTATACAAAGTGTTGTAATCAAACTTAAACTCCAATTTGAAAGATGAATCCAAACCCTAATGAATATGTAAATTATTAAGGCGTTTTTTAACGCTTCAATAGAGTATATATTAAGATTATTATTATTATTATTATTTCTTTCATGCATTTTATATATGTCTATCTTAATAGGTTTATTTTATGTTTCTGGCACATTTGGTTATATGCTGCTAAAATAAAAGATTTTGAATTGCATTATGATGTGATGTTATGATTGTTTAATTAAAATTACTTTACTATATTTAATCTTTGAAATTATATTATAGCAATATTGAAGAGTGGAAAAAATGATAGGAATGAGGCTTTCTGGACTTATTCAAGCTTTTTTATTTATGAAACTTAATTGATTAATGCAAAATACCTAAATCTCTAATTTGTTTTTTTCAGACAAAATATCAAAAGGTAATTTGACAAGTTTTAGTTATTTTAGTCCCTTATTTTATTACTTTTTCTTAGTTTTGGTCTTCTTTTCTCTTTAACATTTTTCGTAAATTGGTATAAATAATCCCCAAACTATGAAGGTTTGGTGACATTGGTCCCCAAACTATGAGAAAATTGCGATATTGTTTCTTCCATTAAAAATTATATTAAATCACAAGTTAAGTTTTAAAAAAAAAAAAATTAATAACATATATCATTTTTAAAAAATATAAACAATTAATATATTATTTTTATACCCAAAATATTAATGCGTAAATCATTGATAATTATTATAACTCAAAATATCAACAAAAAAAAAAAAAAGGAAATACACAAAATAAACATTATTTTACATTTTATAAAACTTTATTGCAGATTACTTGGAATAAATTATATATTATATATTTTATATCATTTTTTCTTATTTTATTTCTTATTTTGTGATTTGTAAAAGTATATTTGTCTTTTTTATTTTATTTTTTGGGATTTTTAGATGAAATTAGAATAGAAAAAATAGTCAAAAGTTTTATATGATAACAATTTCAACATTTTACGGTAAAAAAAAATTCATATTCAAAGAAAAAATCTTGAAGAATGTCAATAAATTAAAGTTTACAAACTCTACTATTATTTAAATTTTTTTTTTAAAACTTAACTTGTTATTTAATATAATTTTTAATGGAATGACCAATATCACAATTTTTTCATAGTTTTGGGACCAATCCTACCAAAAAAATAATTTAGGGACCAATGTCACCAAAATTCTATAGTTTGAGGACTATTTATACTAATTTTCCTTATATTTAAATAGTGTAATGACATAAATGCTCATGAAGTTTCTTTTTAAAAAAAAAACGCTGTGTTGTTCTTTTTTTTAACGAAGAAGGCCATGTCACAATTTTTTAATAATTTAGGGACCAATGTCACCAAACTTCATAATTTGGGGACTATTTATACCAATTTGACGCTGCCTTTTTCGTTTCTATATTATTTTTTAGTGATTGATGAAATGTTTGATAGAGATTTTATTTGCTGCCGTCTTGAACTGGAAAATTGGGTATTATCCCATTGAGAGTGTTTAAAATTTCTCATTCGCTTGTGTGCCCTCTTAGTTAATGATTTCGAAGTTACTTCATTTGATATGAATTTCTTGATTAATGTTTTTCTTTTAAATTGTTGCTCTTGAGATTTGAGATTGGAAGCTTATGATATGGTTTAATTTTATTGTCTAGATGGCATGGCTTGTGATAGTCATTTCGTTGGTGGTAGTCTGGGTAGCTTCTTTATGCAAGTTACTCCTGGAATCTTCCTCTAAAACTGTGGCTTCTTTCCCGAACGGTAATTGCTGCAAGATTCCTTTTTTTTTTTTTTTTTTTTGTGCACATATGATTGGACTCTTTTACTGAAAAATTGATCTATATTATTTTCTCTTTATACAAAAACAATGTGCTAGTGAAATTTCAATTTTTTTGCTTATGTTAGGTGGCAGTACTTCTGCAAGGAAAAATGTGATGTTGGTTATCGCACATCCTGATGATGAGACTATGTAATGTCAAATTTCTAAGTTCTAGTCTTGTTTAGGTGAAATTCATGTCTCATTTGAACGAACCTGATTTGATTTCTACCCATGAAGCTACTGAATGTATTTGTAACTATTGACTATATCCATGCCTAGTAATTTTTTCATTTATGGTCCTGTTTCGTAATTGGAGCATGACAAATGTTGATGGATTGATCGTAAAAGTTATTGGCAACTTATGTTCATATTTGACACTAGCAAGATTGTGTACTTGAAACATTATGGGAAAAGAGAATCAATTGAACCACACATTTTTTACCTCTCAGTGCTTTTCTGATTTCTGGATAATGATTTTTCCCAGATCCAATTTACTAGTTAATGAGGTAATGATTTTCCATTATCTAATCTTAAAACTTGTATTTTGGCATTTGCAGGTTCTTCACTCCAACCATTAATTATTTGACTGCACTGGGACATAACATTCACATATTGTGCCTGTCAACTGGTAATATCATTAACTTACTATGGCTCTTATATCATCCATGCAAATGGGAACTTTATCAGAACACAAAATGAAATGCTTGCATGTCTAATTGATGTATTTTATGCAATCAAATTGGCTTGGTTGCAAAAAATAAAGCTGAAGCTCTATGGAGTAGAAAATTGGAGATATTAAATAAAAGTCCAATATTTTAGTGGAACTGATTTATTTGTTCCTAAGATAATTTGTCATTTTTTGTTTCAAACCTTTATTTGCTTATTGATGCACAGAACTTGTGATCCATGGATGTAGAAATTGTACTCAGGAAGGTGTTTGTTGTTTCCCTGATATCTGGGAATCTAATAATTTCTGTGTTTGAGGAGATTAATTAGTTCAGTATGGTGGGAAGTCACTTTCTGTTTAAACTCCAAAAACTATCATATTTTTGCACTTTAATTTCCAGATTCCAAAACGAATTCTGGCTTCCACATCTACTGCTAAAATTAGTATCTCAGAGTAATGGAACTCCAGTGGTATCTCTTTCTGTGCCAGTTGTTGCATGTATTTTACTTCTGTATCTAAGTTAAGGAAAGTCTAGGGAACAGAGAATGTTACTCTTCATTTTCAAGTTTTTGCCATTTGTATTTTTCTTTGGTCTTGGTTAGATTTTATATTTGACAGTCGATCCTCTGTCTGGACATCGATTGGGTGTATTTTTTCTTTACATTTTCATCTCTTACAGCTTTCTCTTGTTTATAGGTAATGCTGATGGCATGGGAAGCGTTAGGAAAGAAGAGCTGTATATGGCTTCAACGGTCCTAAAGGTGTGTTAGTTGTGATTAAATAATTTTTGTCTTCTGCAGTTTTCTCCTCACGCAAGAATAATAACTATTTATGTCCATGCTATTATTCATCATGCTCCGTAACCACGGTATTATGTTCGGTAAATTCAAAGAGAATTATGAGATTTTGTGTTATAATTGTAGCTAGGGGTGGTGAATTAATACATAAATTACAAAATATCTAAGGAAGTGTATCCCTAGAATCACATAATTAAATATAATCAGATCCCCAAATCAAGCATATTTGCACAACTAGATCTGTAACATGTTCCTTTTTTCTCTTCATGTGATCTCATCTAAGTTTTCCTTAAAAAATTCTATTGAGCTATAAGAGCTACTGCTTACGGGAATTTAATACTTTCAAAAGGTCTTTATGGGAGTTAGTTAAATTCACCTTTTCTCCTTCAGGTCCCAGCCCAGCAAGTAAAGGTTGTTGATCATCCAGATATACAGGCATTTTTTCTTAACTTTCTCAAAGCATTTGGTATATTGTTTTGTCATTTTTGTTTCCCCAGCATATGTCAGTTTTGATGAAAGTATAATTGCTCCATGTAGGATGGTTTTGGTAACGTCTGGAATAGTACTTTGTTAGCAAAGATTATTGATGATGAAGTTCATTCCAATGCTATTGACTTGGTAAGATTTAGTCAATATGCTGTTTATTTATTTCCTAATGTGGTTCTGACTTAATGAGCCTGATATTCTCTCATGGATATTTGTGGCCTTGTGAATTCACTTCCCAAAAACAGAAGCATCATTTTGGAATCTTTCTCTGAGTGCTTTTATGTTTTTTTCCCTCATCTTTTGATGCAAAAAAATATATTCTAATTTTGTATTAATATGATTCTTTCCTGGGCTTGCCAGATCATTACTTTTGATAATTTTGGTGTTTCTGGTCATTGTAATCATCGTGATGTACATCATGGGGTGCGGTAAGTAGATCCTATCTGCATGCCCTCTCTTTAAGATTCATAAACATTTCTAGCATATCTTCTACAACCCATTTAATCTTAAGCTAATTTCAGTGTGAAATTGTTTTCTCCCTAAGAATAATTAGTTGTGGTAGAACAAGGAGATACATTTGTTACATTTAAAATATTCATTAACCGAAATAATCTCTGAATAATGATTAGACAAAGACTTCTTTTTCTAAGTGTACTGAAATGAATTTTGTCATATCATGCGAAGTGGGGTTAGCTTTTCCTATTTGCAGTTCGTTATGTTATTGATCATGACTACTTCAAAATTGAAGAGTTTGGGAAGTTCCAATCCCCACTAAAACCATATTGCTTTTAGCTAATACTACCGAGTTGTAAATTTTATTAATTGGGTGACCTTTGCCTGGGCGTCTTTTGCTCTATCCTTTACTTTTATTATTTTTATTATGGCACATGAACTTTGAACCTCTGATATCTATGTATATTTGAAGGGAAAAGATGAATGTACACTTTTAGAAAGAAAAATAATAAATGTGATGTTCTGATAAGAAGACAAAACAATGAAGAGAGAAGGATGAAAAAGACGAGAACAAAAAAATACTTCTTTTATATCAAAAACGGACAAGTATTTTGAAAAATTAAAAAAAAAAAAAATAAAAAATTTCTATGTCCAATAAAATAAAAAATACAAAAGAGGTCAAAGGGGAGTACTACCTATATTCAGGAATAGCACTGAAAAGAACTGAATCTCAAAGCTTTTGCAGTTCTTTTTTTTTTTTTTATTTTTTTTTTTGCCCCCAAATATCAACTTGAACTGCCCAAATTTGAGAGATCTAGACTTTCAAATCTCTGTTTCTTCAAAGATATTACTATTTTTCAGTAGCATTATGTCTTTGACAGATTTTTTTCTTACCATTGATATAAGTGTCATTATAATATGACATTAATGAAGTTTATTTTTCTCTACATAATGCAGAAAGCTCCTGGAAACTACTTCATTTAAAATTGATGCCTGGGAACTTGTAAGTTGTAACAGTTTTTCCTTTGATATTTCTTATCAAATTCGGTTTCTGACAGTTGAAAATTCAAATCCTGATATTTGAACTCCTACAATATGTACGTAAATAAATTGATTCAGTTTTAGAGATCAGTTGATTATTGAATACTCTTGTAGTGTTATGAAGTTTTACATTTAAGTGATGACTGGCTGCTAAACACTATGACACTTCCATATGCTTGGCCAATAGAAAAGGAACCCCATTTGCACATGGGTCTTGGGTGTGCAAATAAATTTTTTTCTGTCACACGAGCTTTCATAGAAAGTGATGATTGAGAAACAACTGTCTTTCTCAGAATTTTTTCCAGTCTCTGATGTCTTCCAACTAGGATTGATATCTTGTCTAGGTGGATCTCATGGAAACTTGAATTAATCCATTACTCCCTAATATCATTTGGGGCACTTGATTTCTGTAAATGTGCAAGGAGAATTGACTGGTAGAGTTGTGTAATCACTCTTTTGTTCCTTCATGTCCTAATCTTGCCAGTGAATGATTTGAAGGAGGAGCATTTATATATATATATATATATATATATATATATATACTTGGATTCCTAGAGGGAAATCATTGTTACAAATAAAAATGGTTGTCTAGTACTAAAATATCATCGCGTCGTCTGATTAGAAGCAGTTTTAAGGTTTTTCTTTTAGCCTTTTCCAACTCTAGACCATGCATTCAGTGTTCCAATTAACATACTCTAAATCAGTATAGGTAAGATTTGGCAGATAGCTGAGGATTTCCTCCTACAAATATTATTCATGAGGTTTTTGTTGTATTTCTGTTTAATCTTTTCTACTTTTTTTTCCCCCTCCACCCTTCAATTGTTGATTTAGGAAAAGGCGGAGGATGTCTGTATTAGATTATTATTTTGTAGAGTTTTCAGACCTTACCTTAAGGGTTTGTGTTGTATTCTGTAATGATCCAGGTTAGCACTAACATATTACGCAAGTACAGTGGACCAATTGATGTCTGGTTTTCCATCTTACATGCTAGAGGAAGTGTAAATGGCCAGGTGCACTGCTTGTTAAACAAATACCCAAAGAAAAGCTATGCTGCAATGGCTCAACATGAAAGCCAATGGGTTTGGTATCCACCAATCTATTTTTATTTCTTGTTTGACAAATTAATTTCCTCTTTCTCAAATCAGTTTGGTTCTAATTTTCTTCTCATTTGAATCATTGTCCTTTTTAAAAAAATATATATTTAATTCTGTTTGCAGGTTTAGGAAGCTTTTTGTGTCATTTTCAAGTTATAGTTACGTAAACACTCTGAAGAAGATCAAATGATAGGTAAGTTATAGCTGGGCAAATTAGATGTATATTATGTATAGTCTTCCTTTCCTACCTGTTATTGTTCTTACACTTCATTTCTTTTCTCTTTGCTTGAAGAAACTTAGACTAAGGTAACATGGATGGCCTGAGAATTCCCAATCTTTTACAGCTTCGATGTTTTATGTGATTTGAGGTTGCAATGTGCTGTACATATGTCAGCTTCAGATCATCAGCCTCTCATCTGGATGCTCTACATCTACTTTCCTTTGTAGTAGGCTGATGACATCATGGGGTCAAACAGATTGCATCTCAGTATCTGGAGTTGGTATTCAGCACCAAAGCTTGTTTTGGCATGACTTTTGTAAGATTGCACCAATCTCTTTGCTTTTTGCACTGGTGTTCTAATCCAGCAAACTGCTTTATCTTTTTCTTGAATTACAGATAAGAAGTATGATTCATTGACTCATAAAAAGAAGAGAGAAAAAAAAAAAGAAAAAAACAGAGAGATTAGTATGATCTATTGGAGCAATGAGAATATTTCTGTGTAGTGAATTCAATGGATGCTACAAATTTGTTGATTTTGTTAAATTAATTAATTGTCTTTAAATTGAAGCTGTAACTTTGATTCTAGAGAGAGCATGCTCTGAAACAGAAGGGGAAAATAAAAAAACACTATTAATAGCTTTCTGTTTCCCAAATTTTGATGTGAGCTACGATTCTGTAGTGAGAGTATCTGTACAAATTGAAAAAACTGAGACAAATAAAATGACTAAGGTTCTTCTGAGATCTCCCTATGCCTTATATGAATCTGCAGCAGGAGCGGAGCTATGTGGACTGGACATATATATACCAGTAGTACCTTGTTGTACCACAATAACCTAAAAAATCATCTATCAGTAGTTTCAGGAAAGAGCAAGAGAGCTCAAAAGTTTTCAGTTGATGAGTTGGGAAAAGAAACTAAAGTTCATCAGTAACATGAAAGGCGAAGTTGAATCCTCGGGTTTCATTTGGTATATGAAGAATAATGGAGAACCTCTGGTGCTTCAGGTCAGACATCAATATCTCTCCTCCTAAAACTTGCAAATGGTTCAAAGTTTTCAGTCTCTGAAACTGATGGTCTTTGATTCACCTCGGATCTATGACTCACTGAGCTCCCAGATCCTCCGGAACTTTCTTTAGGCTCCGGTGGCTTTATATATTGCTGTACAACCAGTATCTGAAATGATGATTCAAATTCTGATGTGACCAGAAGATCCCCAATTGGCCCTAGTTCTGGACAGTCGCACCAGTCATCAAGGCCTGCTGTCAGTGGCGACCTTACTCCTCGTCCTTTTCCTACCAAATAAAGGTCGTGATTCTCCCTGTCTAGTTTTTTAATTGCATTAACTGTTTCTTCTTCATTGTTAAGCACAAGCTCTGTGTAGGATATTGATTTGTCACTCATGGTTGAAATCTTAAATTTGTTCACTAAATCATCATCCAGAAGCTTTCCTCTCTCACCATCTATGTCAACGCTCACGTAGCATTTTTCCACGAAGTTCATATCCTCCATTAGTTGTGGATCTTGTGCATTTTCTCCTGGAACAAATCTGACCACTGTTAGACATGTTTCTGGATTTTCACCCATTCTCCATGCATACACTAGTGCTTCTCTATCATCAGGACCTCCAAAGAATAGCATGACAATGCTACGAGCACGCGTGCGTGCTCCAGAAAGTCCACGATCAATGAGAATGCCTATGGAACATGGAGCACTAGCTAGGACACCCTCATTGATATTCCGAATTGCTGGATTTTGATCTTCCATTTCTCCATTAGAACCTTGTTGCCTGTGGAAAGGGATGATAATAAAGGCTGCCCTCTTCTCACTAGCAATGTTGCATATATCTTCATCCATTGTAGAGTAAGCTGCCCTAGCAGTGATTACCTGCGTGATAACACCTTCAGATCGTAGCTCATAGTTATCAAATGCATTGATTATTTGATCTGTTTGTGCTTCCACTTGACTTTTAGGGTTTCTAAAGGTTGTTCTCCTGGAACTATGAATAATCACCATGGCGGAAGCACGCCCTATCTGCTCAACCAGGTGTAGCGCAAACACTCTGATTGGATTTCTTTGACTGGATTGTGAAGTTTCTAGAAGGCTGATAATTGTTGGCACATTATTTGGATTATGAATACAGGCAAGAATCCTTAGCTCCTCCTCTGGTTTTGCTTTCTGTATAGTCCTCCTTTTGTGAGGTACCAACTCCTTGGTTGGTCGAGACAAGATTGTGACGGGACTCACTATCATTGACATCACAAGAACCGCAACCACCATTATCGAGTAAGTTTGTCTGCTTAGCGCCTGTTTCAGAAACATACATGAATCCTTCTTAGTCTGTGTAAGTGTGTGTGTGTGTGTGTGTGTGTGTGTGTGTGTGTGGAGAGAGAGAGAGAGAGAAAGAGAAAAAGGGTACCTACCTCTTGGGTGTTACCTACTTCAAGAATGATCATAGCCATGACACTCTTGGTATTACTCAGTACCCCAATAGCAATTGCTTCAGAAAGTTCCATCTTGTGCACAAACGACACAACTAAAGCACCAATGATTTTTGCACTAGTAGCTACAAGTATAACCATTATGACCACAAGAGGACTTGTATCATCCGAGAGAACATCAATATTGAATCTTATCCCAGCAACCACAAAGAAAAGAGGCATGAAAATACCCAACACAAAGTCTTCAAGCCTCTCGACGAGCGTTGCCTGAAGGACATCACTGGGAATAATGAGTCCAAACATGAAAGCTCCGACCATAGGATGCGTACCACAGGCATCAGTGACGACGCCGGCAAGAGCAACCCCAGTCAGAACAGAACAGATGTAGAACTCACTGTAGCCTTGCCCTTCCGTGGTTTTCCGGATGATCCAATTGAGTGCCGGACGGAGATAGTAAATAGAGAACATGACGAAGGCACAAGTAGAGAGCAATGACCATTGGATGTTGCTTTTAGGTCCAGATAATGCTAAACCTAGAGCTAAAAAAAACCACGAACCCAAGTCATTGATAAGTCCGGCGGACAAGGCGGTTTTGCCGACTTCGGTATGGATGAGTTTCTGTTTTTCGAGAATTTTAGTGAGAACTTGATAGCCGGTTCCGGTAAGAGCAGCACCCCAGAAAAAGGAACCGGTCTTGTTAGGTTCGTCGCCGAAGATGAAAAACATGGAAACGCCGAGAACCATTGGAAGAACAGTGCCGGAAATGGCAGTGTGCATTGCTTTACCGCCGGAACGAGAAATAGCTTTGACGTCCATCTGTAGTCCCATTAGAAATGCATAAAATACGAGTGCGTAATGTGCCATTGGCTCCAACACTCGTAAATTATAGCTTGGGAATAACAGCTTTCTGTAGCTTTCAATTCTTCCGATTACTGAAGGTCCCAAAATTATCCCACTCTAAACAACCATCAAACAAAAACGAACAGAACATAGTGTTTCTCAACAATCAACCCAAAAAAAAAAAAAAAAAAAAAAAAAGATAATAAAATCATTGGTGTTATAATTTGTTTAATCAATTTCTTCCCTCAATACAAATTCATGATATATATAGAAGAAAAAAAAAATTATGAAAATACGGAGGGAATAGCAAGTACATAATAATTGATTTAAAAAAAGGAAAAAGAACAAGAAAAAACTCACGAGAATTTCAGCGACGAAAGGAGGTTGATTGAAAGGTCTAAGAGCAAAGACGCAGAGACGAGCAGCGGAAATGGCAAGGGTAATCTGAACAAGGAAGAGAGGTACAACAGGCGTCAATGGATCTGGACCTTCCCAAACTCCATTGAAACGGTATATTGTTTCTGCGTGACATTGAATCACTCTGTTTAATTCCGTGAAATTCAAAGGCAAAGACTCATCCATTTTTTTGTCCCCTTTCTTCCTCCTCGTCTTCCACAGAATAGACCGGCCGGGGTACCGATGCCTCCACCACCACCACCACGCCGCGGTTTCCTCCGGCAGGTTTGTATATCCTTCGTTGCTCACAACAACATTAATGACATGCAGTTCATGGTAGTCAAAACAGAGAAACCGAAAAGGAAAAAAAAAAAAAATTCAGAAAAAAATTCCTGATGATAAAAAAAGGATATAATTTTTCCTAATCTTTTTTTTTTTTAGTTTTTCCTTTTGTGCAGCAGCTTCTGTATGCCAAAAATGAAGGGTAAGCCGATGCTTATGGGATTAAAAATTATTTTTGTGGTCTTAAAAATATTCAATCGGTTGTTAGAAATCTTTTTGACAAATTATTCAAACATCTTTCAAATGAAAGTAAACTACTACAAGTTTTTCCCCTTTTTTTCAGAAGGCTTAGATTTATTTATTATTATTATTATTTAAAAAAAAATTCTAACTTTTATAATGTCTCGAGCTAACATGATTTTATTTGTTTTACATTAACAATTGAATTGTAAAATATAGTAGTTACATGATTTATAGCTAACAATTTGAATTGAACTTTTGGTATAATTTTTTATCCAATTTTTATATTATTTGAAGATCAAATTTTATTAGAAACATTTGTCATATGTATGACTCAAATTTATTAAAATAAACAACTTTTATGTTTTTCTTTTCTTCCCTTTTCTTTTTAGAACATTTTCCTTCTATTTTATTTATTTTTTTATTTTATTTTTTTTGTATTTTGTGCTTTGGTATTTGGATTGTGATTGGAGTGTGGAATGTTGAATTGTTAGTTTTTAAAAATGTGAAGATTTGATCTATTTGAAATGTTATTGGAGTTCAGGCATTGTTATGTGCCTTTTTTCCTTTCTTTTAACCACAAAATATGTTCCCTTTCACCCATTCTCAAGCTAAAATTGAAGGTATATATAGAATGATCATTTACACAAAGCATAACATCCAAAGTAAGCTCTCCTTGAGTAGTAGTAGTAGTAGTAGTAGTAGTAGTAGTATAGTGTAGTAGTAGTAGTATTACATGATATATGTTATGGTACATTCTTTTTCCTCACTCTATCAACAAAAATTATTCTACAAGATTCATTCATAAACTATATAGAAAAAAAAAAAAAAAAAAAAACCACATCCCATAAGATATAGGATAGTAGTAAGACAAACAAAATAAATATATCAACAGGCTAACTGATCTCTATATGTTGAAATTTCTTCAAAAATGGGAAGTCTTCTTGACCTAAATGGTGTCCATTGGTTCATCAATTGTTCAAGACCTTCAGTAAATGCATCTTCTGAACTAGACCCTGCTAAGGTTGGAACAGCTGTTTGTACTAATTGACAAGATTCTTCTAGCTCCCTTAGAAGTTCTTCTGCACGGCTCCTCGACTTCGGCTCATCTGAACTGGGAATCTTACCTCCTCCTAATACATCTTCAAGAACAAGTCTTGCTTCTCTATATCTTCCTTGTTTTATAAGGCATAGGGATAAATTGCAGGCCTTGTTGGCATCAGGATCTATCTCCTGAGCTTTTCGATAAACAGCCTCTGCTGCAGCATAATTAGTTTGTTGCATGTATGCCCAACCTAAATTGCCCTGAAAATTGTTGGCACATAATAAGATTTACTTGAAATATAGTATGAATAGCAGCTGATGAACTACAACATAGACTTCCTTTTCTATTGTATTGATTGCTCTAAAATGCATTCTTGTCCCATTGTTTATATGATCAAATCTGTCTGAAAATTTATTTTTGTGCAACCTAAGATGTGTAACCAAAAGATAAGTGTAACTTGAAGTACCAGTATCCTGGAAGTCTCCTGCTTTAATGTAACCTGAAACTTCTTTCCATGAGAACGAGCTGTTTTTGTAGGTTTTCCATTGAATGCTTCTCCTTGATAAATCAACCGTAGTTTCTGCTTGAGCAATTCTATCTGCTCTTCTAACCTTCCACATTTCTACAAATTCAATCATAACAAGATGAGCATAACAAGATGTGACAATCATATATATATATTAAAGAAAGCAAAGAGAAACGACAAAGGTAGCACAACGTACAAAAGAAGAATAAAAGAAAAACAAAAATGTACTTGTGTATCTATTATACCTTGTATAAATCAATAAGGACATTGTCAAGTGATTCTTGAGCTTGCTTGGAGCATCGATACCTAAACGAATGTATGGCTTCGATAGCCTTTTCAGCTCTATCTGTTTGTTTCATGACTACTGCCATGTCTTTGAGTGCACTATCAACTCTATCACCAACATTTATTGCCTTCCAAAAGAATATTATTGCAGTTTCTGGATCTTTCTCAACTAGCTGCATATCGGATAGCGAATGAATATGAAGATCAATACATATAAATAGCACCAAATAGCTATCATATAGAACCAACTTTCTATATTTAACACAAGCTCAACCATCTGCATCAGCTTGAAAAAGAAAATAGGATGCAGAAAATAAAAGTCAGTGAATACATATTCACTGACAAACATAGAAGTCAGTAAGCAATCCTGCTCATCACAGGGGAGCTTACCAACAACATAATCAGCTCTCTCTCTCTCTCTCTCTCTCTCTCCACACACACACACACAAAGAGTCAACTTTTTGAAGGGTTTGCATAATCAATATCAGGAAAACAAGGCCATCTTGATCTAGAATAAAATTCGTATTTTTCTGCATAAAGAATTACAGTAAACATAAGCATGGAACCAAATCTGAATCTAAATGAAGGAACTTCAGTTTTATATCTCAAGAAAAGCATAATACTTTGTGAAAGAAACTGATTGGAAAATTGAGTCAATACATAAACAGAACTGGAAATTATTATCAGAGAGAGAGATAGATCCAGAATGTTGTACAAAAATCAAGATGCTTGCAAGATCTGAAGCAGCCAACTAAAAACAATTCAATACAAAGAAAGAAGATGAGCCAATTGAAACCAACCACAGAAGAAAGAAACAGAACATCCACTGAAAAAACTACCTAACTAAGAACAAAATACAAAATAAGCATTTCATGATTATGCCTATCAGTAGAAGGGAAGAAAAAAAATAACAAAGGACATTAAAGTGAATAAAACAACAATCCCACATCACTTAAAAGACAAAATGTTAAAGAATTCAAACCAAAATTTATTCAAATGACACATAAGAAAGAAAACCATAATAATGATAATTAAGTCCTTTCAAAAAATTTCAATGCTTCATGGAATAGAACATTACTATTCATGCAAATGCTAAAATCATCCTTTTTTTTTTTTTTTTTTTAAAGAAATTTAAATACCTGAAAATACTTGGCTCTGACATAAGGACTATCACCAGGAGGAAGCTTATGAAGAACATGAAAAGGCTCCTGTGATTGGTTTTCTGAAGTTTTTCTTGCAAAACCATTGTTATTCTTCATCATCCTGTATGTATGAGATATATGTATCTATATATGTACGTATATTAATTTATAAAAAAGAAGAGATTTTTTGTATGCAAAAAAATGAGATGGGATTCTGTGGGTTTTGGACAAAGAAGATAAGGAAAAAGGTTGCAGTGGGAAAAGCTGAGGAAAACAGAGGAAATGAAAGTTTTGGATTGGAGATGAAGATGAACCTGGACGGAAAAGAGGGATGATTCATCCATTAACAGAAAACTTTGTTTGCCACGTATATGATTTTGACACATTTTCTCCTCTCCCATTTCACACTTCATGGGTCCTCGCACGATTCTTTTTTATTTTAATGACGTCATTCTTTCATTTTTTTTTAAGCTTCATCTATCTTCTTCTTTATAATATATATTTTGTGACTTATAATCTCATATTTTTCAAATAGGAAATCTTTAAAATGTTATTAAATAGATATTGAAGTCTTTTATTCAATAACGTCCGTGAAGTCCACTTAAAGTAGGTATAATATCATTGGATTGTTGGAGTCTCACATCGCATGCCTACCGGATCTCTAACCGCGTTTTAACATTTTTTTTTTTCAACTTTTGAAATGGTAGAATACAAATTTTAAAACTTAAAAAAATAATAATAAAGACATAAATTTCATGATTTTTTTTCTTTTTTATAATTTTGTTATAATTAAAAAATTAATTGATGTAGTGACATTTAATAATTTTATTAGGTTTCGAAACTTCTCCTCTTATATCCAAACAATATTTTTTTTTATCATTTATTCATGTTCAGTAGTCATTTTAGGCCCCAATTAAATCAAATTCGAGTCAAGTCGAACTTCTTTTAGGGGGAAACTCTTTCTACACTTATATATTATACATTATATATATATATATATATATATATATTATATAGTGATAATATTTTAATTAAATTAAACTTTTAGATTTTTTTTTTCTTTTAAAAAAATTTCTAATGTTTTTTAACAAGGGGAGTTGGTAAGCGGACTTCTAATGCTTCCTTCAGGGCGGATGGTCGAGGGTTCGAATCCCTCTAGGGTGGTTAGCGTCATGTTAAAAGCTCTGGGTCGCGCCTAACCCTCGAGTAAGAGTTGAACTATGCGAGCGTTCCGCAGGCCAAGTCCGGATTAGTCTCATCGAAAAGATGGGACATCGGACGCCCCAAGTGGGTACCAAAAAAAAAATCGAGATAAAATTAATAATATTTATGTAATGAAACAAAGGGTTAATAATTGTTGTTTATACATGAAATTAAATATTTTAGTTAAGAGTATACTCACCTCTTTGATAGTGAAATATAAGATTTGACTTTACACCTTCTGATTGTATACTTCAACTATAATATTAATCTGTATATATTAAAAAAAAATTATAATTAAAAACTGTTATTTAACTATTTTTATTATTTAAACAACGTTAAAAATTAATTCAAATAATTTTTTATTTCAAGGATAAAGTATCGGAGATGAAAAGTGTTCGTGCTCACCTTGAATCCAAATATGCTCTTAAACAATATAAAAGTCACAGTTAAAAATCTAAAATAGTAAGATTTGTGGAAAAAAATGGTAAGATTTGTGGAAAAAAATGGTAAGATTTGTGGAAAAAAATGGTAAATTTGTGGAAAAAAGTGATAAGATGTTTTAGTTCCTTTAAATATGGTGCTCTGCCATGTGTGCCATGGTGCTCATCCCTGTGCGTGAAAACGTGCCACTATGTAGTAGTACTTTCTATTGTTTCGTACCTTTGAAAATTTGAGTTAGATGTCAAATTCTCGTGATTCGCATGGTATTCATATGGACGAAGGACAACTTAATGTAAGGGTCAAATTCTCTTATTTCAAGTGGTATTTATATGAACAAAAAACAACTCTCAAGTTAGAGGTAAAATATGTCGAGCAATGACAAATAAATATTATCCATGTTGCGGGTAATGCAACAGACATCATCAGAAGACTGCCGATCCAGTGTAAAGATGAGCGCAGGAGAGGCCTAGTCTTTAGCGGAACTTGCATTGAAGTTGACCTTAAACATTGTTCATCACTCATACTTTATCTTTGAAATAAAAAATTATTTGAATTCATTTTCAACGTTTAAGACATAAAAGTAGTTAAATAACATAAAAATGAATCAAATTTAATGATTGTATCGTTTCAAAAGTGGTCAAAGTTTAGTAGAACTTGCATTGAAGTTGACCTTAAACATTGTTCATCACTCATATGCATTGTGTACAAACTTTACAACGTATGTTATTGATCCCATGCATGTTTTTTTCATTATAAAGCAACTCGAACTAAATCTAAATTAATATAATTTAACAAGAAAATCAAAACAATAATAAACAAAATCATTGATTTATAAAAGAGGTGAATTATATTATTATTTGGATTTCCCAGGACTTCTTGATACAAGAGTTGTGTTTGAACCTTCAAAGCAGATACTAGCATTTTGGTTATTTAAAATATATATTGATTCTCTTAATCTAATTAAAATAATTTCTTTTAGTATAATTATAAGTTTTATTTTTTTAAAATTATAAATATTAATTTTTGAAGAAAATTAATGTGTATTATATATATATATATATTTTATTTTTATTAGTATATTAGTTAATATAGGTAATGTTTGAACTTGAGAGTTTGCAAAAACAAGCTCCTTCCTATTTGGACCACCAACATATGTGAATTATATCCAAACAAGATTATGACAATTTAAGGTTTTCTGGAAAAGGAAATAAAATAAAATGGCCCAGTTAGTTCTCATGTTAATTTTTGAATGAAAATTATATTTATTATTTTTGAAACGGTATATTACATTATTATTTTTACTTGCACTAAACAAAGAAAAAATGACGAGTTTTTTTTTTTTTTTTGGGAAACCTTATGCATCGTTTAGAGTAGACATAAGGAAGATTCTGGTTAAGAAAAAAAAAATCTATATATACATTAAAAATAAAATATAACTACAAAAGTGCAGTAAAAAGAATTATAAGTTAACAAAAATGAAAAATGAAAAGACAAAATGGCTTGTGACTGGTAAAAGCAGCAGCCAGCTGAAGGAAAGGAAACCCTGGCACATCCCACATATTATATTATGAGAATGGAAAAACCAGAAAACCTTTGCACAAAGAGGTAGTACCCCAAAAGAAAAGTTCATACTCCAACTAGACTTTACTTAAAAACTTGTTTCCACTGTAAAACTTTAAAAGCTTCAAGAACAAACAGCCCCCCTTTTCCTTTCAATTTATGCCTGGTTTCCTGCATCGCCTCTTCCTCGACCCCCCATCCTTCCGCGACCGCGACCATAACCATAACCATAACCTCTGCCTCCAACTTGAAAACCACCTCTTCCACCTCCGCCCCTTCCATATCCCATACCTAACAGAGAGCAACATTGTCGGTAAGATGTTCGAAGATAGAGCAGACTATTCAGAACCATAAGTTTGAAACAGAAAACAATTACTCTACTCTATTTGAGCCCATTGAAATAAGTGAATCTCCAGGCACACGGAGATTTCTTCAATCAATACCATGTTTACAGATAAAGCTTCATGATTACATGGATCTAGACTTGCACCAACCATCACGTCTCGCGAGATAGAAACAAAATGATCCACCAACATAACAATAATAAGAGAGAAGGACAAGAGCTATGAACTTACCACCACGATAACCCCAGCCTCTACCTCCTCGTCCACCTCCTCGACCATAACCATAATCATAATATCCATCGTTCTCCCCTGAAAAGATATATCCCCATTTTCACAGTAACGTAAACTGAATAAACAATAAAATAAATAAACACAGAAGCTGCATTAATTTGACATTAATTGTGGAACCTTGATAATAGTTCCCGTAACCACCCCTTCCACGGCCACGTCCTCCTCTGCCTCTACCTCTACCTCTCCCTCGTCCTCGGCCACGACCACCATCTAAGTCTGGATTCATACATGTTCAAGCAATAGGAAGTAAGATCAGATAAATCCAAATGTAGTAAAAGGAAGACCTGTTAGAAAAGGCTTTGAAATATTCACCTTGATTAATGTCTGCTGAAGAGATAACTGCTCTTGTCTGTACTTGCTGCTGATGATTTTCAGTTCCTGCCTGATTATTTGTGGAGGGTGCTTGATACCTACATGAATTTAATGCCCACAAAATCAGATATTAATCCTAAGATGGAGGAAAATAGAAGAGAAAACATCAGTTTACTCGTTAGAGATGAAATCTGCACTTATGTAAAATTTACCCTGGGGAGTTCTTATTCAGCTCAGTAGTTGACAAAGTAATGGTAATCAGGGACACCTGACGAGTCATCTCCAAACTACACAGACAGTACAAGAAGTAAATTTCATTACTAGCACAAGATAATGCATAAAAAGGTCTGTCAAAAGCAATCTTCATCATAACAAGAAAAAATCAACTTACGGCTCTAGTCCTTCTTCAATGGGCTCATATGCATCAGTAATTGTTGTTGAGCTAATAGAAGTGTCTTGATACAACCCAGGGATTCTTTTCTGCATTTAACACACATAAGTACCCGAAAACTATTATCCCCACCATTTTTATCAAAAAGAAAGACTGGATTTTCAGTAACTCAATTATGGTGATACCTTAATGATCTCTGCAATAGCCACTGACTTACTAATAGCCTGGCCCATTGCCTTCAATACAATCTCCTTCGCATGCTTATCCTGGTTAAAAAAGTAAGCAAATAAGGCCGCCTATCAAATATTCACATTTGATTTTTACACCATAGAAATAGTTATATTGAAATAGAAGTATTCTTAAGCTGTTACATTGAACTAAAAATTGGAAAAAAAAGCATTATTCCAAAATGATTTGAAAAGGCATAGCCAAATTATCTCATAATTTGAGATAAGGAAGAGCTAGTATAGGTGACAAAGAAAAAATAAATAATTATTAAATTATGCAAAATGATTCATAATATAAAATTATATTTAAATTCCAAAAGTATTTGTAAAATTAGGATTTAATCAAGAGCAGAAATTTGAAATGGTCTATATATTGATAGAGGAAACTAATACCATTGATGAAAACAAATAATTGAAATAAATATCACAGAAAAACACTCTTTATCTGAGATATGGAAGACTCAGTACTATAGGCAAAACAGATAAAAACAAATATTTACCAAATCATGTAAAAAAGACTCATATCTTAAAATTAATTTTTAATTCTGAAAGTATTCATAAATTTAGGATTTAACGTAGAGATTTAAAAATGATCCATGTTGATAGAGGAAAACACTATTGACAGAAGGTGCAGTAACTTTCAATGACTAGTAAAGTCCTAAGAGAATGATTCCAATTTTTCATTAATTAATTTTAGTTCATATTCAAGTACAAAAGTTTTCACTCATAAATCCCATATAATGCCACTCTATCAGTGAAATCTATGCAAGGGAATAAAAAACAGAATATCAAATGTTACACTAAAACAAAAATTCTGATATTTTGATTTATATACAAAATCAGATCATAATAAAAATAGAATACATTACAAACTTGAGCTACCTATTTCTAATTGTCATTTGCTTTCATTATTCATCCCAATAGAAATCTAAACAAAGAATCTTCGCAGAATTTAAAAAAAAAAAAAAAAAAAAGGCCTGCGAACCGTAAGAACAATTTAAAACTAAATCCAAACAAGTTTCCTGTCATCAAAACGCCATCAATAGACAAAATCAATCGAAGTCAGTAACAACCTTCCAACCATAAATCAAAGCTACGGAGTTCAAGATTCGAATTTTTTATACATCCATCGAGTATATCCACGACATTCAAACACAAACCACAAAATTTATATAAAAAAAAAATCGAACCTCAATAACAAATCATAAACCAAATTAACAACACAAAAAAAAATTAAAAAAACAGGTTTCCACTGACCTGAAGAAGAGAGGTAGCATAAGTAATGTAATTGCGAATAAGACCATGGGCGGTGATTCTGATCTCATTCTCGTTTATCGGTTCTTCTGGTCTTGGTTTCTCCACTCTCTGGTACCTATCCATACCTTCTCCTTCTTCTTCTCCTTCTCCTCTCTCTGTGTCTCTCTCTCTTTCTCTGGTATGTTTCTGGATGTTTCTATTGTATTTTTTTTAGTTTTTGAGAGGCCAAACGGTAAAGAAGAGATTGCGTAAAGAGACTGCTATTTAAATAGAAGAGAGTTACACACAGAAAAGAAACCCTAAGAAGAAATGAGAAGAAAATCCCCAATCCAAATCCAAATCTAACCACAAAAGAAACCAGCAAAACCACCTGAAAGTTTTCAAGTTTCAACCATGACCCAAAAAAAAAAAAAAAAGCCGTATCCGAACCATTTTTCTAACTAATTATGGAAGGTCGGTGAATTTGCAAGTAATGGTAAAAATAAAATAATAATAATAATAATAATATCTCGGGCGATAATTGGTTAATTTATATTTAACAAGTTTAATCCTAATTTTTTTTATCTAAAAATTTAATATTCTTTTTCACAAATTAAGTCAAAATTTTTTAAAATTTAAACAGCTGTCAAAATTTGTGATTGGTAAACATATTCTTATATCTTAACAAGTTTAAGTCCTAATGGTTGTATAAAAAAAATTATAATTAAACATTCTTTTTAAATCTAAATAAGAAATTTTATTATCTTTGATTAAATAATATTAGAATTCTTTGTTTTGTTTTTGTATTCTTTTTAAAATGTAAAAGTCTCTACCAATACTCAATTCAAATATCAATAGTATTAATTAATTATAAATTAATTTTTAAGATCAATTAATATATTTTTACCAATCCTATGAATACATGAACATCTTTACATTTATATTATATATTTATCTTTTTTTTTCTCTTATACATGTATTAAAATATACTAAATACTAATATACATTAATATTTATCATATGCATAAATAATATTTTTTATTAAATATTACATTATAATATTTATAATATTACACCTTATTAGGGCCAAACGATTTAAATAATATATATTTCTCTACATTTATGATTAACTCCAATTAAACATTCTTTTCAAATCTAAATGAGAAATTTTATTATCTTCGATTAAATAATATTAGAATTCTTTGTATTGTTTTTGAAATTCCTAAAATATGGCACTTCCTTAATTTGGGGAGGGAAAAAAATTGAACCCCTAAAATTATAAATATTAAAAAAGAATATTTACAAAGGATGTATAAAGATCAATTATTTCCACAACTACCATATTGTTAGAGATAAGCAAAGAAAAAAAAAAGGGTAAAATTGATATCTTAGCTAAATTTTTACGCTTTTTAAGCTAAAACTTGTATTGTACTATTGGCTTTAAAAGTGAGACACTTAAGGTTATTGATGTGATCAATGCAAATAATCTTAAAAGCTTTGTTTAGAGATGTCATGATTTTTTTTTTTTTAAATATTCAAAATTTATGTTAGGCAACTTGTCATAGATAGCTTCAAATTATGGATTTTGGTGAAATTAATCTTTGTTTTATTATTTTTATTTATTGAATTGATTATTTAAATTATATAAATAATATTAAACATTTTATATATATCTCCTGACATAAGAAGTCTAAAGAGAGCAAAACTTGAAATAGCAATACATAAAAAAACCCCAATACCAAGATCGGCTAAAATAAAGTGGTATTAAAAAATAATTACTGAATAACTTAGTAAAATTAATATCACTACGATGGATGGTCCGGTACTAAATAACCGATCATCTCCTCTAAATGGAAGAAGATTTTCTTTGAAAAGTAATTTTGTACCATCTTCTAGAGTTTGAAGAATACTAAAGGTCCCGGAAAAAAAAAAAAAAAAATATAAGGCTATATATATAATATATGTATCATTAAATTAACGAAAGTGATACATATTTTGTTAATGTCTTAGATAATGCTTTAACTATATTTCGTATCTAATTAACATTGTTATAATTACATTTAAGGCCAGTCATTACTTCAATAAAGCAAAGTATTTGCCAAATGTATTTGATTTATTGATATTAATTGACATAATGGCAATATTGGCCTAAATAATGGCATAATAACGCATTATCTAAGACACTCCTAACAACATCTGTATCACTTTAGTATAATTTAAAAATAAACAATTTAGTTTTTCTTAATTAATATATATATATATATATTATAAAAAGTATAATATTTTATTACATATATTAATATTTAATGTATTCCTCTCAAAAAAATATTTAATGTATCACTTTTATACTCGGGTGATAAGACTTTTGAGGAGAGAATTATTAAGTTTATATTTTTAATAAATAGCAAACTGAGTAATTTAACTATATATATATATATATATATTTTTGGTGAATAACTAATTTAACTATATATACTCACATACTTATTTGCTATTTAATTTTTTTTAAAAACTATTTTATACGTAAAAAAAATTATTTTAATTTTATTACTCTATAAAATATTCGTTAACATTTTAAATATATTAGAATTTATTGTATATTTTAATTTAATTTATTTTTTTAAATATATTTTAAATTATATTTTATAAATTTTAATCTTAAATTTATAGTAAAAAATTTTAGAATTTTTGGAATAAAAACAGTATATTTTATAAAATTCAATATAAAATGGATAAGTAATTTTACATAATTAATGTTGTTTTAATTAGTTTTTTTTTTGGTAAATGTTGCTTTAATTAGTTAAGGATCCATTTTGGATATCAATTTTTTTTTTTTTTGAGAAATCAATAAAATATACTTTTTAAGCATATTAATTATATTTAAAATATTTAAATATAAAAATTTTAATTTTAATTTTTTTTATTGGTATAAATAAGATTTTTGATTGTCTTCAAATATATTAAAAATATGAACTAGAAAATACATGAGATGAAATAATATTATATCTTTTTAAACTTTGATGATGAGTTCAATCTTTACTTATCTTTGTTGATTATTTTCGTTGCTTAGTTTGTCTCTATCTTAATTTCTTCAAAATGAATTTTAAGGGGCCACTTAATTTGAAGTCGGTCTATCAATATTTAATTTGTTCGAGACTCTTTGACTTCTCGAAATAAATAAAAAAATTTTAAATTTACAAAATTTTGATGTTTACAATTAATTTAAAATTTTATATCTAGAGTGATTTTGAATACGTAGGTTAAATTTTTATTAGAGTTTTTTTAAAATATTTACTAAAAATTTAAATTTAAGACGTTACATACCACATGCCTGTAAGAATTTGATATTATTTTGCGTACATGGAAAAAAAAAAAAAAAACTAAAATCAACTAAATTAACTGGTGGTGGTGAAGCAGGAGAAACGGACGGCACAGAAATGCACTTCTATTCCTTTCTATGTTCCGCCAACTTCCAAAACTATTTAAGTATTTTGTACTTGCTCTCTCATACTCACACTTTTCCTTGCTCCCAATTCCTCCACGTATCTTCCACTCACCACCGTCTCCCCTTAACGAGCTCACCCCGCTGTACTGACAAAACAAATTCCGGCATTTTTTTTTTGGTTCATTGAGGAAACCGCACAGAACAATCGTACGAGCCGATTTGCAGGAGGAGGAATTTTAATTTTATTCTGAATTTTTGTGTTTTTCTGATTCCGCGATGGACGCAGCTGCTAGTAGTGTACAGCTGGTCTACTGCGGAGTCGATCGTAGGAGGACGGTGAGGCGGTCTGTTTCTGCGACCTGTGGAGGAGCTTGGTATCGCCGATCATTTGTGAGAATTCCGAAGCGAAATGGTGTGGTACGAGCTATTGCGACGGAACCTAGGCCAACTGATACTGAGTCTCCGTCGAAGAGTGATTCTTCTCCTAATAAAGTTGTTAACGGAAATGGTTCCTTCTCGACGTCGTCCTCAAAGAGTGTCAACGGTGTTTCCACTGTATGTTTACTTAATTAACTCTTGAATATTTCTAATCGTTTTTTGGAATTTGGATGTTGTGGTTTTGGAAAGTTTTGTTAAATTCTGTTCTGTAGAAAAAGAATGACCATTACTAGTTTTGGAATTTTGAATTTTTTTATCTCAGTTTAGTTCAATAAAAGCTTTAGAATCTGCAGCGGGAATAGAAAATAAGGAATATTTTTGTTTGTGTTTTCATGTGTGCTTATGGTGTTGATTAACGTTTGGGGAACTGCAGAGAATGCGAGATGTTTCGCAAGAGATCAAGCGAGTGAGGGCGCAAATGGAAGAAAATGAAGAGTTAGCAATACTCATGAGGGGGCTTAGAGGTCAAAATTTGAAGGACACCTTATTTGCTGATAATAACATCAAGCTACGACTAGTTGAGGTTTGTTCCATACTGAATCTATGCATATCATTTCACGGATAGGAAATTTTTGTTGCTTAAGTCGATTTGTATGTTTGATCTGAATTGTCCTATTACTCGGTTGAATCAATTGTATTTTTGCCTGCAAACAAAAATATTGGAAATTGCTAGGCCTCTTGTTGAATCATATGGGTTATGTAGACTAAGAATATATTTTTCTAAAGGATTTGTATTGTTCCTTCACAAGTCACTTTCTTTCTGAATGGGTGAAGGACTGAGCTCAATTTTTCAATACCTCATAAACTTTATTTGGTTTTAGTACTTGAACATTGTGGATGCATCTTTAAATACTGTTTTGGGCTTTTATAGGTATATGGAAGACAGTTTAATTAAATTTAATTTATGACTCTTGAATCCTTCATTTTTATTTTTAAAAATATGGATACTCTCCTTCTTCTCATTCCTTGTACTTTCACACCGATGTGTATTTTGTTGTGAATGACTAAAATATTTTTAAACTTTTTATTTAATGAGCTTATGTAATGACAGTTTGATTTCAAAGGTCTAGCAATTGAATATGCCATGTAAAATTTCCTTTTCAAGATGTCTGAAGTGGTAAATTGTTGTCATAAAGAAATGATTCTTGATCCCATATCGAGGTCCAGTGACTCTTTTTCATCTTCAGGAATTCGGCACTAGTGTTCAAATTGATGGATGTCTGCTTGATTGTTTTCCCATTGGACTTTATTCATTTTCCATCTTCTTTATTGGTGTTCCTTAGCATATTTTAAATCATTACTGTGGACTTACTGTAAAACAACAGGCTTAATCCTTTCAAGGCCTCGTGCCTTCTCTCTCTTTTTTTATTATTTTTTTATTTTTTATTTTTTATTTTTTATTTTTTTATTTCAGCTCATTTTCTTTGTTGTGATTATATTATTTTCTGATGCCCCATATGTTGCCTGTGTTATCATGAATTATGTAAACTTTGGTAAGGATGTCCTCTTACAAGAGTTTTTTGACTATTTTTCCCCCTTCAGGTTGATGAAAGCAGTGAGTTTCTGCCACTGGTTTATGATCCTGATAGCATTGCTGCATATTGGGGAAAACGACCCCGCGCTGTTGCAACCCGCATTGTCCAATTGCTATCTGTGGCCGGAGGTTTTCTTTCTCGTCTGGTTTGGGATCTAGTAAACAACAAAGTCAAAGAGGTAAGAATTAATTAGGATGGTAACTTTTTCAGGTTATCTATGCAACTTGGTTCTTTGGACTTTTGTGGATCTGCAATGGGGAATATTAGTTGATTTGTTAGCATCTCTCAGCCTATAAAAACAGCTGGAAGTTAATTTTAGTTAAAAATGAGAGGGAGTTTATTTGAGACATCTTCCCAGTATTTGTCTGGCAAAAGTTTTGTGTACTGTGGTGTACTTTGAACCATGTGATGACCTTTTCTCACCTCTTTCAAAATTCGTATTCCTCTGAATCAAGATAAAGGTGTTTCATTTATTTGAAAATTGAAAAAGAACATTCCATGTAAAGGGTACCATATCACGAACATTTAATTATAAAGGTACTTCTAATTTGTAAGGTATCCACTCAATATAAGAGAGGGTTTATCATAATCTGTAAGTGATATATTAAATATATGTAAGTTGAATAGGCTGATGTTTGGACAATTAGAAATAGTACAAGAACAAATTTTATTGTTTAATTCAGCTGTTTAGAATTTCTTTTTTTCAAATGCAATGAATAAGTAAGACATTTCTTTGCTTGGACAATTTGTAGTAATAAAAATGATCACACTGATACTTCTCACAAGTTATCCTTTCTTTGCATAAATTGTCTAGAAACCCTTCTTGCTGTTGAAATTGACGACAAAGTTTTTTTTTTTCTTCTCCTAACAAGATTTAGTTAGCTGTTAAGAATGCTGTATCACAAACAGACACTCGAAGCAGTCTTTCAAATAAACAAATGCACAAAGAGCCATGCATATCATTCTCATGTCTTTTACAGACAATCATTTCATTGAAAACACATAATACAGAAAACTATATTGTGTAAAGTAATTCTATTTTACCAGTAATATTTAACTTGACAGGACACAGGTTGTTCCTCATTTTTATTTATTTTTTATTTCTTTTTTCTCCTTCTGCTAGTTGGTTGAAGGTATAACATAGATACAGATCAATCTGTTAAAAGGTTTACATAATTTCTTATGTCAAAATGTGATTAGATACTGAAAAACTCTCAAATGACGTGATATTCCTACTTGTTCCAAATTGTTTATATGCTCAATACATGGTTATCATCTCAAGTCCCAGCTGCATCTTATTATTTGCTGAAAGAAGTCTCTCAGCCAGATCTAATCAGGAAAATCCATGTATTCACAAATCATTTTTCTGTTATTTGACAGAAAAAAGATATGTACAAATCTGACCAATATTATGTTAAAATTTCAATCATTTTCCCTATTATTATACCTTTTTTCAACAACATATAGAATGAAGTTGCTCGAGCTATTGAACTGCGGGATATTGTAACCTCCTTGGGTCCAGCATATATAAAGCTTGGGCAGGCATTAAGCATACGTCCGGACATACTATCACCAGTTGCAATGGTTGAGCTGCAAAAGCTTTGTGATAAGGTCAGATGAAACTCCTTTTATTTGAAGTAATTGGAAGATATTTTAAACAGCTCCACATGTCTCACAGCAATGCTTCATTACCATTGTGATTTCTTGACTTTCTTCTGCTTCTTGTTGAGTCCTCATGCACAAGAAACAGCATGGTACTGCAAGTGCTACATACTGCAATGTGCATTATGTGCTATGCTATATATCTAAATGCATATATCTGCCTTGCAGTTCTTAATGATTTATTAATTATATTTGTGAAAATATATGAGTTAGATGTAGAAAACAGGTAAAAGTCAGGTTTGCTTCGTCCTTTAAAGAAAAAAGAAAAAAAGAAAAAAGATAAAGAGTATATGTGAGCTATAGTTATTTTGCACATATTTATTTCCACTTTAATTGGTTGTTCTGGTAAACGCAATTAATTCCTTTAAGGAAAAGGGGTGTTATTCAAAGTTATGGTGCTTTTTAATTCAACCAACTGATTATTGTAGTTTCTACCTGGTAGAGGTTGTGAGTTGTGAATGTAAATTCTTGTAGTTCTGTTCTGTTTTTGTTTTTGTTTTTGTGTGTATGTGTTTGTTTTTAATATATAGTTTCATTGCTGATTTGGGGTTTGTGTGAGAGATATATGTAAGCATCTGAGAGCAGTTATAAGCATCTTTTCTGCTTCTCCTCCGAACCTATTAACTTTTCAAAAGGACTGATGTAGGTTCCCTCATTTCCTGATGACGTTGCTATGGCTCTGCTAGAGGAGGAGCTTGGGCAGCCATGGTATAACATATATTCTGAACTTTCTTCATCACCAATAGCTGCCGGTAAACTCAAGATCTATGATCTGCTACCACGTTTTTTTTTTTTGGTTAAATTGGTCTCAGACTTACTAATTTTTACTTCTGTTTCATGCTTAAGTTTTGATTTTGATGTACTCTTTTGTCATTCTTGGAAACCAAATGCAGCATCCCTTGGGCAGGTGTACAAGGGTCGGCTAAAGGAAAATGGTGATCTGGTTGCTGTCAAAGTACAAAGGCCCTTTGTTCTTGAGACTGTAACTGTCGATTTATTCGTTATAAGAAAATTGGGCTTGGTTCTCCGCAAGTTTCCTCAGGTTCTGATAATTTCTTTCTATCTTCTACTTACTTTTGTTTAATTTTCCTTTCTTTCCTTTTAAACAGACCAAATTTTTGGAGATCTAATTGCTGCAATTTCCCTCTTTCCCAGATATCCATTGATGTGGTTGGATTGGTTGATGAGTGGGCTGCTCGATTTTTTGAGGAACTTGATTATGTGAATGAGGGAGAAAATGGAACTCGTTTTGCTGAGATGATGAAGAAAGATCTGCCTCAGGTTAGAATGAAATTTTAAAGAATATTTCAGCACCATAGTTCTCACTTATTTTCTGCTAGAGAAAGTGACATGGTTATTAATTGTTAAATTCAGTTAAATTGCTCTAAAATTTTAAACTAATATAAGCTAATATAGAGGGGTTAATACCATGTTAAGTTGAGTTAATTGCCAACTTCTCTGTTCGGGATTAAATTTATCCTCTTAGAACTAATAAAGAGTTATCTAATTCAAAACTGAGAAATATACATTCTTTATTCTTTCGTACTACTTTTGTAACAAGTTTGGATCTCAGGTTGTTGTACCAAAAACATATGAAAAGTATACATCGAGGAAAGTTCTTACTACACAGTGGATTGATGGAGAAAAACTGTCTCAAAGTACTGCAAGTGATGTTGGTGAACTGGTTAATGTTGGAGTAATATGTTATCTTAAGCAGGTGAGATATCACTACTATACAAGATTTTATGTCCTCGAGGTTCCTGAAAATTTTACAACACATAGCATAGAGATGTATTCACCAAATGTAATCTTCAACAAGCTTGATTTTTCTGATATTGAAACTGCATAGTGGTTCTGGGACAAATAGTAAACATTAGTGTGGTTTCTATGAACTTATTTCCCATCTAGGGTTGAATAATGATAATGTTTGCTCAACTTATTTCCAGATTGGTTCCAGACTGAGCTCAGATGTTTCTCTAATGTCATGATAACTTCTTTCCAAAGCTCAATCTCAGTGCATTGTAAATTTTATTCAATATTGTGAAAAAGAAATTTCAACTATGTTATTGCAATCATTGAGACCTTTAACAATTTAATGTTTGATCTGTTCAATATGGTCAGTGTTATGATCTACAAACTTAACTGGTCTAATTTTTCACTGTATGTTCTCATGGTCTTTATCAAGTTCTTTCACATACTTATTTGCTAGAGTCTTACACCCTCTTTGTACTGAAAGTATACTCTTTTCCATTTACATATCAATTAACTTCTTTCCTACTTTCTTAAAATAAGATCTTCTTGAATTATCATTTTCATTCTTATCTTAGGTACTTTATGGCTATTTGTGGGCCTTCAGTTGTCTCCCTGCTCTACATTCTAGAAATAGATGTAGGTGGAGGACTCACTAAGATCTTCCTATGGAGCGAGGACAGTAAATTCCACTAGGAGATGTGTTAATATATTGCTGTTCTTCAGTATAAAGAAGTAAATCAGAAGTTTAGAAAATTTTCCCTAAGAGGGAACCTTGGTCAAATGAAGTAGAAAATACAATGGCCTAATAGCTAAATTCAGAATACCTCTTCCCTTCTGTCATTTTGATATTAAGTTTACTTAGAGATATAGCATCATGGCACAAAGGGGTGAAAGCTCTAATTCAAGTTTGTGGTTGATACAGTCATCAGTTAAAAATTGATCATAGAACATCATTATGATCCTCATTCTTGATTTTCCTCCTTTTGGAAGACTCAAATCTTTTATGTGGGAATTCCATGGTCAATGTTTCCCCTCCCTCACTGTCACATTCCCCTGCAAAAAGTACTTTGAATGAATGACGTATCCCAACTTATGCAGTGCCAGAATTCTGCATAATATAGATAACAAGTTTTTAAGATCTCAAATTATGTATGAACGGAAGATGAGGTAAATGGATGAATGAATTTTGAGTGTCTCTATGCTGGCCAGTCTATAACATTAGTGTGACTATTATGATGTTAGCCAGCACTATTAAGTATCATACAAATGTCATGCCTTTACCTTGGTGATATTTTGGACGTTCTGGGGCTTAGCATGACTAGGTATCTAATTGGCCAATTTGGTCTTTTATTTAATGTTTTCGAAAAATGTGCCTGATTTGATGTCTTTTCCAGTTATGTCCTGTCAAAAGTATTGCAAAATCTAGAACAGTCAAAAGAATAGATAACAGTCTTATTCATGGCTTGAATTCTGAGCTGTATAATGATGATTTTTTAAATGTGAATTTCTGCAACTTTAGCATATTTTCTTGTCAGTGTGTCTTTTTATCTTGTTGATCAATACCGACATGCTATAAAATTGGAGGAAAGTTTCTCTTTTATAAAATCTCTGACAAAAATATCTTAACTGACTAGAGCACCTTTACATTTCATTCAGACTTTCTGACATCCAGAGGGTTATCTAATAAAATCTTATTCTCGTTTGGTGTACAGTTGCTTGACACTGGTTTCTTCCATGCTGATCCTCATCCAGGAAATCTAATTCGTACCCCAGATGGGAAATTAGCAATACTTGATTTTGGTAATAATTTACCTTTTACTGTGAAATGCAGCATATTCTCATTTACATTTGACTTAATAAGCTTCTAGTCAACTCAGTCAAATATTATATTTCAATGTCTCTTCATCTACTTTGTTTAATTATGCAATTAACCTTTTGGCTTCTTGTTATATCATTGTGCTTGGTTGTAGATAAATTCTTTACACATTTGGCTTGACTAATATTTTCTTGTTTAGATATTTTATCTGCAGTGTATTAAAGTTTGAGCCTTTTCTATAAATTCAACTTTATCACATGATTATTAATTTGTAATAGCAGAGGGGAATAAACTCAATTTATGGATTATAGTTACAAGTAAAATCAAGCTTGAGCCAACCAACTAGGTGTATAAATTTATAATAAATGGTATTTATGTATGACATGTTAATCCTTTCTGTAAATTTCTGGGCATACCCAGACAGGAAGAGAACAGAAAAAAGAGAGATAGATTATGCATCCTATTCCAAAGCTTGTGTAAGTGAAAAGGAACTGCATATACCAAAAAGGAAAAAAGAAAAAAAAAAACATGAAAAAAAGAAACGAAAATGAATTGATAAAAAATGAAGAGATGGAGAAGGTGATATCCACTTGAATTACTCTAATGAAAGATTACCTTTTTTAGCATCCTTCAACAAGTACGACTAGCATGTATTTGGTTATAACAGCGTTCTTAGGCTTGATGTTTTATGAGCTTGTTTAAGTATTACTTTTGTGTATGTGGATTCTGTAGCGTCCCAACTAGGTGTAGGTTTTGTTCAGCATTTTGTTCAGTGTCCCACTAGTTTCCTCTTATTATTTCTCTAGTGGACTATTTCATTTCAGCCATATAACATATCTTCTGCGGAAACAGGACATTAATTTTCATGTCTAATACTAGACACTGGAAACTCCTACTCAAATTCAAAATTCTCATGCATTTTCTTTGCCTCGACAGGCCTTGTTACAAAACTAACAGATGACAAAAAATATGGGATGATTGAAGCAATTGCTCATCTTATTCATCGTGATTATCCTGCTATCGTTAAAGACTTCGTCAAACTTGATTTTATTCCTGAAGGGGTCAATCTGGAACCTATTTTGCCAGTACTGGCTAAGGTTTTTGATCAGGCACTAGAGGGTGGTGGAGCCAAGAATATTAACTTTCAAGAGCTGGCATCAGATTTGGCTCAAATTACATTTGATTATCCATTTAGAATACCTCCTTATTTTGCTCTTATTATTAGGGCAATAGGAGTACTTGAGGGTATTGCTTTGGTGGGGAATTCTGATTTTGCTATTGTTGATGAAGCCTATCCTTATATTGCGCAGGTATTTAAATACTGTGGTAGAGACCATCTTAGTAATTCTATAAAGTTCCTAAAAGTTACTACCGTGTACTATCAAATTCTTTTCAGTTGTCATAGTTTCTCAAGAAGTGGTCTCAATGTTTTGTTGGAACTGAATTTAAAACCAAATTGGCTTCTCCATTCTAGCTTTTAAGTTAAGGCTAGATAAACTCGAATCTTTGTCTCAATTTTCATACTGAGATATCTGAGTTCTATATTTAATTTCAGGATAATTTTTTGTATCTTTAGACTTTTCCTCTCTCTCAGACACACATGTGCACAATAGGCTATTGTCTGCACTCATGTCACTTGGTTGATTTGGTATTCCTAATTATCTCAATATATAGTTTTCAGAATCTTTATAAAACTTGAATTTAATACCTCTGCTTTTCTTCCAAATAATAGAGGCTCTTGACAGATGAGTCCCCACGTCTAAGGACTGCTCTGCGCTATACAATATATGGTAAATCGGGTGTTTTTGATGCCGAAAGGTTCATAGATGTCATGCAAGCCTTCGAGAATTTCATAACTGCAGCCAAGAGTGGAGGAGGAGAACATCTAAATGGGAGAATGGCAGAACTTGGAATTCTACAAGCTCAAAGCAATTATATGCTTCCAGCCCTTTCAGGAAATGGTTCTCAAGCACAGCAGCCAATCCAAACTAGAGCTGCCTTAGCTTTCATACTGTCTGACAAGGGAAACTTTTTCCGAGAATTTCTCTTGGATGAGGTACTTTAAATATTTTTTAACTTAAGAATAATTATCCTGAGGACATTAGCTTTTACTTTGAGGTCTTTTGGGAATTAGTTAGTTAATATCTTCTGCTGTAGTGCCTGTAAATCATGTTTTTGTGTCACTCTAGTATTTTTATTATCCTGGTTCGTCTAACAATTTGAAAAAGAATTATCCTGAGGACATTAGCTTTTACTTTTAGTCTTTGGAAATTAGTTAGCTAATATCTTCTGCTGTAGTGATAGTATATCCTGCATTTATGTCACTATTAATTTTATTATCCCGGTTGGCCTAACAATATTGGACTTCAAAATTCAATCCATCTGTCATAACAAGTCTAAGAACTTTGATTTTTCTTTAATTGTTCCCAGGTTTATAGGAAGGGTATTTTTAATTAGGGTCTTGTATCCAATTCATCTTTAGGATCATATTATAGAATGAAATCTAAGAAATTTGATTTTCTATGAATCTTCCCCAGGTTGTAAAGGGCATTGATGCAGTTACGAGGGAACAGTTGGTCCAAATAATGGCATTCATTGGAATTGGAAATCCAGCAAATATGTTTAGCATGGTTCCTGCACTTGGACCCCTGAGGCCTGCAGCACTTATACCCACAATAACTGAGGAGGATGAGGTCATACTGAACAATGTTCAGAAAATTATTGAGTTCTTAACTTCTGGAAGTCTAACACCATCAAATCAGGTAATTCAAATTCTTTGACCAAAAACTGGAAAACTGATTTCTTTGGATAGTGCCTGCTAATCTACTAAGCGAAGCTTGTGAATGATGTAGGCAGTATTAGATGCATAGACAACAGTGGTAGTTAGAGATGCTAAAAAAATATACGTTAACCTTTACATTATAGCAGGTTAGGACTGGCCAGGAAATTTACTTGTGAATACTTCTTGATTACTGCATTTTTTCTAGAAACTTCATGGTGCAGTATAGATATATATATATTTACGGCTGAAATTGTATTTTATGAAAAATTCCTAGATAAACATGATGCGGGTACTTGGGAATAGATTAACTTATTCACTTGAAACAAAGAATTCCATTTCTATGGTGTGTCTTCTTTGCATTTGTTTATTTTATCTGAACACAGACATTTCTATTTCCAAACTTCAGTCCAAATAACGTTTCTTCTTTTAACCTCCCCAGGGTGTAAATGTTCCTCGAGTCATCCAAGAACTGCTTCCTGTTTTACCTGGTCTCTCTGCGAAAGTGCTTCCTGAAGTGTTCAGCCGGCTATCATCACGGGTATTGGCACGTATTCTCCGAGACTCACTACTGTAATTATTATGATTTTATAGGTTTAAGCACATTCAAGAATGTGCAGATTTTACAATTATAGTAATAGGATATACACAAACTCGATCATCTAGCATGCAACTTCTTCATGCTTGACAGGCTAATTATTGAGAATATAGTTACTGTATATGTTACAGAAAAGGAAACCCTTGTAGATGTAAACTTGAGGGTAAAGAAAAGAATATGAAAGCTAACATCGATTCATTACAGCTGAACAACAATTGTGCTTTATTTTCTGTTTATTCTAACTTTGCTCCTTTTGGCTTACTTAAATACTTCAACCATCTTTTGCAAGTGATCCTGATAAGCTTAGCTAGATCCTTCTTCTATTTTACTGGTTTGTTTCTTTATGTATTCCATGATTTTCTCTACAGAAAAATATTAATCTCAGATAGTTGAGATAAGCATTAGGTACATAATATGTATATGAATGAGTGTTGGGGTATTCATGAAAGAACATAAGAAAACTAGTGAATTCACTTTTTGCCGAGTAGATTGTTTATAGTTTTCATGCTCTTTTGTGGAAATGACCACAGAAAAGAATGGCAATTGATTTTTTTTTTTTTTTTTGCTATTGAAGGTTTATTCCAGTTTCATAATTCCCATTTATTATTTTGAGTAAACAGAATATTTTCAATTACATACCATACCATAGCATTTCAGGTTTCACAAACTGTATCAGGTAAAAAGTGGAAGTCTCTGCTCCCCTGAAGCATATTGAATGATATTCCTCTTTAAAGGGGTGATGAAATTGGCTCCATGAAATGCAGCAGCTCTTAACACATTAAGGGGACCAAAATCAACAGAATAAGCCTTCTGAAAACCATCAAGAATTGCCATCATTGCAATATTTGCAACCTTCCTTTCTGATTCATATCTTCTTAAAAGAGAAACCTGAGAGCATAGGGAAACAAAGGAGTTTCAGTAAGTAGTCAGGCATCTCTTATCTGGTCATGAAGATACAAGTGTAAAAACATTATCTTCAACATTTCAAGAAGTAGTAAGCAACCCTAAAATATTGGAACAACTTTTAGATTCATTATGCACCTATGTGAATAATACACTACACATTTGATTGTATAAGACCATTTAGTATTCGAAGCTACTAATTTGACTCATCTGGATTCTGACTTGGATTGAGTCTTTAGCATTCAAAATGCATTTACCCACTTGTGCTAAGTCAAGGTCGTATATTTGATTGAACTTAGTGTTGGAGGAGAGAAGCATAATGAATGAATAATGGTTTCCTGAAAAAATAAGGAAAAGGAATAAATAACAACATACCTCTCCAATATCAGATCCTACAGCAATGCCATCAGCAATTACTTTTGAAAGAGAAGCAGCATCTCCGAATCCCATATTCACTCCTTGACCAGCCAATGGATGAACAGTATGTGCAGCATCACCAACAAGGGCAACCCGTTTCGCCACATAAGAATTTGAATGCATTAAAGACAATGGAAAAACCATTCTCTCTGTCACCAATTTGTTGATTTTGGGTGGTACTTCAAAGCAATCATTGGCTGACGATCTCACATCTGCTTTGAGCCAAGAAAGTATACCCCCAGCACCATTTATAGATTCTGATTGAGGACGAGGACCATATCCATAATCCAAAGCATCATTAACTGCTTTTAAGAAATCGGGCTCATTCATTTCTTTGCGTTCTGTAGCTTCTTTTGGATCCATTGTCCAAACTATATTGCTAAAGTTATCACCGATTGGCAGAAGCGCGATAGGTCCATGAGGCAAAAACCGTTGCCACGCACAATGATTTTCCTCTGTATGCTGTACAGTACAGATGATTGCATTCTGAGGATACTTCCATCCAGTTGTTTTAATTCCGGCAAATTCTCTAACATGTGATTTTCCGCCATCAGCTCCTACCTGTGAGGAACATCAGCAACTGACAATCAACTTCTATTATAAATGGGAGACGGAATAGAGTACTATGTACCACGGGGAGCTTTTCCTTCTACCAGAATTATTTAAATTAGAACTTACCACGAGCTTAGCATACAAACTACTGCCATCACTTAGCTCCAACTTAGCTAAGCTTCCATGTGCATGCGACGGCTTGTTGTCTGAACCAGTTAATGAAGAGCGTGGTTCTAAATTCAATGAACATAATCTATAAGGATAGATTTTCTTCTTCATATCAGAATCCTGTCAAGTATGTAAATTTATCTGTGAGATGGTACATGGTAAAACTAAATAGATACTGAAATGTAGAGAGGTCTTGACATTTTATCCTGCTACATCCTGGATTATTCGTGCCCATGACTATTGGAATTTGGAAGCCAGGGTGTCTATGATCAAAACAAGAAAAGAAGATTGAAAACCATTTCTGAGATTCTAAGAAGAACCAAAAGAAAAAACTGAAGACAGGCACTTGAGAAATGGGAGTCGAGCAAAAAGTTTAAAACATGACAAACGGGTGCAGTGCAAAAATTGTTTAGGATTAGGATTTCAGTTTTGATTGGTTATGATTTCATAGGAGTAGCAGGATTAGGATTTTAGTATTTACAGAATTGTCTAAATATGATTTCAGATTTTCTAGTAAGGTAGGATTTCTTTTTCCTTATTTAAGTTTACGGGTCTATAAATACTTATTATTATTCTGTAGGGTTATGACTACCATTTTGGCATCTTCGTATTGATAATATTGCTCCATCAATTCTCGAATTGATATTTCAACACTTTTTTTATATTTTTCCCATTTGAGATTTGTGTTTTCTTTATCCTACCTCTCCTCAAAGCAAGAGATTTCTCGGAAGAATGAGATACAAGACCAGAAAATGGACAATTTGTAGTCAAAAGCAAGAGAAAAAATCATAATTCAATAAAACATATTTAAAGATGTAAAATTGCTCAAAAAATTATGTACCTTTAAGCATGACAGTAGTGACCTTTGAAGCACTTTGTTTTCTACCACACACCTGATGCAAAAACCTAAATAAGCTACTGTCTACCAGCAAGAATTATTACTTATAAATTTTGCTTACCCTAGCGCTTCCTTATCAACATCGCTTGCTTTGTACTTTGTATATCCAAGACCAGTATAATCCCAAACCTACGAAACAGTCAAATAATAGTTTGAAAATGGATATACTCTTTTGGCAACATCCAATTCAGCAACCCAAACAAGGCACAAAACAAGGAAATATTTCACGCGATTAAGCTCCAAAAAAATTACTATGAAATGTAAGATTGGGAAGGGAAAAAAATGCCATGCAAGATTTCCAACTTTAACTAATTGGAGAATAAAAAATTTGAAGAACTAGAGAATATACTATAGTAGTATCTACCATACATTTCAAAAGCATGTTGACACTACCAATGGGTAAACTTTATAAACTCCATCAATTACACTGAACATCCACACAACGTACTTATAAAAAGCAACAAACTGGAATATTTTATGACATAATATTAAGCATTTAAAATTTTTATTGTTCTCACAAGTGAAAGATATTTCTCAAGCATCTGCAATTAAGATGAAACTCTTGAGGTGAAAGAACGGTAAAAAAACCACATTTTATCTGGAATGAAATTGACACAGTGAGATAAACAGGATATTCATTATCCAACTTGAGGATCAGCTCTCCACTGAACTTAGTCCGAGATACTATAGATATGTATAAGATACCTAGAAAGATCTCCAGTAAAGTACAGTAGCACTTGTATATGTTTGTTGAGAGTGACCTAGTGCATTAGTACAAAAAGCCTTATCTTATAAGTTTGCAATCTAGTGATTTTATCCTTCTAAAAATTTTAAACCGACAGATACCCAATATTAAGAGTTCAAAGAATTTAGAAGGATTGTAGGTTAAACAGAACCAAGAGTAAAACACAGACCATGTTAAAAATTCAAAATATTTAGAAGTTTAGGATGACTAACGAGCATTTTAAATCCAGCATTTTGTATCATTTAAATCCCTTAGAAAAAGTGACATTGCAAGGCCCAAAATTACAAACAGACTCACAAGTTCCCTATCCATTGTAAACAATATATTCCTAACTCATAATACCTGATTAAGAAAAACACAAAGCATATGCTCATAATATATCTATAATCCTTTTGAAACAACACAATTCCCTCAGAATTGTTTTCTGCACCTTAGAAAACAGGGAAAATATGTCTGTAAAGAGAGAAACAAATAAAACCTTTACCTGCATCCTATCAAAGAAAGCATGCCGATGCTGTTCAACATATTTCCATGCACCCATACCTATAAAACACCATGTATTGGTTAATGGAATTGGGGGGTAGAAGGACAGTTACTTCTATGGAAATAAAAGTTTACATTTAAACACAGCAAGAAAATCTGGCAAACAGAAAAATATTGGACTACACCACAAATAGGCCTAAGCTACATTTTCTTTCCACCACCTTCCTCACCCCCAAAACACCAGTCTTAATAGCAAGGTGAAAGAAGACAAAGGAGTGCATATCCTGTTTTGAACTTTTCATATAGCAGTCAATTCCTTATTTGAAGGCACTACGATCAGACATAACAAAAGACCTTTGCTAGCTTCCTGTAAGAAGTATGCTACGAAAGATTATCAAATCTGATTCTTGATGTGTTACTGAGGACATGAGAAAAGTATGCCATAAAATGGGATTCAAATTACTCACCTTCCCTCGGTTATGTTACTGCTTAGGGCATGAAGTGTTAGCAGAACTCAACTTTCACCACACCTATTAAGCACAGGGGTGGAGAAACTGCCAAGCCATAAAGAGGATCAACTAACACCAAGATACAGATATGTTACTGCCACCACTACGTTAAAGGACAAGTTCTCAAATAGCTGCAACAATGATCTATTTGGATTTCAATTAAAAAGTAAAGGACACAAAGGATAGAGTAATGGTCTCCTTGTGAAGGTAAGCTCGCATGCCAGGATCTTGCACTAGTTCCACTATAGTACCAAATGGTACTGTATTTATGATGCAATCATGCAGTCTTGATGTTTAATGATGCAGAGTGATCCTGCTCCCTAATGGATGTCCAACTTTGACTTAACATGACAACATTGTTTTTTATGTTAAAGTAACACATCTTTGGCTAAAAAAATTGGAAAATGAGATGAAGGGTAACATTCTCCCCTTTTTTTTGGAAAGTGACAACATTGTTGTTTTTATTTTTTGCAGCTCTGAGCAATGGTACCATGAAAGCAATTGGAACAATCACAAGCAAGCAATATAAAAGTTCAGCATTACAACAACTTCAGTGATGATTCTACCTTTGAAAAAGGATATAGTTGCAGGTGTAACTGTACTGACCCTTGGATCTGGTGGATCTTCTTTTCTGATGCATTTTTGAGCCATTAGTGCAGGATTGCTGTCGATTATAGCAATATTAAGTTCTTTTGTCAATGGCATGCTTGCTGCAACACATCAAAACACTAAAGTTGAAGAATGAAAGATTTAAGCATTAGAGAAGCAAAATAAGCCCTTTAGCAATCAGTTCCACTACATACTACTTACCAAGAAAAAGCAAAAAGAAATAGAAGAATACAAGCCATGGGTTTAAAAAACTTTAGCTTAGGTCTCGTGACTTTGTACACTAATGAGTCAGGATCTCAAACAATCTAGTCACAGCTATGCTAAGTTAATGTGAATTCATATTTTAATAGAATTAAATGAAGCTTATGAACCAGAGAGATAAGGTAGAATAGATATGTAAATCAGAATATCTTCAATCAAAAAGATATGGAGACAGATTGAAACATTTCTACCAGTATCGGATGAATATCCACTGTTTAACCCAATAATTCAAGTACAAAAGATCCTCTTACAGCCCTCCCATTGCTAAAGAGAAAACTGAACAAAGGAAACAGCTTGATGAAGGTAAGAGAAGAATCAAGAATTGGAAGATTTGTAATCAAGTAAGAATTTTACAATACAGCCTTAATTTTAGTAGAATTTTACTAATTATTAATGAAATGTACAAAGGATACCTTAAGTTACCTAATGAGCAAGCAAGAGCCATGCCAACCATGCCACCTCCAACAATAGCAACATCATATTGCTGAACAGTATTGTCTGGATCCAACTTATCCCCAAGCTCCTAAAATGTTGTGTGTGGCAACTCAATTCAATAGCATTCTTTAATAATACTGTATAGCTATAGCTTTCTCTTGAAGTATGAGAAGCTAGATGATTGCATGAAATTAGTAAAATAACATGAAGATTGAGTGACTAAATAAGATCACACTCATCAATTGAAAAAGACAAAGAGGTCTAAGAAAAAGCATGATCATAACATAGAATTCCTTTAGTGAAATACCCTTTCCTTACCCACATTCAGACAGTTTTACATTTTCAAAACTAAAGCAATAAACCCTTGGTCCAACACATACTACAACATTTTAGGAAATAAAAGATGGTCGAAAGTTGAACCAAACTTAAAAAAATTGGACACAAGTAAAACAAAGGAAAAGTAAGGAAGAAAGAGGTAGAAAGCTTGAATACTACATAAGGTGCAACTACAGAAGTCTAATATTACATCAGTCGATTGGTTGCCACGTGAACCAGGTAATTTTTGGCCTGTATCGCTACATAATGTCCTCCTTATAAATCTCAGTGTTTGGACGTTGCGCCCAATTCTTTTAGCAGTAATCCTACAACCAAAACAAAGAAACATGGTAGAGAAAGTAAGAGCAGAAACACTGTTAATATGAAGTCATCCAAGGTACATAAAACACAACTGAAGAAACCAAATAAAAAGAAACTTGATACATTCATGATCTCCTTAGAGCATTTTTTTTTTTTTTTTTTTTTTTGGTTCTTTGTTTCAGCATCACAAAACAGCCACAAAATATAGAAGCACTAAGAGTTCATACATGCAATATAATACCTATTAAAATCATTGTGTTCATACCCTGATACAATGTGCATATACATCAGTAAAGAAGAAGAAAATTTAACTACTACAAGAAAAAGATAGTGAAAATTCTTTTGAACAAACTGAATTCCTCTTCCCAGTTTCAGCTTCCAATGGTATACACAAGATTTCCGTTAGGGAATTGTTCCATTAATCATACTAAATTTTAATTTTCTAAATACCATCCGAACATGCTAAAATCAGTTCATTTGCAATATATTTCTGTCCTCCCTCTGATTATATCATTCTGCACATGCTCATTTGCGTTTTGATTATAAGCATATTATGTAACTCTACTTTAAACTTTTGACTAAAAAAGACAATAGAAAAATATTTCTAGTATATTCTGAAATAAAACCCTCTACAAAACACACGGTCCAAGATACATATGTAAATTTCTGCAATCTAATTTAGACATGCAGGGTTTCCAAAAGTTCCAATTTTGGAAACAATTATGATTATACTTCAAGAACTTCTTTTAACACTCCCATTTCCCACTCCTCCAAAACCCAAGAAGAAAAATAAATTTAAAAAATGAAAAACACAAAAGAACAGTTATTTAGTTAAAATACATCGCAAGCAAATCAAATTATCAAAAAGTCCATGTCTTTTGTTGATTATATTTTTAATTTAGCTAAAAGGGTTTGAGTTTCTTGCTTGATTAGATAAAAAATAATCACACTAAGAGTACATACAGTACAAATATTTCAATACACAGATTCATACAATAAAAATATAAAGGAAAAACTAATTATTTCCAGAATTTTACCAGTTCATTTCTTCAACAGTAATAGAAACTAAGATGATCTTTTGCTTCAGAACAAAAATGGAAATGGGATTACAAACAGAAGAGAGAAGAGAGCGTCGAGGAATTGAAACTGAAATTTGGGCCACATTCAAAAGATATTTGGGCCGATTAACTCAATACGAAACATTCAAGCCCACTATTTACACACAATAGTAAATAGTCTTTAAACTAAATCTTCTCTTTCCAAAAAAAAAAAAAAAAAAAAAATATATATATATATATATATATATATATATATATATATTTGTGCATTGTTAGAAAAGGTCGAATGTTCGACACTCGCTCATTTAAGAGGGTTGAATTTGGATTAGTCATTGTTAGGGTTGTCGATAGATACCTTGGTCAGAAAAATATAAACTTTTATATAACTTGTAAAGTGAAATGTTATGAGTTTAATTTATGATAAAAATCGATCTTATGCAATATTTTAATTTTATATTACAATTTGGAATTTTTTCCTATATATTAATAGTAAAGCATGGTTACCAAAGCATTAATGATGCAAATATCATTCTTTGTATTGATGGATAAAAATTGAAAGACACAATAATTATGCTTCACTATTACAACCATAAATCATGCTTTAAATCAATGGCACACGCGCATGCATTCTTCTTCTAATCTTTTTTCTTCCAACTTTATACACACTCTCTCTATATATATATGTATATATGTATACATGAATAAAAATGAAGAGAAAGTCATAGCAATATTCATCCCAAAAGATTGCAGAAAAAAATGTTATATATATATATTTTTTTTTTTGGTAAGCAAAAGGTCGGGTCCCGATCTAGCTACCCCAACTAAGGGAACCCAACCGTTAGTAAATGATCCGTATTAAATGTGCACATTGAAACTAAAATACTCCCAAAAAATTGGTAAAATTTTACGTCCTTAGTGAGATTCAAACCTTAGGTGTTCACAATGTGGAGTTTGAGGTACTTTACCACCCAACCACCATACTAGTGGTTAATGGTATATATATATATATATATATATATAAAGTTTTAATGTTCAACTGATCAAACCTCATTATTTTTTTCTAAATTTCTCGATATTCAATAATCATGATTTCAACTATTAAATTATCGAGAGACTAACCTACAAAAGATATAGCAGCAGCAGCTACTGCTATAGCCAGTGATAATATATAAGATTCTATGAAGAAAATGTTACGTTGTTGAACTTTCTTTTCTTAATTATTCGTTTGAGCTTTTATATGATTTTGTCTGTTAAATTTGAAGTGGGGTTCATCATTTTTTTTTTTTTTTAAATAAATGAATTATTGTGTTTATTTGAAATACAAAAAGTTTATTGTTGGCAAGAAGTGAAACAAATCACTGTAGGGGAAAAACCAAATTCATTCATCATGTTTGCACTCGACCTACTCAATATATATTATATATATACATGGAGTCACACTACTTTTTCTTAAATATATATATATTTACATAATAATTAAAAAAAATTATAATTAAAAAAGCGTAACTTAATTAATAACAACTTCACTTATGATTCAAAAATTATAAGTTCAATATTGAAAGAATCTAAACAATTCACTTTGGTGAAATAAAAAAAAAAAATGAGAACGCGATATGGTCTTATCTCACCTTATCATAAGGTTTTTCCAAAACAGTAAGTGAGAGATCGGAGTGAAGACGAGTCAACTTCAAGTTTGTAGCGGTTGTCCAAGTACTGCTCACATCATGAATGTGAGTCGACAACTTCACTAGTCACTTTCTTTCTAGGTGTTCGATTCTCATTAGACGGATGGTATGTTCAAAAAGTTGACGCACTTGCACAATATTAATTCAAAAATATTATTTCTCTCATGATTAAATAACATAGAAGGGACATTCTCTCTATTCTTAGTGAATTTTGAAATCGATATTCTTTGTGCATTTACTATAACTTAATCATCGGATGATCAATACTATGGAAAGATAATACCTCAAACATGTGGCTTATTTTATGCATATGTTTGATATATGTTTATCTATTAACATAAATGTCAAAAAAAAAAAAAAAATTACCCATTAATTCCACCTCAATATAATGAGTGTGAAAGAAAAAAGGCATGCAGAAAACAAGAGTTAGTGGAGTGAAGGCATGGGGATATGATTGTCTCTAATACTTCAGCATCTATCCATCTTTTCCACCATAAACCCCCCCCCTTGCTTCTCAAATTCCAATCCCGGCCACCCACGTTATTTCTCCTCTTCATGCAAACCCCATATATAATATATAATAATATATATATATATATATATATATATATATAGAGAGAGAGAGAGAGAGAGAGAGAGAGAGAATAAAACAATATATATGTGTGTGTTGATCTTCACCAACTTCTTCTCCATAAAGTCAATGAAAAATCAAGAAACCACAAATTGACTTTATAACTACCCCTCTCTATAACATCTGTCACTATACAATACATACATATACATATATATATATATATCATCTGAATTGGCAGCCGTGGCGCCGGTGCACAGCAGCAGTAGGTGCACTTCTTTGGTCTGTTCTTGCTATGTCCCGGCAAGGAACTCCGCCGATAGGAAAGACGAAGAGAGTATCAGAGCAAGTACTACCGCCGCCAGCGCCGGAACTGGAGAATCATCATCAAGAAAGTATGAAGATGTATCAGTAGTTTTGGAAAGAAACTTAAATTGTGATGATCATAAATATTCAAGAACGAGTAGTAACAAAAAAAATTGCAGCAATAATAATAATAATAATGATGATCCTATTATTATTATGCCTCCTCTGAAGAGTAATCTAAAGAAAGCTACAAGTATTAAGAGAGATGATCAGTTAAGGAAAGTTAGCTGGCCGGATTCTCTTGGCAGAGATATTGCTCATGTTCGTGAATTTGAGCCAAGGTATATTATTACAACCCTTTATATATATATATATATATATATATATATTCTTTTTGTCATTTTTCTAATATTTATTTCTTCATTCACAAGATTTGCAATTAACAAACTAAGAGAAAAAGGAAATGCTATACAATAGCTATATATATTTCTAAAGTCCTCTTCCCCAAATATAAATTCCATTGAAACCCTAGCTAGCTTGCATAATAATATATATGTATATATATATATATTTATAATCGTTAAAGCAAAAATTTGAAGTGAAGAGTTTGTATATAGATAAACAAATGATTGGAAGAACTTCTCTCATTTAAAGAATTAAATTGATTTAACTATTGATAAGAAGTAGGGGTGATTAGTCCTATTCAAGAAGAAAAAGGAAATAACCTTTTGTAATATATATATATAACTATACATGTTTGAGGGGTTTTGATTTTGTTTTTCTACCTAATTTCCTTATGCGGCTGAAAATGTCTTAAACATTCATTTGAAACTTCTGCTAAACTTCTGGTTAGCTAAATCGGTAGTAGTAGTTGTTCACTTTATTTCTTAATCATAAAATTCCAAATCGAATATATTTGATGATAAGTAATACTTAAGAAAAAAAAAATATATATATATATATATATATATTCCTTAGAGAAGTGATTCAATGGTTGTGGATGTGATTTGCAGTGTGTCGGAGGATGGAGAATTGAAGAGTGTAAGAAACTCCTGCATTTGTGCTATCCAATAATGATTGGGACACAAATTATCCAAATTCTTAGCTCAATCAAATTATATGTTTTTGTTTTTTTTTTTAAATTTTGTATTTAATTACGATTTATTACTTAAAAACAAACAAGACATTGTAAATTCTTATGATTTTAATTTATTTTTTATGTTCCCTTGGAAATTAATTATTTACAAATTACATAGAATCAATATCATTGTTAAACATGGGGAGTATGAAACATTTTCTAGGAATATTTTGCTTATTTTCCTTCAAATGTTCACAAATTAATGAATTGTTTGCTACTTCTTTTTTTTTGATGAATTGTTTGTTACTTGTTGACACTATCATTTAAGTTTCTAATATAAGTAAAAATTTAAGCTAATTAAAAACATTAATATATATATATATATATATATATATATATATATATATAAAAGTTCCAACATCATTAGCCTAGTAGATTTTTATGAGCAATTATTCATTAGAATTTTAAAGTCTTTTATTTAACGATACATTTAAACCCGTATGATACACAATCGAACAATAATATTAAGTTCTTTATAACACAATGCTCGTGATGAAAGACTATATTGTGAACTATGTTCCTGCATTGCTGGTATATATAGGAGAATTAACAATTTTTTTTCTTCTATTATACAGAAGATAATCTAAAGAAATATATAGATTATAAGAATTTGCTAAATTTGGAAAATATGACCTACCTATAGACAAAAACACAAACTTTTTAATTAATAAATTTTTTTTTCCTCCAAAATGGATATATTATGCTTCTTTGACAAAAACACAAAAATCGTAAGAGTTAATTCATAGAGTTGAACTCTTGGCGCCAGTCTTAATTAGTCTCAAGTGGGGACACGGACGCCCAAATGGGTACCAAAAAAAATTTGTAAATTTCTAATTAATTTTTAATTGCAAGAATAATTATGAAAGTCTTTGATACATATATATATATATATATATATATAGAGAGAGAGAGAGAGAGAGAGATATAGATATAGAAATAGAACTGGAAGCTAAGGTGTCCAAGTTTCCAGTTTCCTCTAATAATTCAAGTGAGCACGTGAGAATCTTCAAAGCAATGAATACCAGCTTCGCAACCTCAGCTGCATGCCCTGGAGTTGGACCTTCTAATTATTACATATAATGGAAGATTCTCTCTTTTTCTCTCTCCTCTAACTAAACAAAAAAAAAAAAAAATTTACTGTGATTGAATTAATGCTTTTTATTTATGGAATAATTGGAATTCATTTGTTGTATTGCAGCTCAAGATAAGAAAACAAAACAAAAAAAAATTATGCAGAAATATAATGGAGGGTAATCTGAAAATCCCTAATTGATAGAGTATAAATTGTTGAATTGGTATAGGACTTGAATAATAAGCATCAAATACTTTCCCTATCACGTTATAAAACAGATATTTAACTAATGAATATCAAGAAAAAAGTTCAGAAGAATTCTTTATGAAATTCACATGATTTGCAAGACTGATTTCCCTCTAGGCAAAGCATCTCATTGTAGGAAAGAAAAAGGAAGATAAAAGAAATGTTTCTAAAGTAGAAAAGCAAAATAGATGGATTGGACAATGGGGGATCCATTACTCACCTGAATGCAATGTGATGATTCCCTCAATTGAATGACAGCCACCACAAACATTGAATGAAATGAATGCCAAGGGAAGTAATTTAGTGAGAAACAACAACTCAGTTAGTCCAGGATGGAAGAAACTTAATTCTCTAAAGTCTCGGATTAAAATTATATCAAAATTTAAGCTCTCGAGTTTGAACCATTTGAATGAAAAAATATGCAAAAAGGTGAAGAGGGACAAAGTACACCTCACAAATTGACAGGAGAGACATTTAAAGAATGCAGTGTGTTCAAAAGAAAGCAAGAAATATGCAACTGAAACATATGTGAATGAATACATGTCCAAGGCTCTTATATATGTGTGTACATTTCCAAATACCAACCCAACTAAATGAAGGCAAATCTAATGTCAGCAATACAAGCTATATATAACCAGTAAGTAACGGAGTCGCAAGAATGGTGAAACCAACCACCACCCATCATCATGAATGAACAGATTTTCCATATTGTTTTACAAAGTATTTGCAAGAATCAGAATTTGTGTTCCCTTTTATACCCCCCACAATTAACACCGTGTAAATATCACTCACTTCCCATGAAATCAAATAATCTGTTTTATGTCCAAAGAAGATTGGTTAGAATTTTCTTGACTATATAGAGTTTACCAGGCTAGATCCTCTCTTGTGTGCTATTTCTGATTCTTTCCTTTCTTAGGTTTATTCTTCTCTTGCATTCTCTTTTTCTTCTCTTCAGAAGTGATCCATGTATAATCTGCAGGAATTGCAAATGGATCTTGAATATTTTCGATTCTACTGCATGTACCGTTTGCAGAAGAACTAGCCCGGTTATAAGGGGTTTTTATCCACTGAAACCAAGATGAACTTGAGGATGGCACTGCAGGACTTTCAAGGCCTGAAGCTGTAGGACTTGAAGGAGGAGTCGAAAACTCATCCAAGGGCTCCAACTCTTCAAACTTCGTAAAAGTAACCAACACTCTGATAGTTGGTACCACTGGAATAGCAACCTGGAACAAGATAAAGATTCACAAGAGAGAAATCTTTTATAATCAAGCACAATGACACTAGAAACCCACTTCTTAAGGACAAAAGTGACCAAAGGCTCATTAAAAAAGGCAAGTTTTAAACAAGTTTGAACGTGCCATGAAGCCATAAAAGAAAACAGAATAGCACATGTACATATACACAATACACACCTATAGGCTACTGAAACAAAATGATCATCTTTTAAGTAAATTGAATAATAATAGTCCACCATGTTAACCCTACAAACTGTATATCAGATAATATTCATCAGAAATCACTCAATAGGACCTTATGCAAAAAGAATGATTGATTCATAATATGATCCAAACAAACCATAACTCTCGAAAATTAATCAAGTATAAACCTCAAAAGAAATTCTCCACAATCAAAACTTTTAAGTATACTTATATTAACTGAAGAAGTACCTAGTCAAGTTTTTAAAAATAAACAAAACCAACAAAAAAAAAAAAAAAAGCTCGAACTTCTTGAACATTGTTTACCCAAGAAAATAAAAAATGAAAAAATATGTTCACAGTCTTCTCTGTTCAATAGTCAGGGATATTAATCAGCAAACTGTAAATATGGAAATAGTTTCCCAAACCTATTTTTACAAACGAGTCAGATACCAAGCAACTTACTTTGATTTGTAACCAACAGGACATGTAACAAGCACTTGCACAATGCAAATTAATTTTCGGTATCAACCATAGCTGATAGCCTAATGAATCATGTAAGACCTTTTATTTGTTTTTCATTACATTTTAACAATAAGAATCAAAAGATGTTTTGGTCATCTCTGGTTTCACCAACAGCTTCAGATTGAAATTATTACGCTAGTCTCAAGGTGTAGCTTGTAATGATCAAAAAGAATGTGCAAGCAATCCCACAAAGTATTTGACTTCATTGGCCCAACAAATAAGAAAAATAACAAGAACTTTTTGATTTTTGTTAGAAACCATTTGATTTTTGTTTCAAACATTTTGAGAACTGGAACTCCTCCATTTTAGTGACAATTGTGAACTGATTCTAACACACTGGATTTTAAATTTGTATTACATAATTATACACTTATGATATATCAACTCTCCTGATGCGAGTATTGTTGGAAAAGAATTAACTCCCATTTTCCCATCGTTGGTATATATCCATCATGCAATTCCAACTCTATCTTCACAATATATAATCAATTACTAGTGAAAAACTGGTGAAATCTCCAACTGAAATATATTATGCAATCTTATACATATTTTCAGAACATGAAGACAACTTAATTCTGATTATGCTTACAACCATTAGCAAAACATATAACTGCAAAGAGAGGTCCTTCTGTACTATTTAATTCTGATTCACTTTTAACCAAAACGTATATTCTAGGATAGAAAGGATTAAATGCTGTGATCACATCAAAGTGAGACTGGTCAAAGCATATTAGAAAAATTACTTAGCAATGTATCATTAAATTATAATTTTCCATGCCAACTAATAAAGTGCAATCTTCATGTTCCAAAATTTGAATATATAATAAAAGCAGCTCCATTTTTTTGGGACTCATATAAAAAAGTACTATACTATATTATGTTATAATATAATAACATATATTATATACTAATCATAATAAATATACTATACTATATAGTATATTATATACTTATATAACAACGGCTAATTTTAGAATTCTTTTTTTTCTTCTTAAAAAGAAAGAGGTTTTTCTTTCATGAAATAATATACTATACTATATTACATACATAAATAATACTGATATACTATAAATATTCGGCCCTTCTAAGGATTCGAAGGCCTTACATGACTCTAGAAAGCAAAGAAAAAGGAAGGATCTATTTGTCTCCATCATAATAGTACCATGATTAGTGAATGTAATGTGATAATGTCAGACAAATTCAGTTCTATGGTGCAATATTTCTCAAAAACTACTAATGTTTCAATTGTTTCAAGATCCACTTAGTCAGACTTGTTTATATCTCATTTATATCATTTCTAGATGTGATGCATGACTAACAAATTATCAAATAAATAAATAAATAAAATAAATGAAAGTGATAGATGAGCAACAAAAGTTAAAGTCGACTTCCATGTAATATAGCAATCAACTCTCCTGAAAACAAAAACATAGATATTTGTGCTTGCTCATTCACAACATACCTTGACAGGAAAGGTCTGCTTTGGAAGTTTCGTTGTCAGCAATTCTCTTAGCCTACGTATGGCTTTTACTTTGTTTGCTAGAATGTCAAGCAATGGAAGAAGTTCTTCAGTTTGAAGTGGGAAATCTGGGGAAAGCCAGAGAACTGGTCTCAATCCTTTCTTATACTCATTTTCGCGGGTATCCTTTCGGCGATTCCCACTATCAGAACTAGTAGATGAAGAAGCTCTACTCTCCCTAACTCTTCGATGCTCATGATACTCCTCCCTCTTTATTGCAATCTCCATGGAACGTCTCCCAGGTTTATTCTGAACTCTGGATGGGGATTCATCAAGAAGACTAGCATGGCTTTCCACACAAAGGGAGCTTCTTGGTGGAGAAATTTTCTTCTCTCCTTCAGTTTTACTATCCCGTTTCCTCCAGCCACTAAACCATCCTTTCTTTTCCTGTCTTTTTTCTCCATTGCAGTAACCATTTGCATCCTCAATAGGGATGTCCCTTTGCTCATAGCAACTATGGCGGTGAGGAATAACCCCTTCACCATTTTCATTATTTGAATCTGATGAATCCATCTTAAGTGCAGCCTCAAGTTGCTTTTTTTTCATCTTCTGTCAGAATTTCATCAAGCTCCTCACTTTCTGTTTCATTTTCATTGCAAGAATTGAAGAATTCATCATCAGTCATAGCTCCAGGTACACTTCTTGATTTAATGCTCACAACCACGTTATGCATGTCATATACTTTAGTTTTCCAAGCTCCCACCATTTCTGTCCTCTCCTGTCGTCTCCAAGTCAGCTGAGGGATAAGAACAGCTTCAGTTACATCAATCCCAGGCCTGAATATATTGGTTTGAGACATGGCAGCCACTTCATGCATTACTTCTGCGTCAGTTGCAGGGGCACCCGCACCATCCAACGCATTCATGATTTCTTTATCTTTGTGAGAGATCATGCAAAGTGAACCGGGAGGTATTTTCCCATCCTCTGAACCATCACCAAGAAAAAGAACACTCTGATCAGAACGCTGAATTCTGAACCCATCAAAACCAGCCAATGTCATATCTGCACGCAGGTTTGAACCTCTTTTCCAGATTTTGTAAGTGTCTGAAGGGGCAATCCTTGAAATGAAAGGTATAACAGAGCTCTCAAAATTAAAAGTAATTTCCATGTAGAAATCCCTCATCCGTTTCATTGTTGCAATCAAACGGGGTAATCTTCTGCACCACTTTGCCCAAGCCAATGGCTGGTAATGTCTAACTATAATCCTTGCAATCCCTTCCGCCCTACTGCAAATTGCTTCCTGCAGTGCACTCCAACCCTGTTCATTCTGTAAGCTCCAATCCGCACCAGCAAGCATAAGCATCTCCGTTGCTGTCTCATCCCCAAGTTTTACAGCTATATGTAGAGGCGTGTCCCGATTAGGAACATCACGCCTATCAATCACAGCAGAAATAGCATCAGCCTTGGCTTCCTCGGCAAGCGAAGTTGATTCGGTATGAATCTCTGCTGGGTCACAAAGCCGTGGGAGGCCTGCAATGATCTTCCTAAGAGTGGCATAATCTTTCGAGATTATGGCTTTGTGGACATGGCTGTGGGCGTATCTAGACGCATCAATGCCTGCCATGCCTAGAAGCAGTACGTAGAAGGGCCACAACAAATGATTTCAGCTTTATGGATACCCAATTCAATCATTCCTGCTCATAATAATCAACTGAACCTTAAAAGAAAAACAAAGAAAAACCCTTGTTCTAAACCAGAAAAGATTCAATGTCCCCAAATCAAATATTTAGAGCAACCCAAAACTGAAAATAGCAAAGTACGATTCTGTTCAGAGTATAAATTGCAAAAAAAATCAAAGAAAATCACTTAATATTTAAAGCCCTCAAGATTTTCCCCAAAAAATTATTCAAAATTCAACTCAAAGAATAATTCTAAAAAGACGGTTACGAACTCATGGCATACGAAATCCAAATACTCTTCATCTCAAGGGTCATTAAGAAGAATTAAAACTAAAAACTCGAAACGGTTAATAAATCTCACCACTTCTTGCTTCTTCTTCTTTATTCTCTTCTGAGAGACCCTTCAGACTCCTTTCAACCGCTGAGTTAATTCCTGTCCTTCCCACTTCCCCTTCTCTCTTCCTCTCCCAATTGGAATTTAAAAAATTAGAAAAAAAAAAAAAAAAAAAGAACAAATAGAGATCCCTATGATCCAATCTAGATCAGACACGCCCAAGAACATGCATGTGAGAGGAGGTACAAAAAATGAAAAATAAGAAAGAACAAAAAGGAAAAATATATATATATATATATATATATGTGAAGGAAGTTTAAGTAAGAAATTGGGAGGGTTTGAAGGAATCTTGAAAAGGATTGTGAGGTACTGAAAAGTTACAGAATCAAAGAAAAGAATTGTACACCAAAAGATAACCCCACCATAGAAGCAAAGGAGGAAAATTGCTACTACTGCTAAAATAGGATTACAAACACTGTCAAAGAAGAAAAGAGATTCGCAAGAAAGAGTCCAATTACATCAAAACCATATATATACATACAATTCAAGATTCAAATTTTTCTAGAAAGAAATATTACTGAAAAAAAGAAAATCTTTTATCCAATAAAATAAACAAATAGTGCAAGAGATGAAGACATTACATTTATTTTTTTCTTCTCATCATTTTTTAAAATAATATAGTAATTGGTATAATGTATGAGATTATAAGTTTGAGTCATGTTGAAAAAATTTTAAAATTTTCGACAAAAGTAAATATTGTTATGACCTGTATTAAACAGAGGTTTAAAATTTTTTACTTAACAATATGTTTTTAACCCGTAAGATCATCCATTGAAAATGTATCAAAACAGATAATATTAGACTGTTTATAACAAATATAATTTCTTTTAGAGAAATGAAAGTTGCTAGAAAAAACTTAGGTCATGTCATAGAATTTTCTTGCAAAAAGACATGTCAACCAAAATGCCAAATTTTATCATTAAGTTAAATTGTCTAGGATCTTAGGTCACAATGTAGAATAATTAGGGTTTGATTTAGACATGTCAAAAAGACACAAAATGCCAAAGTAGATTAATATATATATATATATATATATATATATGACACCTAAATAAATAAAAAAATTTGGACAATTAAATTAGGATGGCACATGAGGGTTTAATACAAATTAAATTAAATTAAGGATTAATAATAATAATAATAATAATAGGATAGGTGCAGTAGAGTTGTCAGACAATTAGTTCTAATCACATGATGTTTAGACGACTCGTGTCTAAATTACAATCATCAATCCCGCGTTTGGTTACCTTTTTAGGGAATTGGAAGACTCTAATTTCCCACCTTCTTATAATAATAATCACCTTTTCATTTTACCTTTTTCTCTCTCTTTTTTTGTTTTCTTTTTTTTTTTTAAAACAAAAAATATTTACTCACAGATATACTATATTTTGTTTGACGGTTGAAACTTTAACTTTGAGAATAAACCTTACTGTGTAGGTGAACCGATCAGGAATCTCTTAGGTTAAAAGAGGTTAATGATTCAAATTTTGGGTCGGAGTTTTTTTTATAAGAGATCAATTTGACTCGAATAAAGATTAATTTATATATGAATTGGTTTAAATGTGTCCTTCCATAATTTACGACTCTTATAGGGCACTTTGTACCAAAGGGGAAAAAAATAAAAAAAAAGAAAGCATTTTAAATATGAGTAATTGGTGAATTTGGTTCCAAACAAATTAATGTTTGACAGTACCAAACTTTTTTACGTAAGAAAATGTTTTTTCACAAATTTCATCAAAATTTTAAAAAATTTAACGGTTTATGTGGTTTATTGAATAAAAAAGAGTAATCAAGTCATTTTACATTAAATATATTTTTATATATATCGTTTTACTCTTTTAAAAATATTTTGTGAATGAGTGTTGCAACATTTTTTACTATAATTTTGTAGATATTCCATATAAAACGACTTAATTAACCTTTATTTAATTGACTAAATCACACAAATCGTTAAATTTTAAAAAAGATTTATAAAATTTGTGAAAAATGACTTAGTTGTCTTAGGTAAAAAAAAGTTTGAGATTTTAAAAGTTTAAAAAATATATTTTAGGATTAAATTTACGAGAAATAAATTTGTTTGATATTAAATTCCCGAATTTACTCTTTTAAATATATTAAATGGACAAAGGTTTGGGCTTCCGGTATTTCCATTTTCCTTCCCATTTCTGATAAATATCCTTGGGCTTAGTAAAATTGGACCCGTCCCTCAGTGTATTTAAACTTAGGCTTTTAGAGCCTCTCCTCGGGCTTAGAGCTTTTATAAAGTTTGGGCTTCATAAAATTGGACCTGTTCCTCAGTCTATTTATACTTGGGCTTTAAGAGCCAATTCTCGGGCTTAAAACTTTTATAAAGTTTGGGCTTAATAAAACGTGGCTTTTTTTTTTTGAACTCACTTGGGGCACCCGGTGTCACCAACTTTTCGGTGAGACTAATCCGGACTCGGCATGCAGAGCGTTCGCAGAGTTGAACCACCACAGGGGATTTGAACTCTCGACCATCCGTCCTGGAGGAAGTATTAGGAGTTCACTTACCAACTCCCCAAAATTACCGGGTTAAAACGTGGCTTTAATATAAATTCCTATAGTCCTAGCATATTCTTCTCCATTCCATCCTTTATATATATATATATAAAATTAAAAATTTCCAATTTTTTTTTTTTTACATGCAACTTCCCTCAAACTTATAAATTATTATGGTATAAGTAAAACTGTTACCAATTGAATTAAATCTTCTTATTCTATTCGTTTAGTTTTAAAAGTCGCAAATCTTAACTTCAAGTTTAATCATAATTAGATTTGTTAATGTGCTCAAAATATATGGATGTGATTCGAATTTGACCTTAAAAATATTCGAGTTTTGTACTAACTTTTTTACACTCAGACCATCGATAAAAAAATTAAATGATAATAAGGTCTGAATTCAAAATTATAAATATTGTATCTAATATATACCAACTCCATAATTCTTTAAATTAAATATTATATATTAATAATAGTTTATTTTCATAAAATAATTTTACCAACACAACTCATAAGAACTACATACATACCTACCTTTAATTATTACTTGAACAACAAGTAATTAATAAAATAAAACTTATTGTTTGCATGATCTTCATCTTCATGACCTAATAATAATAATAATAATAATAATAATTAAACCCTTTTCTTCATGGAAACAGTGACATTGATGTACTCAGTCTTCTCTTTAGCCATGCAATCAGTGAGTATTTCTCTGTACTTCTTGAAAACATCGTCAATTATGGCTTCTCCAAAGTGAGTGATCAGTAAGGGTTCCGCCACCGCTCTTATGCAATTTGAAACACTGTATCCGCCGTCTTTCATGAATATTTCATCATCATCATCATAAGCAATCCAGTGGATTGTCGTTACTTCGAGTCGGGTTATGGAGAAAGATCCTTCTTCTCCGACTAAGTGTTTTACTTCTTCCGGTGATGGTGTATATTGAGGAACGTTGAAGTTATCCAGTTGTTCTTCCTCAATTAGCCCCTGAGGAATATATATATATATATATCAACTTCATTATAATAATCAAGTCATTCATTCATATGGAATCATAAGTATGACTGTTACGAATATATATATATATATATATATATATATATATATATATATAAAAAAATAACTAGTCAATGTGTGCATATATATATATTTGCATGTTTAATTTAGTTTTCAATAAAAAAATTATTTTTTTAAAAAAATCGAAATATTCTAAAACCCTTTTAATTGGTCTGATTTAACTCAATTTGATCCATTAAACAAATCCAAATCCAAATCCATCTGATTGAATTTACAATTTATGAAAATTCCTTATTTTAGTCACTGTTTTATGAAAAAATTAATATGTCAGAAATATTACTAGCTAAGTACTAACTTGATCAGAAATTAACTGAAATATAATTAGAAGGATCAATAATATCGAAATAAAACTTTATGAAGATAAAAAGATATACTCATTGTGAAAGCATGTGCCAAAAAATGTTTTTATCAAAAAATTGTATATTGATTGATATTGACTTATAATTGGTTGGTTGAAGTTTTTATTGCATTCATATCGTAGGAGCCTGCTGTCACTGTCATTAATAAGCCAATCCAAATAAGCCCTTATCTTAATACAATAAGAACACATACTGATGATTCGATACTCGTTATGAGCACTAAGTTAGAATCGGAGTAAATCTTTCCTTCGAAAAAAAAAACCATTTCCCCTTACAATTCACTGTAAATAGTATATTGATATTGACTAATTGGTTGTTTAAATTTGTTATCTCATTCATAATGGGAAAGCACATTATGAAACTACGATCGAGGATTTGACACTTATTGCAAGTGTCAAGTAAGAGTCATGGTGAGCCCTTTATCCGAGAAAAAAAAAGACGATTTTCTCTTACAGTTCACTATATATAGTATATTGATATTGACTAATTGGTTGTTTAAATTTGTTATTGCATTCATAATAGGAAAACACATTATGAAACTTTGGTCGACAACTCAACACTTGCTATAAGAGCCAAGTAAGAGCATTTCCCCTTACAATTCACTAATTATAAATAGTATATTGATATTGACTAATTGGTTGTTTAAATTGGTTATTGCATTATGAAGCTTTTAGTGAGAGTTGGATACATGCTATGAGCACCAAGTAAAAGTCAGCGTGAGCCCTTCCCTTAAGAAAAAAATGACCATTTCCCCTTACAATTCACTAACTATAAGTAGTATATTGATATTGACTAATTGGTTGTTTAAATTTGCTATTGCATTATGAAGCTTTCAGATGAGAGTTCGACACTCGCTATGAGAACCAAGTAAGAGTTAGGATGAGGTTTTCTCCGATAAAAAAAAAGATTATTTCCCCTTCCAATTCACTAACTATAAAGAGTATATTGATATTGACTAATTGGTTGCTTAAATTTGTTATTGCATTCATATTGCAGGAGTCTTGTCACTGTCATTTGTTAATGGTTAAAAGTTAATTGTCATGAATTAATTAATTGCAGTAGTGATGGATGCAGATCATTTTACGTACGTACGTACCTGAGAAACCAAATCATTGAGTGCATTAGCTAAAAGCTCCCATATATAGCCACTTTCCTTGCCGGAATGATCTTCATTTTTTCTTCCTAAAATGGTTAACACCATAGCCCCACCGGGAACCAATTCCTCTGCTCGACACTGCAGAAATGTTGTGAAATCTCTCTGGAATTGCTTCAAGTATGCACTTACCACACTTGCTGGGCTTGTGCTTGACAAGTAAATGTTGCCTTTGTTAACCTCTTCCAATTCAGGAACCTGCCATGCATGTCCTAGATTAGGAGATTACTTAATCTTGTATGTATATATATTTATATAATTATATCAGATTTTGTAGTGAAGATATTGAGTTCAACTTGTTGTATTCTTTTCATTTATTGATTTTTGTTTACTATGAGATTTTGTTATGATTACTATGAGATTTTCATTTATATAATTTACTCGTTGTATTGACTTTTAATACTATGACAAATACTGGAACTCTAAATCATGATATGACATGATTATAAATTTTATAGTCAATTATTTAGTATTGTTTTTTGTTGTAACTTACAATAAATACCTAAATTCATTTGTATAGTTCATAACAGATTCAAATATATTTCAAATATGAAATGAAATATCTATATATGTATATATAAAGAATTTAAATCATTTAGATTGATAGATAGATACTTATACCTGAGAAAGCCACATGAGACTATAAGATGAGTGAACAAAATGAAGGGTTTTCTTGGGGAAGAGTCTTCCATAGAATGAACCGGGGACACCGGTAAAGAAACAATGACCAAAACCAGAACCCATCTGTTTGGCAAACTGTTTCTGGAAGCTAGGAAGGGATTTGAAAATGGTGTTGAAATCATTGCTGGGAAGATCATTCAAGTAAACCTGGTACTCCGGTGACCCGTGGCCTAAAATTTTGCGAGTCTTTTCAACATTTTTGATCAATTCAGATACTGCTAAGAAGGTGTTTGGTCCACTGGAGCAACCCAAGTCTGCAATGCATATTGATTTTGGGGAGAGTCTGCTGTAGAGTTCAGTTATGGCTTCTTCAGTTATTGGCTTTGTCAATAGTATAACCTTTTGCTGCAAAAAAGCCATACACCAATTAGAAATGTAATATATATACATATGAGAATGTATACATCCCAGGCTTTGGACAGGATAAAAAATGTGAAAAAATAAGAAAAATGAGAAATTTGAAGATTACTTGAACCAAGGAGTTGTTTGAGTAGCTTGCATCTCCAATGCCACCATTCATGTGAAGAACTTCAACAACTTCCATCTCTTTCTCTCTCTCTCTCTCTCTCTCTCTCTCTCTCTCATAATATATATATATATATATATATATATATATATATCTTAAGTGTGTATGCTTTTATTTCTTTGGTTTTTGTCTGAAGCAATGTCCTCTATTTATAGACTCTCTTCACTGAGAGGAATGCAACGAAGCATCACCACTTGTTTTCTTTTGGCTAGATGGTCAACGACGTCACGCAATAGTATACATATATTTTTTATCACCCGATATCTTCATCGACTAATCCAGTAATTTGTAGTGGGAGACTCCCAAGATTACAATATGTAGTCGAAATTACAACATATAGTCGAAATTACAACATAAAACGTCTCCGACATGTGTTGAACTCGGGTTCCTCACTTGACAGACTATGTGAAATACTTAAATAAGGAAAACCAAACTAATTAGACTATCACATTTTCACAAAGTAGTATACATGTTCTAATAAATATTTACATCATATATTTTATATTATTATAATATCATAAAATATCTAAAATAAGATAAAGTTAATAAAAATCAACAAACCTAAATTTGTCGAGTAATGAAAACATTAAATTATTAGCATGTCCGAAAACTTGTTTAGAGATTCAAATGAATATAAAAATTCCTCCTTAAATAGTATTTTTTTGTCAATATTAATATATTTTTGCAACTATTAAAAACTTATGTAAACATAATTAGTTAAATATTGGTGTCAACAATAATTTCTTTGTTTCTCCGTAAAATCAAAATTATAAACTAACAAGGATCTTTTTTGGGCTTCATTCCCATCCAATGAATTGATTTCTCCCGAGGGAATTTTGGATACGTTATTCAGTATTATTTAGAGGAATCATAACTTCTATTATGTCTCGAACTTCTAATTTTAAATACGACTGTTACCAACTGAACTATGTCTTCTTGACTATAATTGGTTTAATTATTAATTCAATTATAATGATAATGGAAGTTCCTCTCCCGATCTAATAGTCTAGAAATCTCATAGTTCAAGATATATTCATAAGTGTGGGTATACATGCACGGTTGGGTTAGTCTGGGCCCTTTACCACCTCAAAAAATTATAATGATAATGAAAAAATTCAGATTTTTGCATATGCCGGAAGGCTCCGAAACACCACAAACTTTTAACAACCGCAGAATTGTTGGATTGTGGGACAACCTTATTAGCAAGCCGGACATCATCCTCGATTTTTTTAGGAGGTCATTTTCATTACACAAAAATAAATGTATGGTATACAACGTTTAAAATACAAATCAAATACACAACAGTGGCTTTAGATAAGGTGGTAGTTTGATTGACATAGTGTTGGGCCTATTCTTCTATGAGGTTAAGCCATTAGTTCACAATTTTATTTTTGGACACATTCCCAAAAAGGACTCATACTAATAAAGTATGTGTAATATTTATGTGTTAGATAATATCTAGTTTTCTTGCATCATTTTTCGATGTATCCTGGATTGATATCCCAACACATAGATTAAGAATTTTTTATTAGGTATCTTTATCTAATTTTTCAAGTGAAAGATTTTGAATTCAACTCACTTGCATAACAACCGAGTTGAATAACAACTTTATAATATATATATATATATATATATATATATATATATATATATATATATATATATATATATATTGCATTTCAATCTTATGTTATTATCTTGAGGATCTCCCTATAAATTTGGTTGAATTACTTAATGAGAATACTAGATTACAAAAATAAATAAACTTTTTTTATATATAAATTAAGGGATTAAATTAGATTAATTATCATATATATATATATATATATATATATATATATATATATATATATATATATATATAGTTGATGACTATAACTGATTACCAAAATTATGATTACATCATAACCATTAATGTGGAATGAATGATAGTTATATAATGCAGAAGCACACACCCTCTAAAAAAACCCTAACCCTTTCTCTTCTACTCTTCTCCTCTCTGCTGTCCACCCCCCAAAAACTCTTCCTCTTCTCACCGACCAAGAGAAAGTTTTAGCTTCGACTAAAAGTTTCTATTGGCTGGAAATCCTTTATTTATTATTTTTTCAATTTTTTTTTCTTTTGTATTTTATTTTATTTATTTTTTGTTTTTTGTGTTCTCTCTTTTATTTTGTTTATTTTCTATTTATTTTTTGGTATTATTGCTATTTTTTATTTCTCATATGCAAAGTTTCCAATTGATATTTAAATATCAGTTTTTGTCTCCCTTTGTTTGTATTTTGTTTTCTCTTTAGGTATTTTATGAAATTTTTAACGCACCCAAGATGGATTAAACTACTGTTGAAGAAAGGAGTCAAAATCAAACTCTTTTTGTAGATGAAATTCAGAATTGGCATCTTGAAAACCGAAGATCTAGATAGGATATTTGTCGTTTTTTATTTTATTTCACGTACTTTTGTATTTATTTACAGCTTTCTTTGACTCACCTAAATTTTTTAAATTGAGTATGTTCGCTCCACCTAGTTTTAGGTTGGTGTTTTGTTGTATTACCTAGAATGACTTTAATCATTTATTTGTGTAATATTTAATTTTAATAAATATTCACATATATATATATATATATATATATATATATATATATATATATATATATATATATTAAAGCTATTACATATATAGTTATAAACCTTAGTTTTCGTCATGGTTGTGAGGTCATTTTAATGACGGAAGAAAATTTCTGGAAGTCAGTATATATATTCTATGTTTTGTTTACATTAAAAATTACAAAATTATTGAGGATCGGATAAACTCACTTGCACATTATTTACTTGGTAAAAAAACAAGAAAGGGTCAGAATACAATATAATAATCCCATAAGATGATAAATAATAATTAAAAAATCGTAATATTAATATTATTAAAGTGACAATTATAAATAAATAATAAACAAAAAATAGACAAAGTACATCAAAAGCTATACACTGTCGATATTGATTTCTTTAAAAATATAATAGATAATTACAAGGTGAACAATAATACTATAATCATTTAGGTTGTATTCGTCATGGTCCTGATGTCATTTTAGTGACGGAAAATAAATTATTTATGAAAAGTCGGCAGTTGGTCAATTGTTGATTGTAATGTTTAACAACTACAAAAAAAATTAACTATTTTGGGATACATAGTTTCTAGAAAAAATAGAATTAAAGAAATGAACATTAAAGAAAACAAAAAGATTAAAATTAATTTTCACGGCTTGTTACTAATTTTATCTTTATAAATTTCACAATATATATATATATATATATATATATATATATATATTTTTTTTTTTTTTTGAAACATTCCTAGTCGTTTTGGTAGACGACGACGGAATTGTTAGAGCGGATATTCCTTTTCGAAGGGCGGAATCGAAGTATAGTGTTGAACAAGTAGGTGTAACTGTTGAGTTCTACGGCGACGAACTCAACGGAGTGAGTTATAGTGATCTCGCTACTGTGAAAAAATATGCTAGATGCGCTCAATTGGGTGAAAATTTTGAATTAGATCGTGCTACTTTGAAATCCGATGGTGTTTTTCGTAGCAGTCCGAGGGGTTGGTTTACTTTTGGACATGCTTCATTTGCTTTGCTCTTCTTCTTCGGACACATTTGGCATGGTGCTAGAACCTTGTTAAGAGATGTTTTTACCGGGATTGACCCGGATTTGGATTCTCAAGTAGAATTTGGAACATTCCAAAAAGTTGGGGATCCGACTACAAGAAGACTGGCAATCCGATACAACACTGCTTTGTTATCTTTTGATATATATATTAAAAATACGTAACTTAATTAATAATCCTCTCTACTTATAACTTAAAAAATCAAAAATTCGAAACATATTAGAACTAAAAGGCATCAAAAGTTAAAAAAATAAAATGACAATATACGGCAAATTGGTATAAATAGTCCCCAAACTATGAAGGTTTGGTGACATTGGTTCTCAAACTATAAAAAAATTGTGACATTGGTCCTTCCGTTAAAAATTCCGTTAAGTTAAAAAAAAAAAAAAACTTCATGGGCATTTATGTCATTACACTATTCAAATATAAGGTAAATTGGTATAAATAGTCCTCAAACTATAGACTTTTGGTGACATTGGTCCCCAAATTATTTTTTTGGTGGGATTGGTCCCCAAACTAGGAAAAAATTGTGATATTGATCCTTCCATTAAAAATTATATTAATTCACAAGTTAAGTTTTTTAAAAAAAATTTAATAACATATATCATTTTTAAAAAATATAAACAACTAATATATTATTTTTATGCCCAAAATATTAATGCGTAAATCATTAATAATTATTAAAAATCATTTTTATAACTCAAAATATCAACAAAAAAAAAAAGAGGAAATACACAAAATAAACATAATTTTACATTTTCTAAAACTTTATTGCAGATTACTGGAATAAATTATATATTATATATTTTATATCAATTTTTATTATTTTATTTCTTATTTTGTGCTTTGTAAAAGTATATTTGTCTTTTTCATTTTTTTTTGGGATTTTTAGATGAAATTAAAGTAGAAAAAATAGTCAAAAGTTTTATATGATAACAATTTCAACATTTTACGGTGAAAATAAATTTCTATTCAAAGAAAAAATATTGAAGAATGTCAATAAATTAAAGTTTACAAACTCTACTATTATTTAATTTTTTTTTTAAACTTAACTTGTGATTTAATATAATTTTTAATAGAATGACCAATATCACGATTTTTTCATAGTTTAGGGACCAATCCCACCAAAAAAATAATTTAGGGACCAATGTCACCAAAAGTCTATAGTTTGGGGACTATTTATACTAATTTACCTTATATTTAAATAGTATAATGACATAAATGCTCATAGAGGTTTTTTTTTAAAAAAACTTAACGACGATTTAACGTAATTTTTAACGGAATGACCAATGTCACAATTTTTTTATAGTTTGGGGACCAATCCCACCAAAAAAATAGTTTAGAGACCAATATCACCAAACCTTCATAGTTTGGGGACTATTTATACCAATTTGCCGACAATATACTAAAATATGTAATAGATATATATATATATATATAAATATATTTTAAGATCAAGGTCTAGGTCAATAATTTTTTTTTATGTCCATATCAACGTGTTCAACTTTCATTCAGTTATTGTTGTATTGCAATATACGTCTCCAATCACTCTCTCTACGTACTTTTTTTTATTATTATTTTTATTTTTAAATTGTAGCAAAATGATTATTTTGATTAATTTGAATTTAATTTAAATTGTGTTTATTAAAATTATTTTTTACTCGAGAAATTTTTTACTTTATTTTTATATATAATGTTAACAACGAATATCAAACTCGTAATCTTAAATAACATTCATAGAGTGATAGAGGCGAGGCTTTCTCCATATATTATTTGTTCTTAGGAGAATTTTTATAATCCACACGATAATATCGAGTGGCACGGCATAAATGTTAATGTGACGAAAGTCGTGCATGGTTTCAATCACATGCAGTTACGTACCAAATTAATTGTACGAAGAAGTATGAATGGTTGTAATTCAAGTGGAACATTATTGGAACAGTACTTCTTGATATATATATGGGTACATAATAATAAATATTATTATTATTATTATTTTTTTTTTTAGGACAAAAGATCAAATTTCATTCAAGATAAAGATAACCAGTCAGAATTGATGTTATCCAAAACAAGAGGATGAGATGTGCAATTCCGAGTAACATCAGTAACCAAAGAGAAACCTATTTTATTTTTGCAAGTTGGTGTGGAATACGGTCGTGTTTCTAGAAATTAATAAAGAAATTTTGTTTACTTTAATTAATTTGAACTAATATTTCCCATAAAAAAAAATTAATTTGAACTAATATCCATAATTGCAATATGTGATACTTTTATGTTTTTCCATAGCTAATTAATTAATAAACCTAAAGAAAAATATTTTTTTAACAAATAAACTTCCCTCCGGGGCTTAAAAAATATATATATATATATATATGTGTGTGTGTGAAAGAGTGTGAAGTGAGCTGTTATGCTGGATAGGGCTGACATGACCTTGAACTCATCGTTATCTGAGTTGGCGATGTGATCAAGTGAAATAAGGATGAAAGAGCATACTTAATGGAACACAACATTAAATGCATATATTCTAATTAGCAGAAAAAAAAATTTACCCTACACTCTCTACGACAAACCAGTAAACATTTTATCAGTGTTAGGTGTTCCCTTCAATTCAATAAGTTGGGTGTATATAAGATATAACTTTTTATGACCAATTCATTACACGATTCATTATCCTCCTAACACTTAAAGTAGAAGAGTAAAAAATTCTCTCGTGTATTGAGATTCTCTATCTCTTATTACCGACTTAATCATCGGAGGACCAAAATTAGAAAGAATCTCTTGGTTACATGAATTGCATTGTAGGTTGTCTAGAAACACAACACTCTACACAATCAACATTCCTTTCTTACGTTAATACTCGAAAGATTCTATATATCCCGATCAATATATATTCTTTTTTTTTTTTTTTTTTTTTGATAAGTCCGATCAATATATATTCTTAATTGTCTTGACTTGACATCTCCTAAGTGAAGTTATCACGACTTAAAGCATGTAAAAGTTTGTAACACGACTAAGTAATAATATTTACAATTAATTATTCAAAAATAATAGAATATTTGAGTTATGGTTTGTTTCACTGATATTTTATTATGAAATATATATATATAATGAAATATATAAATATTAAGTAACTGATAGAAATGGTTGGACAACCACCTCACCTTAGTTCTATTTTTTATCACATTTTTAAAAAGTCTCATACTAATTAATGAAATACGTGGAATACTTATATGCTAGTCAACTCTTGCCTCATCTTCGAATGTTGGACTTGGATTAATACCCAACAATCCTCCCCTCAAACCAAAGACCACATACCCATAAAAATTACTTTTTGTCCCAACTTAAAAAAAAAAAAAAAAAATTGATCTCAAATTATTTTATTGAATAAAAAAACCAATCCTATGTTAAATCTATCTTTCTCTATAATCAGTGAATAATTTTATATGTTGGCCCCAAAAAAAACCCTATGGAGAGACACAAATATATACATATTCATATATATATATATATATATATAGGATTTCAAGATAGTAGATAGAGTTCGAAAAACAGCTCATTTACACTACACAACAACTGGATTTCACCATACAGATGGAATACGTACATCCATCCATCCAGATGATTCTTATTATTACATTCTCAGATCTCATCCGCCCGTGACAGCAATAACAACAACGACAACATCGGATGATGATGACTCATGCATGCATGACATAATAATAATAATAATATTATTACATTCCTCCCTCGGAAGGACCAGTTTCGATATAACAATATTGTGGTTTCATTCGGCACAAATTTGGAAGACTCTTTGCTGTCAGTAACATCTCCTCTGTATCAACGTCTTCCCATCCGCTCTCTTCTGTCTCATCTTTCAGCTGCTGCAGTATCTGTTAATTGTATTCTACACTGTTAATCTCACACTTCACCATGCTTTTTTAGCTTTTTAATAAAATATAATACAAAATCGAATTAAATTGTCATATATATTAAAACTCTTATAAATCATGCTAACTCAATCTAACATCAATTTTAATGTTAAAATGATAATATGCTATAATTAAGAGTAGCACAGTATCAAAGTCGAAAATTTTGAGTTTAAAGTTTTGATGTTGAACAGCGTTATATATGTCATATATATATATCGCAGTACAAAAATCTCAAATTCAAATCCTTCATTTTATAATACAATAATATAGTGCAATATATATATCATTGTAATTCAATTTAACATTATAACATGGTATAAAGTATCAAAATATCAAAGTCAAAAGTCGAAGATACTGAGTTCAAATCTTGATTTTGCCCATAAAATATTATATCTTTATAAAAAAATTTGTGTTCGATTTACATGAATTATGAAAAAATTTGTGTTTGATTCACAATGTGTGACCTATTTAGCTTAACATGCAAAAGATGTAAGTAATTGTATATGTTTTTTTGCAGAAAAAAAAAAAAAAAAAAAGACTTGATTACATTACCTCTTCAACAGCAGTGCATCTGCATTTTTCTGAAATCTTTTCAAGCTGTTCGCAGCATTCAGGAAACTCTTCCCGCCAATTAATGCTTGCTTGATTAGTATCATCAGACATTGACGGAGATGATGGAGAAGTTGACGGAGAAGTTGGTGACATCTTTGAGGATTTCAACAGGTAACGTTGGCAGGCAAACAGCTTCTGTTGCTTTTTAATTTCCTTCTGGCATTTTGCAGCCATATCCTTATTCCACACCGTTGATGATATTGTGAATTCAGTTTGGAAGTCCATGGAAGCTGCCACAGTAAATAGAACCACAAAGCAGCTGGCTGCTACAATTAGGAAGCTTGCTGCCCTCATTTTCTCTATTATTGTTTTCGAATTAACTAGCAAGCTACGGATGCATGGAATATATATATATATATATATATATATATATATTTTTATTATCTATATATACATGATATATAATTTTATAAGGCTTTTGTATTATGGATTTTGCATGTGAAGAATTAGTACGTGGCTGGTTGAGCTTGGCATGTGGAGCATGCAGGTAATGGTCATGCATGCATAAAGAGTTGTTTTTTTGACTTCCACGTGTACCATATATATATATATATATATATATATATATATATTATGTTAAGGGAGGGTAGCCCGTGGAGTAAGGTAATAACCCCACTTCAAACCATGGTTTGTATAGTCTCGGCAGATACCGGGATAACTCGGCCGAGTCGTCTCTAGAATAGGGCTTCCCAATCCAATAATAATACACAAGTTATTAAAAGAATATATTTTTAATATATATGAAGAAATCAAATGAATTGATCCAATATTTCTTTTTGGTGACAAAATAATAATGAAAATCGATTGTGTGATTATGATACAACCACTTCTTAAATATGTTATAAATATATGTATATTTAAAATAATATTATTTTAATAATAATAATATAAAAACATATACACAAATATATATATATATATATATACATTATCACCAGCAGCATTAAATTGAGGTGAAATCAAGGATTCAACATAACAAGTGACTAAATCAGACCATCCCGTCTCAAAATCCAGCAAAACATCATTTCCTCCGCCGCAATTATATATATCAACCAAACTCAGACTCCGAAACAAAACCATCCCATTCTCAAACATGCAAACAGGTTCAAACGGATCCTCAATCCCATCAATCGGTACTGTAAAAAGTTTACTCCACACTTTCTCCTTATAATCTTTCATTACATAAACATCGGTTTTCCCTCTACCAGGTTCGCTATGAATCACGGCAAGAAATTCCCCAAGTTTCGTTACATTCGGAAACGCCACAGAATTATAACCATAATCAGGCATGGGTATTGGATCGTTAAACTCACCGGTAACCGGATTAAAAGCCGCTATGTGATACGAAAACGTCAAGTTATACCTTATAAATATTGGATTGCCAAACAATGAACGATTCCAGAACAATAAACGGCCTTTTGGCCATTGTTAAGCCGACAGTTAAATTATTACAATGATTTGTCTGGTAAGATGTAAGATTTTGAATTACGTATCTTTTAAGAATATACGTCGGTAAAATCTGCGCGGAACATAACTAACACGTAATCCTCCGAAACATCGTCGTAGTAAAAACCAAAAGTGTTTACAAACGGAACGGGCAACCGGTCGATCAGTTTTCTTGTGGTGGGATTCCATAGTGGAAGACCAATTATATATGTTTAAGACCAATTATTTACTTTAAAACTTACTAAAAAAACTAATATATTAAAAACAAATAAAAGTTAGTTGTTAATTTTTTTTTTTAAATTTGAGGCATTTTTATCTCTATCATATCTCAAACTCATAACATTTCGAGATCATAAGTGAATGTTCTACCAACTACAACTAAATTACAACTGCTTGATAATTAAAAATTAATTAATAAATTAAAAAAATGACAAATAATCCTTAATAACTCTATTTTCTTAAAAAATATTATTTTAGATCGAACATATTTTGTTCAAAAATTTGTTTATGGAATAATTTGTGAGTTTGGTTCCAAATAAATTTACTTTTAGCAAGCTTAGTCCCAAGATATTTTTTTTAATTTTTAAAGTCCCAAACTTTTTTATTAGAGAAAAATAAAGTCTTTTTTGACAGATTTTGTTAAAGAAGTTAAAAATTTAACAATTTAGTTAATTTAAAAAGGGTAAAAATGTCATTATAAGTGAAAAAAGAAAAAAAAAATTAATTAAAGAAATGGGTAAAAAGGTCATTATATATACAATTAAAATAAAAAATATGATTATGAAAGTGAGAAAGTGAGAAGAAAGGAAGAAGAAAAAAAAAAAAAAAAAAAGAAGAAGAAACACGAAAGAAGAAAGAAGAATTTTTGAGATAGATTTGGAGAATGGGCATCACAGTACTAAGCATAAGGGCCGCACTAGTGCTGCTTCTGACACTACTTCTTCAGATACCATAAAGTTGGACTCGCCGGAGCTTCGCCCATTGCCTCCATTAATTAAGTACGCAGACTTACAACCATAGGCGAAACCCAGAACAACGCTCCGGTGTGGACGATGAATAAGAAGAGTTTTCTTCTCCCAGAGGTTCTTTAGGTCGTAGGGAGAGCTCGATTGGCACTGGATCGGCGTCCAGAAGTGCTTTCGTGATTCTTCTTCTTCTTGTTTTTTTTTTTTCCTCTCTCATTTTTTCATAATATGATAACAGTTTTACCCCTTCATTTAATTTTTTTTTCACTTATAATGACATTTTTATCATTTTTAAAATTAATTAAACTGTTAAAGTTTTTAAATATTTTAACAGAATCAGTAAAAAAAAAAATATATATATATAAAAGTTAAAAAAAATATTTTGGGACTAAGCTTTATCAAAAGTAAATTTGTTTGAGACCAAACTCACTAATTTTTTTTTTTTTATGTTTTACTTTTACCCGTAATCACTGTCCCTCTAGCCAAATTTTTTTTTTCCAAAATTTTTTCAAATATTTTTATTTTTCTTCAAAACGTCAATATATAAAATTTATTTTCTTCTAATATTATCTTTAATTAATATATTAATAACTCATTAGTATATAACCCAAATTGTTGGGTATCAATTCCAGTATCACATCGAAAGATGACGCAAGAGTTATCTAGAATATAAGTATTTCACATACAACATTAATATGAAATTTTTTGAAAAAGTGCTAAAAAACAAAACTGTTGGTCTTTAGTTTGAGGGGAAGATTGCCTAGAATATCATGTTAAGTATATATTATGAGATTTTTTGCCTCCAATTTGGTTCATACTCAGATAGTGACCTTCAAAGTTGCATCTATTTCGAAATCAAACCAACAATCATAGAAATACAAAGATTTAAAATCGAACATCAAATTTTAAAGATATATATACTATGTTTTGAAAATATTGTTAATAGGTGCAACAATTTATTTTAATAAAGAAAAATGTACAACACTTTAATTAGTACATACAAGCAATCTTCTGAACATTGATATAACTTTAATTCTTCAAACCAAACCTGAAAATAGGATGTTCAAATGAAACAAAAGATGGGTGCAAGATTTAGTAATAACATAAAAGCAAAACCAATACCAAATTTCTGACAAATTAATTAATCCTCCGACAAATCCCATTTTTTTTTTTCTTCAAATGGAGACACTGTGAAGTACGACGGTTTCAACTGTCAGTCCTGGTCCAAAACCAAACAGAACACCCCATTCCAACCCTTCTCCAGTGGTGCTCAGGCCGTTGGTCCTCGACGACTTCCTCATCTCATCTAGAATAAACAGAACGCATGCACTAGACATGTTCCCATATTCACCCAACACGTGTCTAGTAGAACGTAGCTTTTCCGGTTCAAGTCCCAATTTTTCTTCCACTTGGTCTAGAATCGCCGGCCCGCCCGGGTGAGCTATCCAGAAAATTGAGTTCCAGTCGGATATACCCAGCGGCTTGAAGGCTTCGTCTAAGGCTTTCTCGATATTCTTCGAGATAATCCAAGGAACTTCCTTGATTAGATGAAATGTCAAGCCGGCTTCACGGAGGTGTCCTTCGATGGCGCCGTGACTATCCGGGAGAATAGTTTGTGCAGTTGAGACTAGCTCGAACAACGGTCTCTCGATGCTCAAAATTGGGTCTGACCCGATGATGAGAGCAGCCGCGCCATCGCCGAACAAAGTTTGTCCAATAAGACTATCCAAATGAATGTCGTCGGGACCACGAAAACTCAATGCGGTTATCTCACAACACACGACGAGAACACGTGCCCCTTTGTTGTTCTCGGCTAAGTCTTTGGCCATCCGGAGAACTGTGCCGCCGGCGAAACAACCCAGTTGGTACATCATGACTCGTTTCACTGACGGTTGAAGGCCTAAGAGCTTGGTGAGCTGATAGTCGGCTCCAGGCATGTCTACGCCATGCATAGTGCAGAAAACTAAATGAGTGATGTTTGACTTTGGTTGACCCCATTCTTTAATGGCCTTTTCAGCTGCTTCTTTTCCAAGTTTTGGTACTTCTGCGACCGCTATGTCTTGTCTGGCGTCCAGTGAAGGTTCCATGTAAGCACAAATGTTGGGATTTTCTTTCAGAATTTGCTCTGTTAAATACATATGTCGTTTCTTGATCATGGATTTTTCACCTGTTTGTTTGTTTGTTTAAGCAAAAAAAAAAAAAAAAAAAAGAAGACAACAGATTCTTTAGTATTAAATAGTAATGATATTATTTCTTCGGACACACAACAACTACATTAAAAATCAGTATATTAGTCCTGTAATTAAACAGTTATATACATATACATACCTTAAAAGAGTACTGTAATAATAATAAAAAAAAAGGAAAGGAATGAGCAAAAGAAATTGTGTATAGATGGAACTTACATATGCGTTTGAATTTATCTTTGAGCTCAGTCTGATGCTCATTGTTGGTGATGCGAAAATAGTAATCAGGATATTCACTTTGATAAACAATGTTTGGCGGGTTCGCCGTTCCGATTGCCATAATCGTCGCCGGTCCCTCAGCACGTTGAGCTCTTCTAACTTCATCCACAGTCACCATTTTCCTTTTCTTCACTGAAAGAAAATTACAAAATTCAATAGATTTTGTGTGAAGAAATATGGCTACTCTAATATATATATATATATAAAATCAGTGAGTTGTGAGCTTAATTATGGATATTGCAAAACTTGCGTATACCCCTGTGGTATATATAACCAGTAGCCAGTAGCTGAGAGATCACTTAGATTAATTAGCAAACTGCCGCTGGGTAAATTATGGTTAATTATAGAGTGATTTTTAAAATATTTGTTAAATTAGGGTTAATTTTTTACTTAATTATGAGGATTATGTGAGTTTATTTTGTCAAAGTATACCATTTTTTTTTCTAACAAAATATTAAGTGACTATTTTGTATCTATTTTTATTTTTATTTTTTGATAAAATATTCCGCGTCTATTTTATCAAAGTAAACTATGAAAAAGATTACTTATAAATTTAATTATAATTATTCAAATAGGACAAAATGTATGTGTATATATATACTTGTTCCAATAAGACAAAATTTAAAGAGATAAATATGTATATATATTATAAAAACAAATAATCGAAGAGTATATATAAATATATATACACATTTGTGACTAATTGGTGAATTTATTCTCAAACAAATTTATATTTGGTAAGTTTAGTACTAAAATATTTTATTTTGACTTTTAAAGTTCCAAACTTTTTTACCTAAGAAATTTAAGGTCCTTCTTCACAAATTTTGTCAATTTTTTTAAAAATTAAGGGTTTGTGTGATTTATTGAATAAAAGAAAATGACAATCAAGTCATTTTACATAAAATATATTTTTATATATATTATTTTACCCTTTCGAAAATATTCTGCGAATGAGTGTTGCAACTCTTTTTTACTCTAATTTTGTAGATATTTCATATAAAGTGACTTAATTATCCTTTCTTCAATCGACTAAAATTACACACATTGTTAAATTTTAAAAAAATTAATGAAATTTGTAAAAAAACCTTAGTTATCTTATGTAAAAAGTTTGAAACTTTTAAAGTAAAAAAAAAAAAAAAAAAATTAATGAACATGTGAACATCTAAAAAAAATGAAGGCTGACACGTTATTTAATTTGAAAATTATATAAATAAAATGACTCTGATTTGGAAAGTATTTTAAAAATCACATTATTTTTGGGAAGTAAACAAGTTGGGAGGCCCGTTGCATGTAGAGTTGTTCGCGAACAAAGTTCGTTCGAACTCGTTTATGCTTAGTTCGAGTTCATTCGTTTATTAATCGAACCGAACTCGAACAAATTTTTAGGCTCGATTAATTTTCAAGTTTACTCGAACACTGTTTGCGAACATAATCGAGCGTTTGCGAACATATTATTAATTTTTTTTATTATAATTTATATATATTATTTAAATTAAAAAAAATGTCATAATTCGCGAACTCGAGCTTTATAAACAAATAATCGGACGAACTCGAGCTCAAACTCGAGCTTTATAAACAAATAATCGAACGAACTCGAACAAAATTTTTGGCTCAAATTATTAAACGGACGAACTCGAACAGTGTTCGAACACTAAATCGAACGAGCTCAAATTTTTGATTTTCAGTTCGGCTCGACTCGTTTACAGCTCTAGACTTGCATGTGCCAATGTTCTTAGGGATATATATATATATATTTAAATAACTAACGTAAGACGGAGTATATTGACCGCATATTTAGAGATTAGAGATTATATTAGGAAAATGATCCATCTATGGACAAAAATATTTATAATTTTGACACTTAAATATGAAATTCTAGCAAATATATATATATTGGTTAGATCATAGGATATCTAAATTTATTGTTTCGATTAATTTAAATTTAGTTTTAATTATATTTGTAAAATCTAATTTGTCATTCGATAAAAAAAAAAATCTAATTTTTCATCTTTTATAGTGTTGTAGACATTGAAATTAAGCAACTTCTAATATTATTTAAATTAATTAATAATGAATAAATGATATGAAGATATGTGTTTCTACCGATCGGATAATGACATCACTCTTTCTTGGTCATATCTTCATCTACAAAGAGAAGATCAAGAGAAGCATTTGGGGGTCGTGGATCGGTGGTGAATCGGTGGTGGATTAGAGAAGAAAAGAAACTCCGATGATCCCCTGTGGGGTCGCCCTCCATAAGTCAAATCTATTCCAAGATTAAGTCAAAAGACTCTTGGAGAAATCAAATCAAATGCAGATGGATCGAGATCAAGCCCAAAAGCTCTCGAAGTTCAAATTCATTTTGAGATCAAGCCCACGATCCTTAGAGAAGTCAAACACCATTGGATCGAGATCCGGATCAAGCCAAAGAGGCCTTCGGATCCATTACCTAAAGAATCGATGACAATATATAAAGATTGGAGTCTAATATCAAATATATATTATTATCTCGTGACATATATTTTTGATTATTTATTTTGCAAAAGATCAAAAATTTATTGTTTACATGTGTCATAAAATAAATAGTCATGGATCTCAAATAATATAGAAACGTGTATAAAATTCAGAGGTAATAAAAAATAATATTGATGTTAGGTTTGGTATCATTAATTAACTTATTATTTACATATCTCATTTGTGTCTCGAGATTTAGATCTCATAATATTATATTTGAGATTCCACAAAAGACATTATCTTCCTCTTTTTTTCCGAATTTTTGGCTCATTTTTTTGTTTTTTTTTTTTTTTTTTTGTTTTTGCTTTGAGTCCTGTGCTTAGTAGTATTATATGAAAGACCATAACGTGAAGAATTTTTTTTTTTATTTTTATTTTTTTGGAAATAAACTAGTTGGGAGTCCCGCTGCATGTGCCAACGTTAACTTGCCAATCCAACCATCCGCGTTTCATCTATATATATATATATTATATATATATATATTTATTTATTTATTTATTTAAATAACTAAGGTAAGACGGAGTACATTAACCGCATATTTATTTTATTTTTTTGGGTACAGAAGACACCTTAACAAATGCCAATAAAATATTCAGTCTAAGACCATTTTTTTTCTTTTTAAATTTACATATAAATTTTAATTTTATAATAATAATAATTTATAAACAATTTTTTTAATTTATAATTTTCATAATATAGATTATATTTATTATTAATAATTATAATTATAATTATAATATATTTAACAAGGTGATATAAAAACAATTGAAATTTTATCTAAGTATTATAATATATAATTATTAAAATAATATTTTATGCATTTTTATAACGTAAACCTCAATTTTTTGACTTGTGTTTATGTTCTTCAAGTAATTTTTAATTTAAGATTTGTGTTTATATTCTTCAAGTAAGTAATTTAATAAATTTATATTATATATTTTCATAAAAGATCGTTTAATCAAATAAATAAAAATTTTACTAAAATTGTTCTCATATATATATATATATATATAAATATAAATGTACTACAAATAAGATGAAAATTTTAATAAAAAATATTGTGTATATGTTTATAATTATATTCTTCAATTATTTGTTATTATATTATATATATATATATATATATATGTAAAACAATTTTAGTGGGAGGCCAGAAAGCATTGACCCAGTCACCATTAAATATATTTTAGCATTAAAATATTCCTTAAAATACATGTAAATATTATTAATTATATTTAAACAGTAAAATGACATAAATGCTCCTAATTGTTTTTATAAAAAAATTAATGGATAATTTAATAAAATTTTAAAAGAATGACCAATCTTACAATTTTTTTATAGTATAGGGACCAATTCCAAAAAAAAAAATTTAGGGACCAATCTCACCAAACATCCATAGTTTGGAGACTGTTTTTGCCAATTTGACTATCATAAAATATATAATCATCGATTTCAAATAATATATATTTTTTATTTAATTTTTTTTATACGAGTATACAACTTATATTTAATTAAAAAATAAGATAAATTGACAAATATGGTTCCTTAACTTATATAATTCTTTTAATTTCTTGTGTATTTAAATTATTTTTATTATTTCATTCCTTATCTTAATATTTTTATTTTTATTTTTAATAAATTTGACACTTAAATATGCAATTCTGGCAAAAATATATATATTGGTTAGATCATCCGATATCTAAATTTATTATTTCGATTAATTTAAATTTAGTTTCAATTATATTTGTAAAGTCTAATTTGTCATTCGACAAAAAAAAAATCTAATTTTTCATCTTTTATAGTGTTGTAGATACTAAAATTAAGCAATTTCTAATATTATTTAAATTAATTAATTATGAATGAATGATATGAAGACATGTGTTTCTACCGATCGGATAATGACACATCACTCTCTCTTGGTCATATCTTCATCTACAAATAGAAGATCAAAAGAAGCATTTGGGGGTAGTGGATCAGTGGTGAATCGGTGGTGGATTAGAGAAGAAAAGAAACTCCGATGATCCCCTGGGGGGTCGCCCTCTAGAAGTCAAATCTATTCCAAGATTAAGTCCAAAGACTCTCGGAGAAATCAAATCAAATATAGATGGATTGAGATCAAACCCAAAGGCTCTCGAAGTTCAAATTCATTTCAAGATCAAGCCCACAATCCTCGGAGAAGTCAAACACTATTGGATCGAGATCCAGATCAAGCCAAAGAGGCCTTCGGATCTATGACCTAAAGAATCGACGACAATATATAAAGATTGGAGCACAATATCAAATATATATTATTATCTCGTGACATATATATTTTTGATTATTTATTTTACAAAAGATAAAAAATTTATTGTTTACCTGTATCATAAAATAAACAGTCATGAATTTCAAATAATATATATATATATATTTAAAAATATAGAAACGTGTATAAAATTCAGAGGTATTAAAAAATAATATTGATGTTGGGTTTGGTTTCATATCTCATTTGTGTCTCGAGATTTGGAACTCATAATGTTATATTTCAGATTCGACAATAGACTTAATTTTCTAGCACATTATCTTCCTTATTTTTTGCGAATATTTGGCTGTCTTTTTTTGCTTCATTCTTTTGAGTTCTGTGCATAGTATTATTATTATTATATAAAAGAACCATCACGTCAAGAATTGAAGACTGATTTCATGGGACTATCAAAATAAATAAATAAATAAATAAATAAAGAAGACTGGTTTCATGTGAAATTCAGTCCGATTTTGTGTAAAAAAAAAAATGAATAGCGTAATTAGTTTGATTTGTCTTATTTAAGTGTTTTGTCTAATCTGTCTAGTAAGAGACTTCGACACATGTTAAAAAAGACTTTATACTGCAATTTTAACTATATGTTATAGTCTTATGAATCTCTTTCTATAAATTTTTCTTGATGTCAAGAAGACATAGCTCAATTGCGTAGCACCCTCACTTATGACTTGAAGGTCATCATTTAGAGACATATTAAAAGTTAGAATTTATAAAAAAAAAAAAAATTGATGAAAATATCGAGTAAAAAAAAATCATATTTTTGCTTAATACAAAGCATTTATTTAGGAATTAAATTTTCTGTATTACATATGGATTCTCGTTTTATTTTTTTATTTTTTTTGGGTACAATTTAACAAATGCCAATTGCTCGGGGCACGTTTTTACATGTCGATTTATCATGTGAGACTTTTCAATGCGTGGTTTATAAAAGAAGGTTTTTTTTTTTTTTTTTTTTTTTTTAAAAAATAATATTCTAATTATCTCTATCCTTTCTTACTTAATTATTGAAGGGAGTCCTTTTGAAAATGAAATCTTTGTTAGTTCAAGTGAAAAAAAAGTTTAGTTTCTTTTCGTAAGGTTTCGAGCTTCAACCTTATTTAAGGAGAAATAGGTCTAAATTTTTTATATAGGGAAGATTTAGTTGAAGCTGTTATAAATGAATGAATAAATTGAGGAGATTTCAATAAGCAAATAGAAGTCTTGAAATCCTTAGTAAGATATTGAAAAAAAATTATAAAAATTTACCAAATTTAATCTATGTAACATACTCTACAAATAAAAATAGAAAAGAAATTTTAAGATATAAATTATTTAAGTGTTTTAAGATATATATATAATATATATAAATACATAATTTGATCTAATTTTAAATGGCAGAAGCTCTTTCAATTTTTTTGAATCGGAGAAAGATATATAGAGATTCCAATTTTCTAGGAGGGAACAATTTAACAAGAATAACATGTATTGTACTTAGTTTTATAGTTTCTTGATGTGATTCAAGGATATTGTAAGTGTGTGAGATCCACTCATGATGTGGCTTCAAGAGTTCTCTTGTGATCCACTGCTCCGGCTCATGATGTGTGGATTCTTTAGTATTTTCCCCGATTTAATTATAAAAAAAAATTGATGTGATTGAAGGAGATAAATAACTTTAGAGATATTTTGGTGTCTTAAAATAAATAGTTATCAATCTCAAATAATATATTTTATTTATTTATTTTTGAAACGAGTATAAAACTTAATAAAAAAATAAAATAAATTGTCAAAAAGACGTAACTCAATTGAGAGTTTTCTTATTTATGATTTAAAAATTATGAGTTCGAGATACATTAACTTTTTAGGATTCTTAAAAAAAATTATATAAATTAAAAGATAAAATTTTATAAATTAATAAGATAAAAGATAAAAAATAATAAAAAAAATACAAAAATTATATCCGTTAAATTCAGGTGAAATGAAGTATTCAACATAATATATTAATATAATAGTATATAATATTTTTAAAATCTATAATTCAAATTAATATAATAGTATAGTATATATATATATATATATATATATATTGAGTATATATATATATGTATACACACTTAACAAAGTTAGTAGAGTACGCACTGTTTATTTTATTATTTTTTAAAAATAAATTTAATCTATACATAACTATATATATATATATATATATAAAAGGTTAAAATATAAAAAATGACACCTGAAATTTTTTGAATTCTCTGTTTTGCATTTCTACTAACTTTCTCGCTCAAATGACACTTGAACAATTAAAAGTCACTTTTTTTGTCCTTCCGACAAAAAATTCCTTAGTATTCAATCAAGGAATTGGTTTATTAATTTAGAAATTAATTAAGGAGCGAGGAATAACTTGGATTGAATCATTACCCTGAACTGAAATTCTTAATTTGATATTTGTGTATTTTTATTAATTAATTATTTTCTACAATTTCACAATCTAAAAATCCTTCTTTTACTGTTTTCTATTCTCTTATTAATTGATTTTGATTAGGTTTCTTAGGGAAATGACTCGGTTAACACCCTAAACTGCTCATTGATCTAATTGAATTAATCTTGGCCGATTTGGCGACAATCGTGTAATTCTAAAACTCTACCACTGAACTAAATGACTGATATTGCCATATGAGAGATAGTTTAATATATATATATATATATATATATATATATATATAGAAGTTATATTTTTATCTTTAATGGAAAAAATCCTAATTCTTTAATATATCTAGCTCAATGATGTAATACGTGTTCATTAAGGCGTGCGATCACACGATCGATCCTCTAAATACTCTTAAATGAAAAGACGAAAATACCTCTGAAATTTGAATATTGATGGATTTTTTTTGACAAAAGACAAAAGAAGTGATTTTTAATTGTTCAAGTGTCATTTGAGCGATAAAGTTAGTACAAGTACAAAGCGGTCATATCAAAAAAAGTTTAGGTGTCATTTTGGTACTTTATCCTATAATATACGTGTACACCTATAAATCTAAAATTTGTAATTCAAATTCCTTTTATTTTTAAAGATATGAACAGTATAGTTCAAAATTCAATAATTTGTTTTTTTAAAAAAAGAAAACTCATATATATATATATATATATATATATATATATATATATATATATATATAATAGATAATAAATAGCAATTATTCAATTCTACAATAAAAATTTATAAATCATAAAATTAAATTTTTCTTAAACAAACAAATTTTAAAATATTAAACTACCATAAATAAAAAGGACTAAATACTCGACTAACCTTGATCGTTATAAAATTCATGAATCCAAATCCCAACCTCAAAATCTTCATTGCACTCGTAATCACTCTGATAACTCTCATTTTATTTTTCTTAATCGCCAAAGAAAAATAATGATAGGTAAGTATCTAGGGTTTCTTTTGAATAAGAGGTTATAACTAAATTAAATTACGTAGGTCCTTCTAGTTTTAAAATATTCTATCAAGACCCTCAATCTTCATAACTTATCAAAAGTTTCCCAAATTTCATAAATGTAATTTTCATGTTTGCACCTAACTTAGGGCTGGGTCTGACAATTATTCTTCGAACAACATCAATCAATAAAATATAAGGAGGGTCTTTACTAATCGGATGATACCACATTACTCACTTATGATCACATCTTCATCTATAGATAGAAGACTAAAATGATATTTAGAAGGGTAGATTATAACGGTTTAAGATAAGCCCACAACCCTTGAAATTAAACTAACTACCATCCAAAAAATATACAAAGATTTAAAACCCAACATTAAATTTTAAAGATATATATATATATATATATATTTTTTTTTTTTGTAAATATTAAAGATATATATATTATTCTTTGCCAATAGGTATTTTTATTTGTTTGTCCTACTTTCAAATTATATAATTTGAAAATATTGTTAACAAGTGCCACAATTGATTTTAATAAAGAAAAAGATACAACACAAATATTACTTCAAATGAACATTGATGTAACATTAACTTCTTCAAATCAAACCTTAAAATAGGATGTTCAAATGAAACAAAAGATGGGTGCAAGATTTAGTAAAAACATAAAACCAATACCAAATTTATGACAAATTAATCTTCCAACAAAACCCTTTTAATTTTTTTTTTTTCAAATGGAGACACTGTGAAGTACGACGGTTTCAATCGTCAGTCCTGGTCCAAAACCAAACAGAACACCCCATTCCAACCCTTCTCCGGTGGTGCTCAGGCCATTGGTCCTAGACGACTTCCTCATCTCATCAAGAATGAACAAAACGCATGCACTAGACAAGTTCCCATATTCACTTAAAACATGTTTAGTAGAGCGTAACTTTTCTGGTTCAAGGGCCAATTTCTTCTCCAATTGTTCCAATATCGCCGGTCCACCAGGGTGAGCGATCCAGAAAATTGAGTTCCAGTCGGATATACCAAGCGGCTTGAAGGCTTCGTCTAAGGCTTTCTCGATATTCTTCGAGATAATCCAAGGAACTTCCTTGAGTAGATGAAATGTCATGCCGGCTTCACGGAGGTGTCCTTCGATGGTGCCGTGACTATCCGGGAGAATAGTTTGTGCAGCCGAGACTAGCTCGAACAACGGTCTCTCAATGTCCAGAATTGGGTCTGACCCGATGATGAGTGCAGCCGCGCCATCTCCGAACAAAGTTTGTCCGATAAGACTAACCAAATGAATATCATCGGGACCACGGAAACCGGATGCGGTTACCTCGCAACACACGACGAGAACACGTGCACCTTTGTTGTTCTCGGCTAAGTCTTTGGCTATCCGGAGAACTGTGCCGCCGGCGAAACAACCCAGTTGGTACATCATGACCCGTTTCACTGACGGTTGAAGGCCTAAGAGCTTGGTGAGCTGATAGTCGGCTCCAGGCATGTCTACGCCATGCATAGTGCAGAAAACTAAATGAGTGATGTTTGACTTTGGTTGACCCCATTCTTTAATGGCCTTTTCAGCTGCTTCTTTTCCAAGTTTTGGTACTTCTGCGACCGCTATGTCTTGTCTGGCGTCCAGTGAAGGTTCCATGTAAGCACAAATGTTGGGATTTTCTTTCAGAATTTGCTCTGTTAAATACATATGTCGTTTCTTGATCATGGATTTTTCACCTGTTTGTTTGTTTGTTTGTTTAAGCAAAAAAATAAAAATAAACAAGACAACAGATTCTTTAGTATTAAATAGTAATGATATTATTTCTTCGGACACACAACAACTACATTAAAAATCAGTATATTAGTCCTGTAATTAAACAGTTATATACATATACATACCTTAAAAGAGTACTGTAATAATAAAAAAAAAAAAAAGGAAAGGAATGAGCAAAAGAAATTGTGTATAGATGGAACTTACATATGCGTTTGAATTTATCTTTGAGCTCAGTCTGATGCTCATTGTTGGTGACGCGAAAATAGTAATCAGGATATTCACTTTGATAAACAATGTTTGGCGGGTTCGCCGTTCCGATTGCCATAATCGTCGCCGGTCCCTCAGCACGTTGAGCTCTTCTAACTTCTTCCACAGTCACCATTTTCCTTTTCTTCACTGAAAGAAAATTACAAAATTCAATAGATTTTGTGTGAAGAAATATGGCTACTCTAATATATATATATATATATATATAATATAAATCACTGAGTTGTGAGCTTAATTATGGATATTGCAAAACTTGCGTATACCTCTGTGGTATATATAACCAGTAGCCAGTAGCTGAGAGATCACTTGGATTAATTAGCAAACTACCGCTGGAATCCGGAGTTGGGAGGGAGTTATTACCATCTCGGTATTTAGATCACATAATATTATATTTGAGATTTACATTATATCAGAGGTAATAAAAAATAATAATATTGATGTTAGGTTTGGTATCAGTAATTAACTTATTATTTACATATCTCACTTGTGTCTCCAATTTAGATCACATAATATTATATTTGAGATTCCACAAAAGACATTATCTTCCTTTTTTTTTTTTTTTTTTATTATTTTGGCTTTGAGTCCTGTGCTTAGTAGTACTATATGAATGAATTATTGAAGACTGGTTTTTGTTTATTTTACAAATTAAATTTTCTGCATTACATATGGATCCTCGTTTTATTTTTTTATTTTTTTGGGTACAGAAGACACCTTAACAAATGCCAATTGCTCGGGCACGTTTTCCAATGTCCATCTCAGACTTTTCTGTTTTTTGCCAAAATAGTGTTGTTTTTAAAATTTTTTCTAAAATATGGTTATCTTTTACTCATTTTTCAAACTAGTGTGATATACTTTGACAAAGTATATTCTTCATTTTTTTTTTTTTTTTTTAATAAAATATTCAAGGTATATTTTGTTTTTTTTTTTTTTTTTTTTTTTTTGAGTGCGTGGGGGGGGGGGCTGGGGGGGGGGGGGGTTGGGGAGGGCCTCCCCCCCCCCCCATTACCTATTTTGTTAAAGTAACCATTTTTTTTTCTAAGTATTATACAATACTTAAATGATAAATTTATATTAAATATATATATATATATATATATAAATCGTATAAATTTATTGTTGATTTCTCAATTTAATTTGTCAAAGTAGACTAAATTTTATCTAAGTATTATAATATATAATTATTAAAATAATATTTTATGCATTTTTATAACTGTAAACCTCAATTTTTTGACTTATCACTACAACAAATTTAACTTGTAGGAACACTTGAAAGTGTTGTAATTGTTAGATTTAGATGCGATTCTTTTTTAGATGCAGTTTTAAAAAGTGTTGTGTAGGTGAATGTTGTTATACGTTAAACAACATTCATGAGTGTTGTTAAAATTTGAATTTTAGATACTAATAAAATTGTTGAATATTCTAATTTTAGATACAGTTTTTATGATGTTATAATCATATATTGATACACTTACAAATGTTATATTAACTTATTTTTCTTGTTACTTATAATTGTTTTAAGATATGTATCTATATACACTTGAAAATGTAACAAAATATCTATTATTGATACACTTTGTACTTGTACCATTATATAATTAATGTGTTACTATTATTATGTTTTACCAACTTTTCAATGTATACCGTTAATAATATTTAGATATAGTTTTTAATACATTATTTTTAATGTATTTTAATGCAATTAAATTGTATCTTTATGTCTTTATAACTATAATATATAATATCGGCTTACATTAACGATACACTAAATTGAATTTTATCATATTTGTTGATACACTTAATGTACTCATATGTTCCATAGTATAGATATTTTCAAATGTTTTAATATAATTGTCAATCATTTTAAATTCATAAAATAGAATCATCCATTCTTCAAAAAAAAAAAAAAAAAAAAAAAAAAAATAAAACAATCCACACAATTTTGGTATTAATGCCAGGCAAAGGCCCAGGTTCACGAATAACTCGTCCTCCACACAATTTAATGGCTTCAGCACTCTTGTAGACATCATCTGCACCTATAGCAATCTGGAAAAAAAAAATAATAAATAAATCATGGGTTTGAGATGCTGAAGTTCTGAAATGCATACATAGCGAATACGTAGAGGACATTTTAATTTAATTTTATAGCTTAAACATCCTTTTAATAGACTCATAAAGATAAGAACACTCACTTGACCATAGCCATCTCCTTTATCATACCCTTTAACTCCATAATTGTAAGTAAATTGCAGGACAGTGCTTTTGTCTTGAGGACCATATCCCATTGTCGCAACAGTATACTGTAAACAGGCACTAAAAGTTTGTCAAACAAGAGGTCTAATCATATTGTGGGGCACACAGTTTCCTGCACACTAAAACTCCAAGGGAAACTACTGAATTCAATGAAATATGGAGAGTGACAAGATTTCAAAACTAGTTAACAATGTGAGTGAGTTGTTTCACTAATTGAAATGTGTTTCCAACAGTGGTTTCTCACAGAAAAATCATGCCATGATAAAGGTATGAACTCACTTTTTCATCAGGGTAATCTATTTTGTCAAGAAGATCCATCCTAACAGCCTGAAATATTCAGATAAAGAAAAAATATTAAGAAAAAAAAATGCACAAAATGAACTTGCTTTAATATGAATTGTGATGGCTTAACTAGAGAGCTATTTCCTTTGAAATCTGATACAAGGCTTACCTTCCTATAAAAACTAATTGAGCGATCAATATCTCCAACTCGAATCATCACATGATTTAGTGGCTCAAAAGTAGGTGCTTTCTCCAAAAGCTTAAATTAGTAGCCATCTAGATCTTTAATGAAGACAATTCTCATACTTTCGTCCTTTGCAGGAAGGGGTTCCTGTGTTACATTTCCTTCCTTACTCTTCACTAGATCAGAGGTTATTACCACCTGCATTGTAGTTACAAAGTGTTACTTAAGGTAGATACAATAATCTTAAACTAGATCTGCAGTTTAAAATTTTTACAAATAAAAAGATGGAAATCTCCATCATCAACTTGGAGTGTGCTTACTCTAACATGAACAGATTTCTCTCCACATGATCAAAACGAAGCTAGGCAAGTAGAAAAATTGAATCCCACATGTGTAGATTTGTATTTATATGTTGTCAAACATTACAAATTCTTTCAAAAATAAAATAATGAATTCATGAGTTGATTGGCAGGAAAAGAAAGGTGTAGGAACCTTACATTTTTAACTGCAATGCCAAAATGTCCAAAACCAGTTCCAATATTGTAGCTGTCAACTCCATAATCTAAAAGCAAATGAGAAGAAATCAATATCTTTTCATTTTACAACCATGCTAACTCTGTCATCAAAATTCATTGTTGTAGGTTTTATTTCTTTGAAGAATACCCCATTTCAAGAAATTCAAATCACATCTCCAGAATATCCTTTAAATTTTATCACTTCAATCAATAAAATTGCAACATTTAGCCAAGAATACAGACAAATATCAAAACTTTCCTATCATATCCGCCAAGAACTAAACTCCCAATGCTTAAAAACGAATTTCAAAATGCACCCAGAAACATATACATTCATACAGATTAATGAATCAAAATTCTAACACGAACACATTGTACAAAGAAAACTAATCTGAAATCTTTAAAGAAATTTGAACAATTAACCGTACCGAGGTGGAGGATAGCAAGCCTACGGGACGAACTATAAGCAGAAGCCATACAAACGTTTCACAAGAAACAGAATCAGAAGATTTGTGGAACGAGGAGAATGAAGGCACGATTGAACACAATCGAAGAGCCATTCTTTACCGATTGCCAATTCTTTTTTCTGAAAGACTTAGATAAGCGACAAAAATTTTTAAAAATAAAAAATAAGCGGCAAAATTCCCGCCAATAATTTTTTTTTTATATAAAATATTGTTTTCTTTCACAAAAACAATATTATATTTTATATATTTATATGGAATATAATTAATATGTTACATTATCAAATATAAAATTCAAATATTATTTTTTTTTGTTTTTTTTTAGAAAATTTATTTTTTTCTATAATATCAATCTATTGATTAATTCGATTTTTATCTATAGAATAGTTTAATAAATAAAATAAATATATCATCAAAGTTTTTCCTCTTTAAACTATTTTTACATAAGAGTTTTTAGATATTTGAATTCTTTAAGTTTTTAAAAAAAAAAAAAAAAAAAAGCTCTTTAAAATTTTTAATAAAATAACACAAATAATAATTAATACATCGTAATAAATAAAGTAATGACTAAATTAAAAAGTTAAAAAAATATAAATAATATTCATATCATCTTTGTTCAAAATTTTATGTTATTTTTTTTAAAGATTAGTTTACATATTTTTTTTAAAAGAAGAATATTACGTATATAAATTAAATGACGTTTTTCTTTTATGTCTAAAAAAAATTAATCTTTAAATAAATATATATTAAAACAGTTATAAAAAGTGTTTCAATATTATGCATTGTTATATTATATTTAGAAATAGTTATAAAGAGTGTAATTAAGATTGTTATAAAAAAACCTTTATGGTAACACTTATGTTATATGTTGCTAAAAAATTTAGATTATAAGTATATTTAAGCAACAGTTACTAAAAGTATAACTACATCATGCATTAGTATTTATATTTAGATACATATTAATTGAAGTATTTTTCTACTTGTGTGATTTAGCATTACTTAATTAAAAGTGTTGCAAATAAAATGTTGCTACAAGCTAAATTTGTTGTAGTATATGTTTATGTTCTTCAAGTAATTTTTAATTTAAGATTTGTGTTTATATTCTTCAAGTAAGTAATTTAATAAATTTATATTATATATTTACATGAAAGATCTTTTAATCAAATAAATAAAAAATTAAAAAATATTGTGTATATGTATATAATTATATTCTTCAATTATTAGTTATTATATTATATATATATATATATATATACATATATATATGAGAACAATTTTAGTAAATTTTGTATTTATTTCAAAATAATATTTTTTACATAAATATATAATATAAATTTATTAAATTACTTACTCGAAGAATATAAACACAAGCAAAAAAAATTGAAGTTTACTTTACGAAAATGTATACAATATTATTTTAATATTATAATACTTATATAAAATTTCAATTGATTTTTACACTCACATTGTTAAATATATTATAATTTTAATAATTAATAATAAATACAATCTATATTTTGAAAATTATAAATTAAAAAAAAATTTATAGATTGCCATTATTATAAAATTATAAAATTAAAATTTATATAAGTCCTTTTTTTTTTAAAAAAAAGGTACTTTGACGAAATAGATTTTAAATATTTTATTAAATAAATAAGAGTCTAGTTTAGTAAAGTAGACCTACACTAGTTTGAAAAGTGGGTATAAAAGTAGTCATATTTTGAGAAGATTCAAATATTCATCAACAAAAGAAAGTGATTACACTACCTATCACCAACTTATGCATTTTAGAGGATTATGTATTTTTAAATAAGTTTAGGGATTTTTTTTTTTTTGTGTCATAAAAGGCAAATTGGCAAAAAAGTCCTCAAATTATGGACGTTTGGTCATTCTGTCAAAATTATTTTTTTATGGAATTGATCCTTATACTATAAAAAAATTGTGAAGATTGGTCATTCTGTCTAAAATTCTATTAAATTATATGTTAAATTTTTTTAAAAAAATTTAAAAAAGAAATTCAGGGCATTTACGTTATTTTACTGTTTAAAAACAATTAATAATATATAATATATGTTTATAATATATATTGACACAGTTGCCGAAAGCATAATCCAAATCCATTTCTTCCGTCACCACCACCACCGGAAATGAGGGAAAAAAAAGTAAATAAACAAACACACTCATACAAATACACAGAAACAAGTTTCCTTAGCATGACTGCTGGAGGGCTTTTGATTTTCTTTTTTGATGAAATCACCGGCGAACAGAGAGGGAGGGGGAAACCACCCTCAAGAAATCCCGTACTCTCTCTATCTCTTTCTATCTTTCTCATAAATTAAACAACAATTTCCCCTTTTTTCTCTGTAGTGAAAATCACTTTAATCATTCGAAACATCAAAAGATTGATCAATCAAAAAAATTGAAGAATTTTATTTTTTCCTTCTGTAGGGGCCCAAGGTTTCAATTGGAATCATCGGCGGACAGAGGGGGTGGCTGGTTCTTCCGACAATTACACAGGACCAGGTGGGAGGCGAGAAAGCATTGACCCAGCCACAAATTTTTTAATAAAAAAAATTAACAGATAATTTAATAAAATTTTAAATAGAAAGATCAATCTTACAATTTTTTTATAGTATATGTACTAATTTCACAAAATAATAATAATTGAGGGGCCAATCTCACCAAACGTCCATAGTTTGAGACTGTTTTTACCAATTTGCCTGTCATAAAATAAATAGTCATCGATTTCAAATAATATATATTTTTTATTTAATTTTTTTTGATACGAGTATATAACTTATATTTAATTAAAAAATAAGATAAATTGACAAATATGGTCCCTTAACTTATATAATTCTGTCGAATGTTGGTGGAAGGAGTGGCAGAGTGCCACTCCCACAACCTTCAGGTTGGGAGATCGACACCCCCTTCCCCCATGTATCAAAAAAAAAAAAACTTATATAATTCTTTTAAATTGTTTGTATTATTTCATTCTTTATCTTAATAATTTTATAAATTTCATCCTTTAACTTATACAATTTTTGTAATTTTATCATTATTTAATTTATTTTTTTTTATACAACTTCATCCCTTATATCAATAATTTTGATAAATTTTATCCTTCTCTCAATTTAATTAAATGTCAATTATAATTAAAGTCTATAAATAAAAACTAAAATAATAATAGTAATAGAAAATAAAGGGGTAAAAATGTAAATTTATATATTAAAAATATTTTATTATATAAATTTAAAATTTTACCCCTTGTAATTTATTATAATACATTTTAAATTTTAAAAATGGGAAAATAGTAATAATAAATAAAAGGGTTAAAAATAATTTAGATTTAATTTATAATAAAACATTTTATCCCTTTATAATAAATTTATAATAATGTAAATTTATAATGAATATTTCTATCCCTTTGTAATAATGTAGATTATAATAAAATATTTTAAAATTTAAATTACATTTAAATTTATAATGAAAATGTAAATTTACATTATTATTAGTAAAAATGTAAATAGTTTATTATTATTATTTTTACATTTAAATTTAAATTTAAAATATAAATTTACATTTTTATCCCTTTATTAATTTTTAATTTTAATTTTATTTATAGATTTTAGAAGAGAGCACACTTTTTTATATATATAAAAGAAATCACACAGTAATAACAGAAATAAAATTAAATAAAAATTAAATTACAAAAATTAAATTCAGGTGAAATGAATGATTCAACATAAAAAAACCATTCGATTCTCAAACATCCAAACCGGTTCAAACGGATCCTCAATCCGTACAGTAAAAATTGGGTTCAAAATTATGAAATTACCCAATTCAAAATTGAGTACATTTTGCCACTGTATCAATAAACTAAATTGCATTATATTTACAAGAGTTTTATTTATTATTTTAAGGAGATTTTTTGTTTTATAAAAAATTAATAATTTTTAGTGTTGGCAAGATTCAAACACAACGCGTGTTGAAACTAAACGCACTTTGACACTATACTAATGTTTTAAATTTTATTATTTTTTACAGGAGTTATTTAAAAAGATTTTCTTTATAAGGTTTGTCACTGCACCAATGTTCTATTTATTAACTCTAATGATATTTTTTTTTTTTTTTTTTATTAAAAAAAAAAAAAAAAAAAAAAAAAACTTTAATGATATTTTAATTTTAAAATTTTAAACCATGGCTATTTAAAATTATTTTATAAAATAAAAATATTTTTAAAAATAATAAATAAAACTTCTGTAAAATATAATATAATTTAAAATATTAATGTAGTTCCAAACCAGCTCAATTTCGGCGCGGGGTTGGTGGATTGAATCCGCCAGCAGCAATAAATTAATTTTTTTTATAAATAAAAAATATCTCAAAAAATATAAAAAGACGGAAATACAGATTCCATAATTTACCCTAGTTGTTATCGTATACATTGACTAAAGTACACTTTGAAATTTAAAAATGATAGATAACAAAAATGAGTTTTGGAGATAACAACAAAAAAAAATGATAAAAACAATAAAATGAAATAAAAATGATAAAAATATATTTTATTGGGTAAACCATTAAAGTTGCACCAAAACTTTTCGGAATTCTAGGGTTTCGCACATCCGTCCAAAAATTCCGCCCAAACTCCAAATCCTTCTATTTCTCCGAGGCATTTTCGTCTTTTTATATTTAGATTTTTTTTTAAAAAAAAAAAATTTAGGCAAATCTTTTATTTATCTTTGAACCCCAGATTGCGCATCAAAAATAGATGCACTTTACCACTACACCAATGAATCAACTAATATTATATTTTACAAGCATTTTATTTATTTACTTAATATGTTTTTTGTTTTATTAAAAAAAAGTCTTGATCGGAATTCTCAACCGGCGTTCGGGATTCTCAATCGGCGTTCGAGATTCTCAACCGGCGTCAACAGTTAATGCTTCGCATCTCTTCTCAACTACAAATAGGACCTGTGGAGAATTATATGATATTATTAACAATGGAGAAGAAAAGTCGAGTGACTATAACAATTCAGGGGGAGGACCAACTTAACTTGTCGATGAGGATTAGGCAAAATATTCCTCTTCGGAAGGCGGCGCACGCTTATTGCGATAAACTAGGCTTGAATTACGAAACCATCTGTTTCACCTTCGACGGGACGAAGATAAAAAATTTACAGACTGTAGAAGATCCGGGATTGGATGATGGTGATGTTATTGATGCTTGGTTCGATCAATCTAGCGGCGGTGGTGGTGGTGGTTTTGTTCACTAGATCTTCTGGGGATTTGACAGATGAAAATATATATATATATATATATATATATATATATATATATATATATATATATATAAGCAACTAATTCGGTTCACTAGATCTTCCATCTCCGTTTCCCTGTTCCTTGTGTTTATCTATACATATATATAAACAACTAATTCATAAACAATAAACAACTATCTCCCAAAATATTTATTTTTTATGAATTGAAGTGAACTACAAATCATGTCCAATCAATTGCAGTAGTGAAAAAAACAACTATCGGAAATAACCATTTCAATTCTTATAAAATAACCCTCTAATTTTTGATTGAACGCTTTGGGGAAAAAATTAGGGTTTACCTCCATTGAACGCATTGGGGAAAAAATAAGGGATTTGAGATGCGCAAAAATTTGGAGATGGAAAGATAGATGAGAGAGAAGAAAGTGATGGAGAGAGAGTGAGAGCAGAGGTGGTCAGAGGTGGTGGTGAGGAGGAGGAAGAGGAGAAGAAGAAGAGGGGAAGAACAGAAATTTGGATTGGAGATGGAAAGATAGATAGAGAGAGAAGAAAGTGATGGAGAGAGAGAGAGAAGAGGTGGTCGGAGGTGGTGGTGAGGAGGAGGAAGAGAAGAAGAAAAAGAAGGGGAAGAACATAAATTTGGATTGGAGATGGAAAGATAGATAGAGAGAGAAGAAAGTGATGGAGAGAGAGAGAAGGTGGTCGGAGGTGGTGGTGAGGAGGAGGAAGAGGAGAAGAAGAAGAAGGGGAAGAACATAAATTTGGATTGGAGATGGAAAGATAGATAGAGAGAAGAAAGTGATGGAGAGAGAGAAGAAAGTGATGGAGAGAGAGAGAAGAAAGTGATGGAAAGAGAGAGAGAAGAGGTGGTCGGAGGTGGTGGTGAGGATGAGGAAGAGGAGAAGAAGAAGAATGGGAAGAATAAAAATAAGAAACCCATTTTGAAGTGGAGAGGTTAACTATATATTTAAATTACTTCAAATATTAACTATAAATGATGTCTATCTCAGCGGTGATTTGTGGGTCTATCTGCGTGACCGATGAATTTTTTTTTTTTTTTAAAAAAAAGAGTACAAGTGTTTTCATATTAACATTTAAAATGAGATAAAATCTAATAAAATTATTTAATATTTATTAAATATAAAATAAGGCTAACATCAACCATTTTATGAGTTGGCATATATATATATATATATTATATATATATATATATATATTAGAATAAAAGGGAAATTTAAATTTTTTTTTTAAAAAAAAGTTAATATCTTTAATATTTCTTCATTAAATAAATTAACGTTTTATTAGAAATATTAAAATATTGTTATAAAACTAATATAATAAAGAGAAAATAGAGAAAATATAGGGAGAAAGAATAGAGAGTAATTTTATTGATATATTCTCGTATACAATACTTGTTTAGTTATAGGGATAAAACCCTAGATAAAGTAGGGAATAAAGTCCTAGATAAATTAGAAATATAAAACAATAACCTCAATGGATATTCACATAATAAATAAATAGATTTATAACACTTCCCCTTCAATATCCATTATACTAGAAATATTGTTTTAATAATATCATTGATCTCGACATTAAGGGATAATAATGATCATTAGATAGACATTTACTAAATTAATAAATTTATAAAAACTCAGTGGGAAAAAATATTCTAGTGAAGGAAAAAGAGTACACTATTCTAAATGTGTAAATCTGTCCCCTTGATGAGAGGAACTCTCGAGATCTTTGAATCGACGCAAACCAATTTTATATCTCAATTTCAAATATGACCGTATTTGAAGCACATCAATATCACACTTCTTTTGAAGTTCATGAGTAAAGAAAAATTTGGGTAAAATGTGTTTTGTCCTATCTCCTTTGATATATCCTCCTTTCAATTGAGCTATTCAAGCTGCATTATCTTCGTATAGAGGAGTTGGAATCTCTCTTCCGGATGATAAACCACAACTTTCTCTAATATAATATATTATTGACCTCAACCATACACATTCTCGATTTGCTTCATGAATGGCTATTATCTCAACATGATTAGAAGAAGTTGCTGCTATAGTTTGCTTTGTAGAGCGTCATGATATAGCAGTATTTTCATATGTAAATAAATAACCAGTTTGAGAACGTGCCTTATGCATATCGAAAAGATCAACATACCCAATTAACATTGGATCATTTTTATTTGAATAAAATAATCCGAGGTCAATAGTTCCTTGGAGGTATCTAAGGACATGTTTAACACCATTCCAATGTCGTCATGTTGGCGAGAAACTAAAACTTGCTAATAAATTTATAGCAAATACTATTTGCAAAATATTTTAATGCACAAATAACATTTAAATATGGTACTTCAAGACCAAGTAGTTCTTCATTATTTTCTCGAGGTCTAAATAGATCTTTATTTACATCCAATGACCCCATTGGAATACTTAATGGATGTGCTTTGTCCATGAAAAATCTTTTCAAAACTTTATCTGTTGATTGATAACACTTGTGATGAATCAATGAATATATTAGATTCATCTATATATTCATAGTATTAGATAAGTTCATTTATGATATATATTGGATGGTTATCTACAAGGTGAATGCTATTATTTGAATCCCTCATTTCCTAGAGCCTATAAATAGGAGCTCCCTACTCTAGGTCTAAGAGCATACTTGGAGTTGTTATCTTGGAGCACTTCTTGAGAGAATTTTACAAGTCCTCCAACTCTTTTATCATCTTGTTACTCCCGATAGTGTTCACAAGTGAAGTTCAAGTGCATTGAACCTCCGACACATCTACCAAAGGGGGCAAATCTATTTTAAAGAAATTGTGTCCAACACAAGTTTCAAATAACTATCTCCTTCTCTCTTAAATTATTATTATTGTATTTATTTTTATGTTTTATTTGTTCTTGTTATAGGAAAACTTTGCCCACTTACCTCCTTTTTTTTTCTAACAGATAGTGCACGCAAAATTTTATATATTTATTAAAATAAATAAATAATAATTCGAGATAAAAGTAAGAAGAATAAAATATAACATAATTAAATCCTTAAAACCCTAGCAAATTATAATATATATATTTAACTGAAGAGATCCAAGCAAAAATCTTCATCATCATCTTCTGCTTCAGCTTCAGCTTCCTTTGTTACTTCTTCTTTAGTTGCAGCAGAAGCCGTGGCAGCAGACGAATCAGATTCCGGAACAACAGCCACAGCAAATTTTGTTGGATCCTGCAATAATATTTAATTATTTTAAACCCTAAATCAATTAATAAGAATTTATATGTATTCTCATTTATAATGTTTATTATAAGGATAAAAAATGATTATCAAAAAATGAAATACCTTGAGGTAATCTTCAATGTATCTCTTAATATCATCAGCAAGTGGAAAAGAATACCCAGAATCAAGAACAATGGCAAGTAAATTCTTGTAAGTATCCATGAGAATGGAAACTGCAGCTCCTAAAGTTGGATAAGAGATAGCAACTGAAAGTGAAGTCGCCACTGAAACGCCCTGAATAAATTTCTCCATTAGATCATCGTCAGTTATGTCGAGAACTTCCGGACTGAAAACTGATCCGTCATTGTAGACGTTGAGGACGACAAGGCCATAAGAGAAAGGCCTAATTCCGAGCTTAGATAAAAGAGTAGCTTCTGAAGAACCAACTTTGTCTCCCTTCTTGATTAGTTCTACTGGTGTGATGATTTCTACTGTACCCTTGTTAATCTTGGTTGGAATGTTGAGTGCCTATATTTATTATCCACAAAAAGAAAAAAAAAAAAAAAAAAAATTACTGTCAGTGACATATATAAATACATATATATACACATATAGTTTTCTTACTTGGAAGAAAGATGTTTGTGATGGATCAAGCCCTGTGTTTCCAGGTGGGACGATAACGTCAATTGGAGCTATTAATCCAACACGAGCAGGAGCACCAACCTGAGTAAGCATCAATTAGGTACGCCTTAACACATTAACACAACATATATATATATATATATATATATATATATATATATATTATGAGGCATTTTGCTCCAATTTGGAGCATATTCGATTTCCTATAGTCATAAATGAGACAGTAATCCTAAAGAAAATTAAACAAAAAGTTTTGATAATGGTAACAACTAAACCTAAAAATTTATAAATATAATATTATAAAAAGAAAGTTTAATCGCATGGAAAATAGAAAATGTAATAAAAATATGTGCTTTCAAACACATTAGACCAACGAACAACCACAATTAAGAGTAACACCAATAAAAAAACAAATATAGTTTAACGATACAATATATTTTATATATATAAAGAAAAACCAAATTATGAAAAAGTACTACCTTGTACTTTGAGATCTCTTCTCTAACCTCCTTCAGATCACCTTTTGTGAAAATCAATCCGACATTACCCTAAGTACAACACAAAACAAACATAATACTTTTTCTATAATATATATATATATATATATATATATATATATTTATATATATAAAGAAGTAATCTTTTCTCTTAAAGTATTAATTTATGATAGTTAGAAATAATAATAAAAATACTTACAACAATGAGAGGGAGAAGATTGCAAAGAACACTGTTGCCAGTTTTTTCAGCATGAATCTTAATAGATCTTCTCATCATAGTATTCTTTCCCATAATCAAAACCGACTCGCCGCGTAAACCTTTTCTGATATTCTGCATTTGATTAGACGAAACATTGTCGGCATCCACTACCAATATCTGTACATATTCATCAAGATATTCACACAGCTTTTTGTCGTAAGCGATCTTTTTCTGAATTCTCGGTACTTTGTTCTTTAACACCATCTTTTGTTTTCTTACGGCGGAGAGATAGAGAGACTATTCTACCAGAGGAGTTTTCAGAAAAATAAAAATAATAACAATAAACCCTATATATATAGATACATATATATATATATATATATATATATAGCGAAATTATCCTGAAAGACAGCGTAACGTAGGAGGAGGGTTTAGGGGTACGATTATAGAGTTATACAAATACAAGGATTCTCGGCTTTGTTTTTGGGGAAATTGAGGAAATTAGTCCTTCTATTGTTTTCGGTTGGAGAAATAGGTCCTATGATTTTTTTTTTAATTTTAATTCTTTATTTTTTTTAAGTCGTTTAAAAAATTGGATTTTATAGTTTATTTTTAATTTTTTTCATTATAAATTATTTTTATGTAGATAAATTAATAATTAAATTTTATTTTATTTTTATGTCAAGAAAACGTAACTCACATAACTCACTTAGTAGAATGCAACAGTTATTATTAATACTTAGAATATTTATTCACCAAGTTATATGAGGAATACATACATACATGCATACATGCATACATCTTCATCAAATGAAAACACTGTGAAGTACCACAGTCTCAACCGTGAGTCCCGGTCCAAATCCAAACAGAACACCCCATTCTAACCCTTGCCCGGTTGTTCTCATCCCATTCTTGGCCGAAAACTTCCTCATCTCATCAAGAATAAACAGAACGCATGCACTAGACATGTTCCCATATTCACTTAGAACGTGTCTCGTACAATGTAATTTTTCTGGTTCAAGGGCCAATTTTTCCTCCACTTGGTCTAATATCGCTGGTCCTCCCGGATGAGCGATCCAGAAAATTGAGTTCCAGTCGGATATACCCAGAGGCTTGAAGGCTTCGTCTAAGGCTTTTTCGATATTCTTCGAGATAATCCCCGGAACGTCCTTGAGTAGATGAAATGTCAAGCCGGCTTCACGTAGGTGTCCGTCGATGGCGCCGTGGCTGTCTGGGAGAATAGTTTGTCCAGCCGAGACTAACTCGAACAACGGTCTTTCGACTTCCGGGATAGGGTCTGAGCCGATGATGATTGCAGCCGCGCCGTCTCCGAACAAAGCTTGTCCAACAAGACTGTCCAAATGAGTATCGCTAGGACCACGGAAAGTGACTGCGGTTATCTCGGAACACACGACGAGAACACGTGCGCCTTTATTGTTCTCAGCTAAGTCTTTGGCTAACCGGAGAACCGTGCCGCCGGCGAAACAACCCTGCTGATACATCATGAGCCGCTTAACTGACGGGCGAAGGCCCAAGAGCTTGGTGAGCTGATAGTCGGCTCCAGGCATGTCTACGCCACTGGTAGTGCAGAATACCAAATGGGTGATCTTTGACTTTGGTTGACCCCATTCTTTAATGGCTTTTTGAGCTGCTTCTTTCCCAAGTTTTGGGATTTCGACAACCACCATGTCTTGTCTGGCATCCAGTGACGGTGCCATGTAAGCACAAATGTCGGGATTTTCCTTCAGAATTTCTTCAGTCAAGTACATGTAACGTTTGTTGATCATGGATTTTTCACCTGTTTGTTCGTTTGTTTAAGCCAAAGAAAAGAAAATTGTCATAAATAGTGGAATGATATTATCCAAGAATTTAAAATGTTTTAATCTTTAACTTACACATGCGCTTGAATTTGTCTTTAAGTTCAGTTTTGTGTTCACTATTGGTGATGCGAAAATAGTAATCAGGATATGTACTTTGATAAACAAAATTTGGCGGCGTCGCTGTTCCGATTGCCATAACCGTCGCCGGACCCTCAGCACGTTGAGCACTTCTAATCTCTTCAACCGTCACCATTTTCCTTTTCTTCCGTGAAAGAAAAATAAAATAAATTCAATAGATTTCGTGTGAAGAAATATAGCTAGCTATGGGGACTTATAAAGAATAAATAATCTACCCACGTCTATTATATGTCTATATATATATATAAATGGCCGAGTTAAGTTGTGAGCTTAATTATGGAAATGGAAAAACTTGCCTACCCTTGTGGTATATATAACCGGTAGCTGAGAGATCACGTGGATTGGCTAACTACCGTTCCCCATTCAGAAGTTGGGAGGCCCGCTGCACGTGCCAGGTTCTTCTCTAAACTTGCCAATCAAACCATCCACGTTCAGAGTTATATATGGTGACTCAATATCCTTGTGAATTAATTCGAAAAGATTTACGAGAGAAAAGACTCTCAAAACTATAACATATAACCGAAATTGTAATATAAAACTGTTTCTAACATGTGTCGAACTCAAATCCATTACTTGACAAATCATGTGAGATACCTAGATAAAAAAAATCAAACTAACTAATATCACCAGTTATATATATATATATACTAGAGATTATATTAGAGATTATATGCACTAATTTGAGTGCATATCGAAACAATAGAGATTATATTAGAAAAATATATATATATATATATATGGATAAAAATATTTATAATTTTGAGACTAAATATACAATTTTCGATATATTAGTTACACTAGCCTAGTGTATGTAAGCTTAGTTCATAATTCCAAATTCAAAAAACTGTCAATTCCATAATCATTCTGTAAATTCAGCCGAAGTAAGATAAATGATTACAGAAATTACTAAGAGAATTAACAGAAGTTCAAAATTAATTTCTTAAATTCAAAGCTTCTAAATCTTCCTTTTTTTTCGATTGCTCAACACCACAACTTCTTGAATTCAATCGGGTCACTTCGATCTTGGACTTGAGAATGTCTTCTCTTCGTTCTTCCTTTTTGTATTCAAAGTTACTGTTTTGACAAATCTAAATTTGACCCGATACATTTATATAGTCTAACTCTTGTTATGTAAAAGTCTTATCTCCGATTCTAATAGACACTCACAACAAGGATTAAACTCATTGAAAAGAAGTTCGACGAAGATCAATTATAGATTAGTGTAGTTTAAAGTAACAATTGAATGTCGAAAATTTTATTTTTTATATATATAGTTAATTCCAAGAAAATAATTTGACTGCATATTGAAACAATAGAAATTATATTAGAAAATATATATATATGGACAAAAATATTTATAATTTTAAGACTAAATTTTTCAGTTTTCAATATATTAGTTACACTATCTAGTATCCAAAGTTATTACTATGATTAATCTAAATTCGACCCGATACATTTATATAGTCTAATTATTAAGTATGAAAAAATCTTATTCCGATTCTTATAGACACTCACAGTAAAAATTGAACTCGTAACATAATTTATCATTTAGAAGGGAAGCCAAAATTTCCCAAACATACATTTAGAAATGCATGTGATTGGCTATATAACAAGGGACAAGTCAGGTTTTGTTTACAATAATTCCTGTAACGGTTCAAAAATATGGAATATAATCCTTTTTTTTTAAAAAAAAAAAAAAAAATCTAGATATTGTGTTTTGGGATGTGGGGGAGTTAATGAACAATTAATTTTGAGGGTTTACAAAAATTGCCTTATAGTTAAATTACAATTTTACCCCTAAAATTTTGTATAGAACTTCAACTACTAATGTACGTATGTGTATAAATTAAACTTGAGTTTTTCAATTTAATGAAATTAAAATTATTGATTTTTTTTTTTTTAAATAAAAGTTTAATTTGTACTGAAACGAAATATATTAAAATAGACATGTATTTTTTTTTAAAAAAAAAACAAAAAACTAACTATATAGATTCAGGCAGGCACATAATGCGTTGATTTTGATTTTTTGGTGTTTTTTTTTCTATGCCATAAGGTTTCTTGGATAGATTCTAATCATGGGCAGCACTGCGGTGCTTTTAAGCTATATTCATATTCAGTTTAATTCTCATTTAAGTTAGGTAGGTTCCTTGCGGGAGATACTAACTCTAAATTTTAAACGGTTATATACGTGAGTGTGTCTTTTATCCCACAAGATGGATCCCAACAATAGGTCGTCGCACTTTTAAGTCATGTTCATATCTAGACTAATTCGCATTCGAGTCAAGTAAGTCTCTTGCTCCCATATAAGCTTTGACCATAATTTTTTAAACAGTTACATACGTAAGTACTTGTTCAATATCACAAGAAGGGTCTCAACTATGAGTAGTATCTCTTAAGCTATGTCGATCGATGTCAATTTTAATTTCTATTCAAGCTGAATAGATCCCTTACAGTAAATAAGTTATAGTCTCAAATTTTAAAAAGCCACATATTCAGTACGAATCCGATTCCACAACCTACAAGTAAGATGTTGATCATATAATTTTGATGAGAATCAACTTTTGCGATTTTGTTAGTGAGAATAAAAAGGAAGGATCGATATATAAACTATGATTAGAAATTCACATACGGAAAGCGACCATAAATCTCATGTATAACCAATTCCATCACGCCACTCAAAAATTAGAGACTATTTCTTGACTTTACATATCCTTCGGGCAACTAATTAAACAAACAATTAACCCATAGACATGCATGCAAATTCACGTAACATAAACATCATGAATTCATGAATTTAAGTAATATAATAATAAATATTACTATTATTTTATTTGTATTTTAGAAAAGACAATTTGAATATTAATAAAATAATAATATTTAATATATTTGTATTGGTGTAACTGATTCAGACAGCCTTAAATTAGGACAAGTTTAATCCATCGTTTTCAAAATCTGACCTTGATCTGTTTAGCTAGTTGCTGGGTTGACCATTTTAATCTTACCCTTTCCAAATCCAAACTCGATCTACTGGTTAGTTTGTTCATCCGAATGATGAGTTTAATTACTTATAATAAAGTAAAATAAAAATTTGCAGCAAATGAGAAAATTAATAAAAATAATTAATTAGAAGAATAAAAAGTGATAAATAAATAATAATTTAGTGATAAACAATATCACACTCAACATAACGATAATTTTCAAGAAAAAGTAGAAAAAATAAATAAATAAAAGAGGGGATAGTATCCACACACGAAAACAAGAAAAAGGAACTATCAAAAGATATAATTCATCATAGGTTATATATATATATATATATATATCAAGCTAGCTGTATTAATGCAATATAACCAAAACACATAGAAGGAAAACAATACACAAAGATATATATATATGGCATATATATTGTCTTACATTTGCTGTATATATGATTTTGACTTGAGATTAGTGTTAAATAAGATTTAGGTGTATATTAACTCAAATTCTGAACTAGTCGGATCTAAAGTAACTATCTCAAAAATTAAAAAAGGAAAAAAACAAAAATGTTGCATGAAGAATTCCATGACTGTGACTATTTATAGAAACCAAAATAGTACATATACACTAAGTTTGATGAGGAAAATAATGAGAAGCGATAACGATAGCGGTTAAGGAAAGAAAAAAACAAAGCAAAGACAAACAAACATCGTGAAAATCTAATAGTTTAGTTGGTTAGACTTGTTTTACTTAGATATTTTATTTGGTCTGTGGAGTCAGTGACCTAAATTAGACACATGCTAAAGACAACTTTATGCCACAATTTCAACTATATGTTGTAGTTTTAGGAGTCTCTCATTCAAATCTCTTCCAAATTAGTTGATGTGGATACTGGTTCACGAGAAGACAAACAAACATGGTAATAGTATTTTGATTTAGTATATGTAATTAGAAAACGTACTTTACAAAATGTCGAAACCAACAGACGTCAAACAATTGAAATCGAATTGTAGGCATTCAATAATCCGAAGCAACTGAGACGTGTGTTATTCTTTTCCACCTTTTTATAAGTTACACACTTTTTACATGTTTCATTAATTTGTCATATTCGAAACAAATTAATTATTTTCTTTTATAAATATTACTTAATTTTGCACGTCATATTATTAAATTTTTTATCTTAGGACATTTCTTTTTGTTTAAGATATTTTGTTGTCTTTATAATTCAAACTCATAATCTTTTAGTTATGAATAAAAATGATAAACTAATTATACTACATATCTTAAAAAATTAAGAAAAAAATTTATCAACATAACGCCTTCAATATTTTTATAATTAATCTTTTTATTTTTACTTGTCATGTTAGGAAATGAATATTAATATATATATATATATATATTTCATTCATACCATTCATTTATATTTACAACTTATACTCATTAATTATTTTTATCGAATAAAGTGATGAAATCAAATGATATTTTAGTTTTTTTCACTAAAATACATTAATTTTTTTGTATTTTCTTAAAGATTGTATTTTTTATCTGCAACAAATTTAAAAGCTACAAATGGATTTTAGTTTTTTAATTTAAAAAAATTGTTGAATTTGATTCCTATTTAATCGCTTATAACGTACATTTTAAAAAATTCTGCCAATAAATCATCTATTTGCTAAATTTTTTTAATAAAGTTTCAATGTTAAAGAATATTTTATTGGTGAAATATAAGGGGGAAAAATAAATTATTGTATTTTTTTTTTTTTTTTTTTTATATATTGAACAGGTAGACTCAAAATCTTTTTTTTGGCTGGTTCCTCTTTTATGGTGTCTTAAAATAAATGGTCATTATTAGTATTATTATATGAAAGAACCATCACGTGATGAATTGAAGACTGATTTCATGTGAAATTAAACAAAAAAAAAAAAAATTTATTTTTGCTCGGGCAGGTTTTACAATGTCCATTTATGCATGTGTTTTATATATCATATATATATATATATAAGATTACAATTTTTATTGTCTCGTAAAATAGATTTATTCAAATAATCTTTCATTCTAATCTTTCACAAGAAAAAAATTGGATGATTCAGTTTTATCATACATCTACTATCTGAGTCATCCATTTTATATCAATTCATAATTAAATTGACCAAAACTCTAATATTACTTTGTTGGTAAGAAAACATCACAATTAACAATTTCAATCACAATCGGAGTTCTCAAGAATCACCTTTTTCCAAAACACAATAAAACTACCAATCAATTATAACAAACGAATACCAAATAGTATAACACAATAAAGACTCAAAATAAATGCACAAGACACCAAACAGTTTTAACGTGTAAAAAAAACCCAAAATGGAAAAAACCAAACAATACTAAGAGTATACCATCACAATCTTTTTTCAAATTACAACAATATCATAAAGTAGGATTTGAAATGATGTTACTAAATATGAAGGAATAACATAAATAAACCAATGTGTGAATAGAGGTTGATGATAAGATACCATTAAACCAGGTCTCAGCCCAAATCAGACTCCATAGTAGCAGCACTGTTGGACACTGTAGCCGCAGAACAAAACCGCAGCTAAAACCCACCCTAGTGTTTTTTTTTTTTTTTTTTTTTTTTAAGCAACCGGCATCCGAACTCACACGGGCCGACTAATCCGAATTCGGTATGGGGTGCGCTCGCAGAGTCTAACTCTTACTCGAGGGTGAAAGCCTAGTTTTCTTCATCTTCTCTCCACATTTTTTTTTTCTCTTTTGTGGGTCATTCGAAATGAGCTGGACCCTTAAACCCAACAATTAATTTGTATCAATAATTACAATGAATGATGTTTATATGTTATTATTATTTAATTTGCTATAATAAAACTTCTTCAAACATAAATATAAACCTCCTTCTTTAAATAGAGACACTACGAATAACAACTGTCTCAATTGTAAGTCTAGGTCCAAAACCAAAGAGAACACCCCATTCTAACCCTTCACGGGTAGTACTCAAACCATTATTCATCGAGAATTTTCTCATTTCATCAAGAATAAATAACACACAAGCGCTAATAAGATTTCCATACTCACTCAAAATATGCCTACAAGAACGTAACTTTTAGGCGAAGGCCCAAACATAAATTTTAATTCATGCAGAATTTAGGCGACTTAGGCGATGTTTAATCCCTATACCATGAAATAAGGTATCAAAATTTATAAATTTTTGTTGAATTGAAACATTCTACAAATGAAAAATAAAAGTTTAAATTGTAGATACAAGTTTCATCGTTTTTAGTTTTACATTATTCATTTTTATTTTTATTTTTTGTAATTTGTTACTCTTTATATATATATATATATATATATATATATATATATATATATATGAAATCCGAAGGCTCAAGTGTCTAAGAAAAGAGTCTCTTAAGTTAAGTGAAATTGAAGTTCGAACCTTAACTCATGTATGTTTAAAATTTGAGGTCACACCTTCTTTACATAAGGAACCAACTCGGTTTGAACAAAGATTAGTTTGGATGTGAAATGACTGAAAAATGTCCATACATGCAAGTAAAGAGAAGGGAAAAAAGGACTAAATCTTTTTACATACGTGCAAGCACTTACTTGCTTTCTATTTATTCATACTCATACTGACAAAATCATTGGAGGGTTAAACGGAAAAACCCCTCATCCGTTTTGACTTAATTTTGCAGGTGACCATTCAAGTCTTCCACGTCATCTTTAGAAGCATATACTTGGAGAGTTTTCTAGATCATTCTCAATGAAGATTTTTCCTTCTTTTTCTTTTCCCCTTCTTTTTTCTTTGTGGGTAAACTTAGCTGCCAAGTGTTGGAAGATTCTTTGGGAAAAAAATTCAAAAAAAAAAAAAAAAAAAAAAGAAGGAAAAGTTTGGATCTGCCCAAGATATTGAGATGAAAATAAGATGATTTTTCTTTTTGGGTTTGGGCTGTTGAAAAACAAAATGAACTATTTTATTTATTTTATTATTATTATTGCTAAGTAATAGGAACCTTAATTAACATGGTGAAATTGATCATCCATCTCCCAAGGTCTCGAGTTCGAATATTACCTATTAAAAGACAAGTATATTGAGGCTTTCCACAATAGACTCTTATAAGGCCCAAATTCAATTTATAGCTTTCAAATATGAATAAATTACAAAAAAATAAAAATAAATAAATAGGAACCTAATTTATATTATACTTATTTTTATCCAGTACTGCGACATCAGTATCAAATAATTGAGATGAAAATGCATTCCCAAAAGTGCCAATAATTAATAATAGAATATACCTCTCTCCCCTTTCCTTTTATTTTTAACTTCTTATTCTTTTTTATTTCTTTTATTTACTTATTTGATACTGATGTCAAAAAATTCCAGCTCTTTCACACCAAAAATTCTCTCTCTAACAAAAAACTCTCTCAACCCTAATCCCCTCTCTTCCTCTTCTCTTCTTTTTCCTCAGCAGCTGCCGAACTCCTCCCTTCTCCTCCCCTCTTCTCTTCTGCCAGCCGCCACTTCTCTTTCTCTCGGCCAAGGGAGAAATTTAGTTTTGGCTAAATTTTTTCCTTTGGTCGGAATAACTTCTTATTATTTTTTGTGGTTTTTTTTTTTGGAAAGTAAACAAAACAAAAAACAAAAAATAAAAAAACAGTAAGAAGTTATTCCGGCCAATGGAATAAATTTAGCCAAAGCTAAATTTCTCCCTTGACCATGGAGAAAGAGAAGTGGCGGCTGACAGAAGAGAAGAGGGGAGGAGAAGGGAGGAGTTGGCGGCTGCTGAGAGAAAAGAAGAGAAGAGGAAGAGAGGGGGGTTAGGGTTGAGAGAGTTTTTTGTTAGAGAGAGAATTTTTGGTGTGAAAGAGCTGGAATTTTTTGACATCAATATCAAAGAAGTAAATAAAAGAAATAAAAAAGAATAAGAAGTTAAAAATAAAAGGAAAGGGGAGAGAGGTATATTCTATTATTAATTATTGGCACTTTTGGGAATGCATTTTCATCTCAGTTCACTTGCAACATAACGGAATATCTAGATTAGTATATATAACTTAGGTAACTAAGTTTAGATTTATATTATATATATATAACATATATAATATATATATTCCATATTCCGTACTTGGGTGACTATTCACTTGTTATGGTTTGAATTCCACACATAAGTAAGTTTTTAAATTTTGTTCTAAAAATAGGTTTGTTGTTCTTTGTAACAACCTTCTTGATGGCTAAGATTTAGTCATCATAGTAGGTGTAGCTAGATATCCAACAAATTGCAGATGGGTGGTATGAGGCATAGTTATTTGATGATTTTCGATGCTTTACTCATTAATGTTTATGATTTTAATTTATTTTTTCTAGTTTTTTTTTGCCAGTTTGTTTTGAATAATTTTTTCTAATTTTTTGGCCAACATTTTTGAAAGTGGGATAATTTACCCATATAATATTATATAACATTACATTTTCTAGATGGCAGTTTTGTAAATATCTGAACTTTTAGATTTTTTTTTTTTTTTTTTTTTGAAACTTCAATCTGTTCTTTTCCTTGTTCTTTTTATTAGTAGATTCACTTCTATGTTTTAACACATATGACATTACATATTTCAACATGTTATGTATATGTATTTTCGAAAATATTTATAATGAAAAAATTAAATCTATATTTTAAAAAAAAAAAATGAATTGTATTAAAAAAATAAGTTGATTAAAAAATTTAAAAAAATTATAATAAACTTAAAATTAAGATTAATTTACGTAAGATGATTAATTTGAATAGTGCAAATTATCTTTTGTGTTTTGGTAGTTTGATGTATGTTATGATATATGCACAAGGCTAGATATTGCTCACGTTGTTAGTATAGTTAGTCATGTAGACTAGGGGAAATCTATTATGGGTTATTTGATTAACTTTGCAGGGGAGCTGTGGCTTGGTGGTCTAAGTTGCAAAGGTGTGTTGTGTTATCAACTATAGAGGCAAGTTTGAAACTTGTCAGTTGATTGTCGGCACAGAAATTCTCTCCACATAATCGAAAGGGGAAGATTGTTAAGTGTTCCTCATATCTGGAGGAGTCCAAACCCATAGACCTTGAAATGAAAGGTTATGGTTATGTTAAGATATGTATGACTGTGTCAAAACTGCTAGAATTGTGTGCTTGGGCGATAATGCAGTCAGTGGGCCAAGTGATGTAGCATGGGTTGTGGTACAATTTGAATCTTAATCAAAGAAGAAGATGAAGAACAAATCTTAGTGGAAGATTTGGTGGAAGAGTCATAATCCTAATTGATTTTGGATAACAGATATCATTGTCTGAATCCTATGTGTGCTTATAAATAAAGCAGCGTATGGACAACATAATAAGGTCATAGAAATATAGAATACAACATAGAGATGGAGAAGAAAAAGAGAAAACGGGTTATCTATGCTTATGTCATCAAAGTTAAAAAAAAAAAATAATATATATATATATATATATATATATATATATATATATATATATATATATATATATAAAGAAAGAAGACATTCGAAGAGAGAAAAGGGGTACTGTGATTCTGGTTTCTCCAGTAGTGTTGAAGTCAATGATTGGAGTACTTTGCACCTTTTGCTCTTACTGATTTTAATCACATTTAGGTGAAGTATTTTTAATTTTTTTCTCTTTTATCGTCCAAGTTAGATTCCTTTGTTATTGGAATAGAGTTGTGCCCTCCTTGTGAAAACTTATTATCAAATTTGATCCTGAATTACAATTTATTATTTATTAAAGTCCCTAATTTTAAAATTTAACCAATATGTTTTACTATAATTAATTTATTATACGTTATAGTAAAACATATATATAGGTATATATTTGTGGTAATCGGGGCAATTGGATTATTGGTCTTTGTTAGTTCATTCCATATGGTAACAATCTATATGTAGAACTAAGAGCAACTAAAGAAAGATTTCAAATTGCAATAGAGAGAAAATATACTCACATTCTATTAGAAAGTGATTTCAATGGTGCGATTCAGCTTTTGACTCAACTATTCATCCCCGATATATACATGCAGAATCTTAATGAAGACTATCCTCTTCCTCCACGTCAAGTTTTACCACCGCAAGGGAAATGGCGCAGTAGATGCCCTAGCAACTCTGGGAAAAGAGCATGGAACCATGACTTTGCAATTGTTTGAATTACCTCCATGCGTCAAGCCTATTTTGATTTTGGATTTGTCCTCAACATATTTTCAAAGGAAAGTAACGGTTAAGGGTTGATGGATTGATGTTGTTGTTCTATGATTTGTTTCATAGGAGCTGAATTCAGAGTTTTTGTTATTCCAGTATTTGATTTGCAAAAGTTATCTTCTTGTTTTACTTGTCATGTTTTACTTCACTTTGTTTTCTCTGTCATGTTGGATATTGAGTTTATCTTCAAACGTACATGTGACTCCATCTCTACCACGTCTAACACGTTTTTCATGTAATATAATTCTCTTTACTGACCAAAAAGAGAGAAAAAATTAACACACTCGATAAAAAAGTAAAGAGAGGATCCAAGAGCCATTGAGCTAATATCTTCCTCCTTCATATATACATGAATCAAGAAAGTGATAAATTAAGACATGAGCTTGTAGTGATAAATTTGTATCAATAATGGAATTGAGCTTGTTTATTTAATTTTCTATAATAAAACTTCTTCAAATATAAATATAAAACTCCTTCAAATAGAGACACTACGAATAACAACTGTCTCAATTGTAAGTCCAGGGATCCAAAACCAAAGAGAACACCCCATTCTAACCCTTCACCAGTAGTACTCAACCCATTATTCATCGAGAATTTTCTCATTTCATCAAGAATAAACAACACACAACCACTATTAAGATTTCCATACTCACTCAAAATATGTCTTGAAGAACGTAACTTTTCCGGTTTGAGATCACAATTTTCTTCCACAACATCCAAAATTGCCCTTCCACCAGGATGACACACCCAAAAAATAGAGTTCCAATCATTAATTTCATCATCAAAACCCTTAAAAGCTTCCTCCAACACTTTCTTAATATTCTTCCCTATATGTTGTGGAACATCTTTACGTAAATGTATCGAAAGCCCACCTTCGGATAAAGGTAAAAACAAGGATTTATTTCTATCCGGGACAATAGTTAGGGAAGTTGAAATAAGTTTAAACAATGGATTTTCCAATCCAAGAATAGGATCCGATCCGATAATAACTGCACTCGCACCGTCTCCAAACAACATTTGTCCAAGAAGTGTATCCAAATGTTCCTCACTAGGACCACGGAAAAAAATAGCCTTTATTTCTGAGCAAACTACTAAAACCCTAGAACCTTTATTGTTCTCAGCTAAGTCTTTGGCTAATCGGAGAACCATGCCGCCGCCGGAACAACCTTGTTGGTACATCATTAGGCGTTTTACTGTAGGGTTAAGATTCAAGAGGTTGGTGAGCTGGAAATCGGCTCCGGGCATGTCTATAGTATACCCGTTGTGGTACAAAATATCAAATGGGTTATGTTTGATTTTGGTTGTCCCCATTCGGAAATGGCCTTTTCAGCTGCTTCTTTACCTAGTTTTGGTACTTCTTCAATTACCATTTTTTGTCTAGCATCAAATGATGGTGCCATGTACTCACAAATATTAGGGTTCTTCTTTAATATCTCTTCTGTTAGGTATAAATAACGTTTCTTGATCATAGATTTTTCACCTGTCAAAATATATATAGTCAAATCCATATATATTATAAATCCATAAGATATTAAGAAAAGAAAAAATGCAGTTAAATTAGCATACAATTGAGTACTAGTCAATGAAGATTTTAACGCTAATTTGGATACATAAACATTTCTACCATATCTCAAATATATGATCGTAAGACAATTATAAAAAATGAGCTGCGTCTTCATTACAAAGTGTTGAAGGATTAAAATGAGCTAAAAAAAAGAAGTGAAAGTTGTAGTCTTACACATGCGCTTGAATTTCTGTTTAAGCTCAGTTTTGTGCTCATAATTGTTTGTAATGCGAAAATAGAAATCAGGGAATGCACTTTGCTCATAGCAATTTGGCGGAGTTGCAGTTCCGATGGCCATTATTGTTGCCGGACCTTCTGCTCTTTTACTTCTCTTGACCTCCACAACAGTACCCATTCTTGGTAGAAATGATTTTCCTATTATAATTCTAGTGAGAAAAAGAGAGAGAGAGAGAGACAGAGACAGAGATGGGAGCTAGATATTATTAGTTAGCACTGTATCTAGAGAGAGGAAATGAGTACGAAGCTTTTGTTTTCCTTCCCCGTTCATTGTTTTGGCATCCTTTATATAAGAATTGTGGTAATTAATGAAATCAAATTTTTATATATAATGAAAATTATATATATATATATTTTCGGTAAGGGTTTATATATATTAAAACCGTATCAAAAATCACTCTTTTTAAAAGAAATAATTGTAGCACCTACATTAAAATACCGACCGAAGATGAAGAGCACCACTTCATACCCACCGCTTTCCCCTTTGAGGTATGTCTATCTTCTAAACCTTTGAAAAAAAAGTTTTTTTTTTAGTTGTCCACCCGGTTCACTGAAGCTTTATCTCGAGCGCTTACCACTTGAACTAACATTTTTTGTTAAAAAAATATATATATATATTCTTTAGATAATGGTTCCACACTAGGAAATTGCATTATTAAAAATTTAATATTTTGGATCTGCCCAAGATATTGGGATCAAAAGAAGATGATTTTTCTTTTTTTTGGTTTGGGCTGCTAATAAAAAAAATGGACTATTCTTTTCTTTGGGGGCTGAGTAATAGGAACCTTAATGAACACCTGTTGGTCGGTTTAAGTAAAAGGACTTTGGTTTTTATCCGAAAGTCTCCAATTCGAATCTTACTTATGGAAAGATAGATATATTGAGAGCTTTCCTCAATAGGAGTCTAACGCACACTACTAGAAATTTTCAGATTTGCGACGGCCAAATCCGTCTCAAATCCGTCGCAAAAAACCTCGTCTCTACTTGCGACGGATCAAAAATCAGTCGCTATTTGCGATGGATTTTGCGACCGAAATGAAGCCGTCGCTATTTACGACGGATTTGCAACGGCCAAAAGTCGTCGCTACTTGCGACCGATTTGCGACGGTCAAAGCCGACGCTAATTTGCGACAGATTTGCGACGGCTAAAGCCGTTACTATTTGCGACCGATTTGCGACGGGCAAGGTCGTCGCTATTTGCGACCGATTTGCAACGGCCAAAAGCCGTCGCTATTTGCGACCAATTTTGCGACGGTTAAGGCCATCGCTATTTGCGACCGATTTGCAACGGTCAATGACCGTCGCTTTTGCAACGGTCAATGACCGTCGCTATTTTAATATCAAATTTTAATAAATTCATTTTTAATTTAATAATTTTCAGATTGTGATTATTGTTTACATACCTGCAAATTTATTTAAATATATTAAAAAAAACCATATCCAAAACATAAATAAAACATTCCGCATTCTAAAATGTCATTAAACTAATAATATATAAATTTCATACAACAAAATACTCTAAAATGTAAGTGTGTTAATAATACATAATTTTCATACAACAAAACATCATAAGAAGTCATTGTACTAATACTATTTAAAGTTCATACAACAAAACATTCTAAATACTATACAATGGTAATCAAGAAGAGCCTCCTAGATCATGATGATTTTTAGCTAATGATCAATATCTTCATCATGAATAGATTGGAACTGCTGGTATTGGTGACGATCCATCCGTTCGCACTCTGCTTTAAATAACTGCGAATATCTTCAATTGTACCATCCTTCTCCTTGACTTTTTCTTCCAATTCAGCTACTCTCTTGACTTTTTCTTCCAATTCAGCTACTTTGTTTGCTAGCTGAATCATTGTTGGTGTAGGAGTTGTAAGCTCGTATTGAGACTTTACTTGAGGAGATTTTGATCCCAAGCCAAACGCTATACCTTTCTTGAAACCACCACATGCCTCAACAAACAAATGTTTATCAGTAGGAATTGTAGAACTCTCAACAGAACCCGAAGATGATGAAACATGTGAATAATGTTCTTTAAGTCGAACAACGTCCTCCTAAAAAATGTGTATATATATAATTAAAATGTGAGAAAAAAAAAATTTATATAAATAAATATGAGGACATAGCATAAAAACCAATCAGATTATTGTTAGAAATAAATATAAACAGTAATCATGATATAAATGCCGAATAAAATATTACCATTGCCTTCTTGGAGCGTTCATTGATAAACTCGCCCTTGTTTGGACCGGATTGAAATACATGCAAACGTTGAAAAAACTCACTATAGTCAAACGTTGGTCCATGTTCGGATCGCTGTATCCTTCACCATGAGATATCCATTCATAGTAATTACTAACAAACCCCTTCCTATACAAGTGAACCTTAACCATATCCGGTTCTTCAAATTTCATGTTCTTACACTTTGCACAAGGACATCTAATTTTACCACATATTGAATTAGATGCAGCAAAGGAGATAAAAGCATTAACTCCTCTTTCGAATTCAATAATAATTCCCTTTATTCCGGCAACATATCTTCTATACATCCAACTACGATCCTCCATTAATAATAATTTATATATAAAAATATCACAATAAATGATAATTAAAATGATTCCTACAATTGGAAAGAAAAGAAAAAATCAATTCTAGCTAAAACCAAGTTCTCTTATGCCAAAAACAGAGCCAAAACAGAATTTCACATGAAATAGCTACTGGAATTTTTATTAAAAACAGAGAAATTGAACATTTAACTGCTGGAAAAATTTTTAAGAGCAGTGAAATTGTGGAAATGTACATATGAGCCTACTGCAATTTATACACTGCAGCAGAAATGCATACATAGAGCTACTGCACTGATGAAATGATCAGTGGAAATGCAGTAGATATATATATATATGTCGCTCAAAACAAAAATATATAGGGTCACTACCTTCCTTATATAGGGCCAGATGTTGACACCACAAGGAATCTTATTTCCAGATGGCTTTGACACCATTTATATATATATATATATATAGATATATATGTATGTATATATATAGATATATATATATATATCTCGCTCAAAACAAAAATATATAGGGCCACTACCTTCCTTATATAGGGCCAGATATTGACACCACAAGGAATCTTATTTCCAGATGGCTTTGACACCCTTTATATATAGATATATATATGTATATATATATATATATATATACCTAGCTACTGAAAATAGAAAACAGAATAAGCAATATTTCATTCAAATATATATCTATATATAATCATGTAAAATCATGCATTAAACTTCTGAAAACTAAATTGTAGGCAGAAAAATTGAATGCAAATAGATACTGCATATACGAAACTGAAATGGAACCAAAAAATTGAAAGAGAAATTAGGGGAAATCAAAGAGTCACCTGAGAACCGAAGTCAAAACAACTTGCACCTGCAAAGCGATTGTCGACCTACGCCGCAACTGGTAGCGACAAAAGAGATGATGTTTACCAGCAACCGGAAAATCAAAGCAGCGGCGGTGTGAGAAACAGCAACGATAGAGAGAGTTGAAAGAGGCTAAATTGGTTTTAGGGCTGCATATCAGACATCTTCTCGTCATTTTTTAATTTTTTATTTCCATTTTTAATCTTTTCATTGCAAATCAGGTTACACATTTTGAGAATCATGCTAATTGGCCCCATACATTTTGGAAGTTATTTAAAATTAATTTTTTAACATTTTAATTTAGAATTATTTTTAATTTAATTAACCATAAAAATTTAAATAAAATTATTATCAAAAATTTTAATTTTTTTTTTTGGGATTATCTAATTAATTTTCTTATAAAATTTAATTGCGGATGTACTTATTATTTAAATATCAATATATATATATATAATAATAAAATTTAATTGGGCATGTACTTATTATTAATATATATATATATAAATAATAATATCAATATATACAAATTGAAGTTACATTTTTCTTTTATGTTTTCATTCAAAAATTATTATGTATTTCTGAATTCTTTTTGACTCTCATTTTTATGTTTTCATTATTATATATATAGATTAAACAATACTGACGTTTTTATTTTATATATCTAAACGGTTAATTTAATATTATTTAAGAAATGAGAATCAAAAGGAATTCAGAAATACATAATAATTTTTTAATGAAAACATAAAAGAAAAATGTAACTTCGTTTGTTCGGTTTCATACGGAATGGTTCCAGCAAGCTTGTATTGTTGATTTGAGTTCTATTTAATTTATTTTCCCCCCAAAAATAAAAATATTTATATTCTCCAATAACTTTTACTTTAAAAAAAAAAAAAAAAAAAAAACTCTCATATATTTTTTTTACAGTAAATAAAGTAGTATTAATAAAGGAAAAAATATTCAAAACTTATATTGATTAAATTATTAAACATAAATTTATTTGAAAATTAAAAATTTTATAAAAATAAAGTAAAAGATAAAAAATTATTTACTTTTAAAATCGCAAGTTTACTTTTAAAAATAAAAATAATTATCAATTTTATGATTATTAATTAAATTTTACTTTAAACTTATAATTAATAAAATTATAATATATTTTATTTGTAAATTTACGTAAGATAAATTTTTTATAATATTATATATATAATAAAAATAATTATTGTGACTCCTAAGTATCAATATAAATATTTATTAAAAATATAAATATCAAATAAATGGTGCATTTGTTCCCGTCCAATTGTTTCTTTCTTTATTCTAGATAAGTTAACTTGTTCATGCATATACGAGTCAACATTTTATATCATTTTTAATTTATTTCATAAATACATAAATTTGATGAAAATAGAGAACCAAAAAAAAACAATTCAAAATCAAAATTTTCACATTGTGACATTCTCCCTCCAAAATCCAAACAAATCTAAAATTTTCTAAAATTCTCCCTCCAAAACCTAGAAAATAAAGTTTTTCCCCATACTAATTTTCAAATAAACTAAATTTGCGATAGATTTGTGGCCGTCGCAAAATTTCGTCGCAATTTGCGACGGATTTGTGGCAGTCGCAAAATTCCGTCACAATTTGCGACGGATTTGTAGCCGTTGCAAAATCTGGTCGCAATTTGCAACGAATTTGTGGCAGTCGCAAAATTCCATCGCAATTTGCGACGGAATTGTGACGGTCGCAAAATTCCGTCACAATTTGCGACAGATTTGTGGCAGTCGCAAAATTCCGTCGCAATTTACGTCGAATTTGTGGCCGTCGCAAAATTCCTCTCAAATTGCGACGGACATGTGGCCATCGCAAACTTCCGTTGCAATTTGTGTCGGATTTGTGGCCGTCGCAAAAATTGGTCGCAAATGCCAATTTTTCTAGTAGTGGCACCTTAAATCCGATTTAGTTGGGACCCAATGTGACTCTATGTTTTAAATAGTTACATACATAAACTCAAATTTAATTAAACGCATAATCTCACTTAAATTAAAAAAGTCTCTCATCAACTCACTCATGTAGGCCACTCATATTTATGACTTGATTTCAATGACACCTAACCCTAAACAACCCATTCATTGATCAGACTCACTTTATTACAAATTGTTGAAAAATATCGAAAAATATTTAATTAATTCAATACTAATAAAAATAAAATAACAATAATTTGAGGATAATAATAGAATACTAAACTTTTAGTTTTGTATATCAAAATAAATAGTTGGTGCTTAATTAATATTCAATCGTATTTGCAGAGTATAACTCTTTTTTATTTTTAAGGACTCATTATAACTTTTATATGACATTCGTTACAAATGTAGAATTTATAACATCGTTTTACATTCACAATGTGTTTTCTTTGAAAACGACTCAAGCCAATGAACAAATTATTCATCTATTAGTCCCTAGTTTTCACTTTCTGCTTTGTATTCCATGCAAGAATTCGAAAAAATCATTGGTTTCGGTCTCATTTCCTAAAATTCTTAATACCAATTACTGTAAAAAAAAATTAATAATAAAAAAATTTATTATTATTATTTTTTATAAGTAAAAATAAAAAATAATTATTTGCATGGCTTTTAATAATTTCAATTTATCTATCATCGCGCGTTTCCATTGCAGTACTATTAGATATACAATAAATTTTTTATATGGACAAATACATGCATGTATTATGTATAGTGTATATATATGCATATATATCATTCGAACGATATTGCATATACATAAGGCACACTATATGTTGTGTATATATATATGTATGTAATTTTCCTACATATAATATATCTATTGAATATAGTATGGACATACAATATATAATCTACTTCATCATTTATATACTACATAGTTTACATATATATATATATATATATATATATATATATATATTTTTGATACATGTAATGTAATTTGTAGCGATCTCATTTATGAAATTTTAAAAATATAGATACTTATAATTTTTAAATTATTTTAAATAAATTTTAGGATAAAGACATATTATACTGCATATATATATATTTATATATATATATATATATATATATATATTTTTATATAGTAAGAAAAGAAACAAATAACTAACAAAACATAAACATAAAGTTGAATGGAAAGTGACTTATTTTAGGACAAGTGAAAAGATTTGTTATTGATCACATTTGTTTTATCCCAAATTAATTAGTAAAATGTTATTTTCATTATTATTGATTTTTTTTTTTATATTTTTAATGAGAATTAAAAAATTAAAATATCTATTTCTACATGGAAAAAATTAATTTATAATTTAATTTTAAAATAAGCTATTTTTCTGTTATTACAAATATTAATAATTTGTTGTATTCTTTTAATATGATGTGATTAGATTTCACTAATTCTTTTTAGTGTTTATAATATTAATAATATTTATTCACAAAAAAAAAAATGTTTATAATATTAATGAGGGAATCCTAATAGAATATTTTTAAATTGATTTTTTTTTAAAAAAAATTAAAAAAAAAATTTGTGGACCCTTTCCTTAATAAAAAAGGGTAAGCGGCAAATTAATTGACCGAAAGATATTTGTAGTGACTACTGATTTTGATAGCTCTGACACTTCGTGACTTTTCACGAATAAATTTAAAGAACTTATCAAAAAATAAATAAATAAATGTGATTTTGGTCCCCTAACTATAAATAGTTATTGGTGAATTTGGTCTCAAACAAATTTACTTTTGATAATGTCGGTCTTAAAATATTATTTTTAACTTTTAAAGTCCTAAACTTTTTTATTAGAGAAAAATAAAGTCTTTCTTAACGAATTCTGTCAAAAAACTTAAAAATTTAAGTGTTTACATTTTTTTAGTTAATTAAATAAAGGGTAAAAACGTCAATAGGAATGAAAAGAAAACAAGAAAAAAAAAAAGAAAGAAGAAGAAGAGAATTTTTCAGACGAGAGGGAAGACGACAAAGAAATACAATCGCACCATCGGTGACCAACCAACTAAGCCGGCAAGAGGTGAACACGCGTAGGACATTTGTCTTCCAAACCATACCACCTCATCATAGGAGAAAGAGAAAACAAAAAAGAAAATATCATTCCATCCCAACTGTTCCAAGTTACATCTGAGATTTCATATGTTAAACATATTTCTATATTTCATATATATGTATATAATTATAATAATTTGACAACACAAAACTATAAGTTGCTGAAAATTTTTTAAGTTTCACTGGGAAAATTAACTTCACATTATAACAAATAGCAATTAGATGTACAGAAGATGATGATGATAATAATAACAATAATAGACGAAGAACAAAGGAATAACATACAATAATAACAGGCGGTGGCGGCCATCCCCTCGAGATTTTTTCTGCACAAAAATTTTTTTGGGTCTTCAAAGAAAACACGAATCTTCAGAAAATGCTGCTTGCTTATATATACACAAAGATCCCATGAAGATGATGATAAAGAAGTCTTGTTCATGTTGATAAAAACATATTCACAACTTTTTAAAGGAACAGAGAGGCCACCGACCCACCGGACCGGCCCAAGAACACCGGGTTTGCTATTTGAAAATTTGAAATGGGGGAACTAAGTCCGACACACATCGACCAACCAACTACCCGAATATTTGGTAACCGACCCAATAGTAGATCCGAACACGCATTCGGACCATCTCGCTGCTTATCCATGTGTCCTTACTCATTCAGTCATTTGGTGCTCTCTCCTACCGACCTTCTTCCTTCTTTTTCTGTCAATCCATCTTGGCCTTCTTCCTTCTTTTTTTTTTAAAAATTTTTTTTTTAATATAGTACTGATTTCTCCTTTAGTGCTGTCAATGAAATTTCTTAACCCTTTCACCTCTTTCCGGCTTAGTTGGTTGGTATGGGTGCGACTGTATTTCTTCATCGTCTTCCCTCTTGTCCGAAAATTCTCTTCTTCTTCTTTCCTTTTTTTTTTTTTAATTCCTATTGACGTTTCTACCCTTTATTTAATTAAGTAAAAAACTTAAACCGTTAAGTTTTTAAGTTTTTTGACAGAATCTATTAATAAGGACCTTATTTTTATATAATAAAAAAGTTTGGGACTTTAAAAGTTAAAAGAAATATTTTGGGACTGAACTTGCCAAAAGTAAATTTGTTTGAGATCAAACTCACAAATTATTCATACTTATTATATATTCTTGTCCTATAATTTTCCTATTTATTTATATAATTTTATTTCTCCAATTAATTATATTAAAATTTTGTGAAACAATTGTTCATAATTTTCCTTTTCTTTGGTAAGTATATTTTCATCCTTAAAATAATGACTTGAATGTATTTTAATCTCCTTCTTCATTTATTAAATTGAAAAGAATCGAAGTGAAGATATCATCATGTGTGCAGGATAGATGAAGGTGAGCATCGCACGTTGGATAGTCGGGATTCAGTTTGTTCTACTTGATCCCGACTAGCGATCAAAGAAATCATATAAATGACATGCTGACAAACTATATACCTCAATATAAGAGCATTAAATGATTCTGACTGACTATTCATGCCCTCAAATCGGGATGACAGACGGTGACCACTTTCCAAAACCCGATTGGCTACGACTCTCAAATATAAACAGTAACACATATACAACGCATACAAGATATCCATTATTCTCATTGCATTTTGTACTCCTAGAGAGCAATCAAGAACATTCTTTTCGGTTCTTGATTCAATGAAGAAATTTTCAAATTTTGTTATTGACTTTATTATTGGAGACTCAACGCAAAAAAAAATATCCCTCGACACCGGACCTTTTGCAAGACACTTGACAGTCAATGAAGTACCCGAATCTACATGGCACACATAGTAAATACCATCTCGATCATAAAGATATATATACATATCTTGTAATAAATGTTTCTGTAAATTTCTTTCTTATTTCATGAATCTATTGATCAAAGATCAATTTACTATTTAATAAATTTTTCACATTTTAACCCAGCAGCTTGGGGGAGTTGGTAAGCAGACTTTTAATGCTTCTCTTCAGGGCGGATGGTCGAGGTTTTGAATCCCCTGATGTGGTTACCGCCACGTTAAAAGCTTTGGGTCGGACCCTCACCACCAAGTAAGAGTTGGACTCTGTGAGCGTATCCCGGGCCGAATCCGAATTAGTCGGCTCGTGTGGGTTCAAATACCGGATGCTTAAGCAAAAAAAAAAAAAAATTCACATTTTACAAGTTTTTTTTTTTTTTTTTGTGACATTAGTTTATAATGTAAATTTGTAACAACTTCTCAATGCCACGTAATAGATAAAAATTTAGGTGGTCAGATTTAATGTCACAAGCTACTGGAGTTTTCAGATGTGAAATTGATCCCACAGTTCCCATAAATTGGGAAGCCAAATTATAAATTCCAAAACCATCCCATCTGTTTTTATTACTCCTTCCTTTTTCTTTTCTTTTTTTTTTTTTTTTTTATTAATTTTTATACCATTCTTCAAAAATATAGTTTATTATCTATAACAACTAAAAACAAAAATAGTATTCAAAATCTCTCTTGTCCAAAATAGTTTCCCTTTTAAATTTCATTATATATAAATATATATATATATATATATATATTCAAGATTTACCTTTTTGATAGAACAAATATAGTGGATAAAAAAAAAGAAAGAAAGTGAGCAGTAATAATTTTCATTATTATAGTGTCCTTCAAAAGTGTGCAATAATTTTCATTAGGATAGGCAAAATATTCCCCACAGTTCGTACCCCAATTTTCCACAACTTTAAATATCGGAGTTAGGTTTACTCGACGGTTCAGAATGAAGCCACGCTCATGAAAAAATTTTAGAATATATTTAGGCAAATTGGTAAATTTTATCATTTAAGTTATATAATTTTTGTGATTGCATCCTCTTTGAAATTTTTATATAATTTCATCGTTATAATCGTTATATTATAAAAATTTTAAAGAGATGAAATTACAAAAATTATATAACGAGATGAAATTACTAATTTACCTATATATATTGTAGCTACATTTAAAAAAAAAATGAAAACATCTACAAAATTGTCAAATTTGTAACTAATTTAATTAATAACATTTTGGAAAATTAATGTTTTACTCGGAATAATCAATTATTGGTAAATAAGTTATAATCTTTTCTTGGTCTTGATAATCAAAAAAAAAATCTTTTCTTGTCTTTATCTACATATCCTCATGAAAATTAAAAGATGAAAAAAAAAAAAATACTCATTTATTATATTTTTTGAGTCAGGGGAGCCCGGCGGGGGGGGGTGGGGGGCCCCGCTGAAAGATCGGGGAGAAATATAAAAATTCGAACACTAAAATATATAATATAATTTTTTATATTTTTTTAAAGAGAGAAAAAAGAAAAAAAAAAAAAAAAAGAGCACAGTGGGTAAACAATTGATTTCAATGACGAAAAGGATACAACACAAATCTAAGTACTTTAATTAGTACAAACATCTTATTATTATTATTATTATTATTATTATTATTATTAACATTGATATAACATTATCTTCTTCAAACCAAACTTGAAAATAGGATGTTCAAATGAAACAAAAGATGGGTGCAAGATTTAGTAATAACATAAAACCAATACCAAATTTCTGACAAATTAATCTTCCGACAAATCCCTTTTATTTTTTATTTTTCTTCTTCAAATGGAGACACTGTGAAGTACGATGGTTTCAACAGTTAGTCCCGGTCCAAAACCAAACAGAACACCCCATTCCAACCCTTCTCCGGTGGTGCTCAGGCCGTTGATCCTCGACGACTTCCTCATCTCATCCAGAATAAACAGAACGCATGCACTAGACATGTTCCCATATTCACCCAGCACGTGTCTAGTAGAACGTAGCTTTTCCGGTTCAAGTCCCAATTTTTCTTCCACTTGGTCTAGAATCGCCGGTCCGCCCGGGTGAGCTATCCAGAAAATTGAGTTCCAGTCGGATATACCCAGCGGCTTGAAGGCTTCTTCTAAGGCTTTTCCTATGTTCTTCGAAATAAGTCCAGGAACGTCCTTGAGTAGATGAAATGTCAAGCCGACTTCACGGAGGTGTCCATCAATGGCGCCGTGGCTATCGGGGAGAAGAGTTTGTGCAGCCGAGACTAGCTCGAACAATGGCCTTTCGACTTCGGGGATTGGGTCTGAGCCGATGATGACAGCAGCCGCACCATCTCCGAACAAAGCCTGTCCGACAAGACTGTCCAAATGAGTATCGCTGGGACCACGGAAAGTGACAGCGGTTATCTCGGAACACACGACGAGAACACGTGCGCCTTTGTTGTTCTCAGCTAAGTCTTTGGCTAACCGGAGAACCGTGCCGCCGGCGAAACAACCCTGCTGATACATCATGAGCCGCTTAACCGACGGGCGAAGGCCTAAGAGCTTGGTGAGCTGATAGTCGGCTCCAGGCATGTCTACGCCACTGGTAGTGCAGAATACCAAATGGGTGATCTTTGACTTTGGTTGACCCCATTCTTTAATGGCTTTTTGAGCTGCTTCTTTCCCAAGTTTTGGGATTTCGACAACCACCATGTCCTGTCTGGCATCCAGTGACGGTGCCATGTAAGCACAAATATTGGGATTTTCTTTCAGAATTTCTTCAGTTAAGTACATGTAGCGCTTGTTGATCATGGATTTCTCACCTGTGAAAAAAAAAAAAAAAAAAAAAAGGATATTTTAATTTTGAATAAACATTTTAATCATCTTGTAAAAACAAGGAACGATTGACATGCAAGAAAAGGATTTGACTTTGCCCTATTCACCATAGTTTCTAGCCTTGGATAACGAAGGTTATTGTTCATATTTGTATGATTCAAATAAATATCAAGTATTATTTGTATTTAAAATAAAAAAAAAAAAAATTTTTTTTTTTTTTTTTTTTTTTTTTTTAATTATAAAATTATTATTAGTGTTAAATTAACGAGTTTAATACACAAAAAAATAATTCTTATTTATAAAGAAATTATATAAAATATCACCGAGTTTCAAACTCAAGTCACTATAACTTAGAGACTCAACTGCGGAGTTTCTGAATCATAATGTTGATTCATATCCATAGTTATTCACATAAAATCATATATCACTATCATCACCTATAGTTTGTGTGTAAAAATGATGAAATATGACAAAGTTTCACCTCGAGTCATATATAATTTAGAAAAGAAAAGAAATTCTACGTACGACACTGAAATTCTGGCTAAAGAAAAGAAAGAGATCGATGTCTTACACATGCGCTTGAACTTCTCTTTAAGCTCCGTCATATGTTCACTGTTGGTGACACGAAAATAGTAATCAGGGTACGTGCTTTGGTCCACACAATTCGGCGGTGTAGCAGTTCCGATGGCCAATACAGTTGCCGGTCCCTCTGCCCTTTGAGCTCTCCTAACTTCCTCGACGTTAACCATTTTTTCCGATATATTGCTGGAAAGTATTTTTCTTTTTGATTTTGGATTTTAGCTGCGGCGGTGCACGAAGTACTTCGTACTGATAGACACACTTTGTTGTAGACAACAATTAGCTTTATTGAGTCTTGTGACTTAACTTATGGTTGTGTGGGATTATATGTATGTATATTTATATACATACAAAAGTATGGGAAAATTTTAGCTAACAAAGTAATGGTAGCTGAGGTCACGTGCCTTAGGCTAACGACACTCCCACCAAGTAGATCTCTTAACTACTCCGTGTGCAAAACTTGGCTCTCAACCATCCACATGATACTCAAATTATCGTACCTAATTCCCTTAGGTTTGAAATTTCGGTTCCCTAATTAGAAGGATCTAAGTTCTTGTTCAATAATATAGAATTAGGCACAATAGTAAAACGCATTGTAAATGTCATTAAATGTCATATGAAGTCATGTAATAGTCGGGGTGAAATCTTCCCGGAGTAAGAATTGGACTTTGTGGGTGCAACTCGAGTTGAATCTTGATTAGTCAGAATCGTGATAGCTCTAACTACTAAATGATCTAACAAAAAAATATAGATGTCTTGATTAGGGTTTAGAGAAATAAAAGGATCTTACTTATTTTGAGAATATTATAGAATAACAATACAAATAGAAAGCTTTTACAAGATTTTTTTTTTTTTTTTTTGGATTTATATTTGAAAGCGTTGTGGAGTAAATGGAAAAGGTATATCATTTGGAGTGTTAGGTAAGGAAGAATAAGAGAGTTGAATTAATTAGTTTTTCTCTCTTTTCATACGTTTCTTGCAACATGGTTGCTGAGAGGTCCCAAAATGGCTTTTATGAGATGTAATTGAGTTCGGCCATTTAATAATATTGCATAATTTCCATTCTTTTTCTTTTTTTCCTTTCCTTTTTTGTCGCTACATGATATATATATATATATATATATATTAAAATGTATTTATTATCACCGGTAAACAAACTTTTAAGTCATGTTCGACATTTACATCAATTCTTTATTAGATTGAGTTAAATTTTAGCGGGATGTAAGTACAGACTTTTTAAGTTTTATATAATTATATAAGTATATACTAGTAATAACATCGCTTAAGTTTAAAGAATCACTTACCAACTTACATATACACATTGAAATCTTCTAAAAGTATTCTCTTAAGCTAAAATTATATATTATATTCAAAAAAAAAATTGAAATTATAATTTTGATTATTTCTGCTTTTTTGTTTATCCAAATGGAGATTTTTATTGAAAATAATAAGAGGATACATGTATACAGTAGTCCCAACTGTCACTGACAAAGGGAGATAATTACTAATTTTATCCTGAATTTGATCTTCACTAAGAAACCAAGGCATATATTTGTGAAGTAAATTTTTTTTTTTTTTTTTTTGTATATAATATATTATTTAATTTTCTAGTATAATAATTAATATTCAATAATTTTTAGTTATATTAGATTTAATAATTTACAATAATGATATAGCATTCTAAAATATTATTGACATTAATGATAAATATTATAATCAAATTTTTTTCAAATTTGAATTTGAGATTTTTGTTTAAGACAAATCATATTTGATAATAATGTGTAGTTGAATTGGTTAAATATCTCTACTTATAATCAAATTGACATAAATTTTAAATCATAATAATAACAAAAATATTCCAAAAGTGAAGTATATCCTCAAAAGAATATTCATATAAAATAAAAGATTAAATCTCAAACAATGTCAAAGATAGATATTGTGATACATCGTCCTACATCAAAATGATAAGTGAATGTGTAATGATATATTAGAATGAGTTTAGATACTCATAGTCAACTCCGGGTATTCCTTTTAGTACAATGAAGATAATACCAAGTAGTTGATCGTGGATATTGTCGGACCTATAGTCACGGCACGACCCTGTGGGTCCGGGTCGTGACAATTGATATCAGAGTGGGTAGACAGCCCAAACTAGAGGAACTAAGTGATATATATATAGTTTGCTTTTAGGTTTTGTTAGATATATTCCATTTCCTTTTTTCATTTTTTGACATCTATATATATTTAAAATCAACTTTCAACGCCTATTTTTCTTTAATTTATTTAATTAATTAATTTATATATTTATTTTTACTTTTCTACCTAACTTGAATTTTAATATTTTTTTAAAAACATGAAATCTAATAGAAGGACAAATATTCGGAAGGTAAATAAATTAAATAATGTGGTGCAAAAACTTAAATAATTTCAATTAATGGCATCATATACATTATGAATACAAAATAAATTATTTGGGTACCACCACTCTAAAATATAGAGAAAATATCCTGCGAAAATATCCATAATTGGTAAAAAAAAGGAAAAAACTCAATCTAGAATAAGAAAAATGTGCAATACAAAAATGATTGTAATAATGTTTTATTTATTTATTTATATTTTATTTTTCTTCCGAATTTTGTCTTTAGAAACTCTACAAATAAGTAAAATTTTAGATTTTTAATCTAAAAACAAGTATTGTTATTCTTTGTAACAATTTCTTGATGATTAAGATTTGATCATTATAGTATGCAAGCCGGATATCCGAACAACAACGGGTGGTACTAGACGTTGTTTTATAAATTTGAACACTTCACTCATTAATGTTTAGGATTTTAATTATTGAACCAATTTATTTTGAACAACTGATTAATTTTTATTTTATTCTATTTTCTTTTCTTATATTTTAGCTATTAGATCGTTTTATATTTATCTTTTGTATAAGATTTTGTATGCCTTTCTTTTCTTTTATACTCTTTTAATATTTAACAATATATAATCTTAAAAAAAAAAAAAAAAAAAAAAAGAAGTAAAAACATTAAAGTTTCGATTGGTCAGCAAATACTAAAATTAAGATTTTACCATAAGAAAATAACAAACTCATATAAAGCATGTGTGCGTGTCTGTCCTAAGCTTAGACACGATGCAAACACCCTGTCCGTTAATGAGAAATTTTTCAAAAAAAAAAAAAATTACTTACAATAAAATGAAAAGAATATATTAGTTGAGGCGGTGGGTGACTGTTGCGCCTCTCCTTGAGCTTTTCTCCATTAAATATGTTTGCGTCAACTTCTTCTTCTTTAAAATTACGATTATTTTTAATTGAGAAGACTGACTGATTTATTAGGTAAGTCTTTTTTAATTATTTTTTTACAGTTCTTTTAGAAATAAGCTTCGTGGTTGAGTTGTAGCACGCAATATGAAAATCTGTCAGACAATAATAATAGGCAGTGTTTTCATATTTTTGGGCGATCCACTCATTGAAGATCGCTCTTTATTTTCTCAAGCTTCTTTTAACTTTCTATCACGTTTATGTATTGTATATATAGTTTTCTACAATATTTATATTTTTATTTTTTGGGGCTAGTTTTTACAAGTTAAGGATCCCTTAAATATATATATATATATATATATATATATATATATTAGGTAAAAATGCCCGTCACTCTGTTTCAATAATTTTTTTTTTTTTTTTGGTCGGGTTCCTCTATAAAAAAATTTTAACTCTAAATTTTAAAGTATTATATACATAAATAAAAATTTGAATTTACAATATTATTATTTTATTTTTTATTTTTTATTTATTTTTTTACAATATTATTTTTTTTTAAGTGAATATTTATTAATAACAAGAAACATTACACATAAATGAATGAATAATCATCATTCATGGTAACAAGAAACATCCAACCTAAAAAGGTGGAGACAACAAGACTCATCCTAAAAAGATTAGGAGAGTCGAAACAACAACAAAAACAAACAAAACCAAAAACAACAACAACAACAACACCACCACAACTATTATATCTATATTAATGGCATTTCGACCACCAATCATTGGCATCATTTGCAAGAAGAGCTCGAGTTCATCTTCTTCCTTCATCAACGATATTTGCGATCCAGGGCTAATCATAAACCTCCAAGATAGTCTGCAAAAAAGATAAACATCGAGAAAATGGTCCAAGTAGAAACTGGGTTTAAAAGTTAATTCTTCAAAAAGAAGAAAAAGAGCTTGATCAACTAAGATCAAATAGATATCTTGCATATGAAAAGTGAAAATGATAAAAATATCAAAAAATAGATAAAATAGTAACAAAAGAAAAAAAAAAGAAGAAAACAATAACAAGAAGAAGGAAATGGAAAATTTCTGGCCAAGAGAGAAGCTTAACCGGAGCCAAGCTTCTCTCTTGGCCGGAGGAAATGGAGGAGAGGGAGGGCTGCTGTCGGCTGAGAGAAAAAGAGGTAAGAGAGAATTTTTGTTAGAATTTTTAAAGTTTTTACAATATTATTTTAAACAAACCAAAATTCTTATCTTAATTTTAAATCATTGTATAGGTAGAATTCTAAATGAAAATTGAGGTGGTCAGATGTGAAATTGTCTCGACAGTTCCCGTTCTTTGGGAAGGCAAAATATAGATTCCAAAACCATCCCATCTATTTATTACCCCCACGTTCTCTCTCTCTCTCTTCATTTATTATTTTTTATTTTATTTATTATTATAACTCGCATTTATATTAAAATTAAAATAAAAAGATATTTTAGTCATTTTAAAATATATATATGAGATCAGGGATGCATATTTCCAGTTCTGTCATGCATGATTGGTGGACTTCGCTTCCTGTTAATGTGTCATGCAAGGGAGGCTAATCGTCGGGGTGATGGCTCTCTAACGATCAAGTCGGTGACTAAATCGGATAAAGTCTCAGAGTACCGCTCATGAAAAGTATATTCCCAACAATTCTCCCTAAGAAGATGGTATCAAAAATTAACTGAACACTTAGAATATTTAATATATGTTTAGCTTTCACTTGTCTTGTGTTTGAGTATGTATTGCCGTTTATATGGAGGTGACACCTATATTAAGTACCTGACAGTCTAAAATGGTGGCTCCAAATAGTGCATGTCGAATCACGTGCATTTAATGTTGAGTTTGGAAGAAATCTCTTTGCGAGATTATGCTTTAGTGTGATGACTCTTGCCGTCGGTCAGACCTCGGGGGAAACCTATCCAAGACCCAATCGACCCTTCGTGGAGTCCACCTCAAATCGTCTGACCTACATGGATATTGCTGCCTCTCAATATATATCAATTTTTTCATTATTATTGTTTTTATGAGTAGTAGTTGTCCTTCACAAGTGTGCATAATTTTCATTATGAGAGGCAAAATATTCCCCACAGTTTGTACCCTAATTTCTAGGAAACAAAATATCGGAGTTAGGTTTACTCAACGGCAAGTATGAAGCCACGCTCATGCAAAATCTAATATCATTTCTTTTTTTTCTTTTTTTTTTTATTCATATGAAATATATAATTTTCCTTTGAGAGAGAATAAATTTTTAGTCAATTAAATCATGTCAAAATTAAAGGGTTAAAAAATTTGTTTTTTAGTCGGAGTTCGTGATAGTTTCGGATACCAAATGGTCTAATCAAGAAAAATTTGTTTTAATTTTATATATAGAATTTAAATTCAAAATTTTATTTAAGAAAAAGGAAGTTATTCCAATTTGATTAACGGGTTGTTAATATATTTACTATATATATATATATATATATATAAGGTATATAACGCAACACATGTTACTCCTGCATTTCTAGAAACTCAGTTTGTAAGTACAATGTATACTTTAGATTCTTTTATTATGATAATAAATATATTTTGGAAATACTATTTTAAGTTTATTTGGATTAGTTTTTTAGAAAAATATATTTTAATTTTAATAAGATACTAAATTAGATGTTTAATTTTGATATTTATATAATTAAATATTAAAATAAATAAAAACTTAATAATTTTTTTGGAAAAAAAAAAATTATCCAAATGCATTTATAGCGATACAACTTATTTCCATCTAATTAAACAATAGAAGCACTGAATTATAAGAGATACATAAATTTAATAATTATGTGAAGCTGATCAAGGAACTATCTCTCCATCCTTCCACGTGTGTTTAGTGGATCCGTTTCTCGTGACGTGACCTGCAAAAGGCCAAGTGTCAAGGGGTGTGTTCCCAGTGTTGACTCTCAAACGGTCAATTTAGTAACATAATAGGGATGTATGGGTGTCGGGTGGTCAGCCCCTAACCGAGCACCAAAGTATATCGGAGAGTCCGAACACTTATAGTATATTTTAAATATCCGACTTTCATTTAGTTTGTATGTGAGTGTGTTTTACCGTTTTATGGAGATGCGTGGCCAACCGGGAAGTGACACCTGAAGTGGTCCCCGCCCGATAATTCTGCAATAGTGGCTCCAAAGAGTCTATGTCGGGTCAGGTGCATTTAATGTGGAGTTCAGTGAGAATATTTTTGTCGGAGATCATGCTTCGAACGTTTTGTACTTCTAGTCGCCGACTAGACCTCGGAGGAGTCCTATCCGGGACCACGTCAATTCTTCGTTGAATCCACCTCGGACGGTCCAGCCTACGTGGACTTTATGGGACTTCGATTACTCTTAGAAGCCATTTAAAGTTAGGAAAAATCAAGTTCATGTGAAAACTCATCTATTTGAATGTCTTCAAGAAGCCTATAAGAAGATTATGATATTCTTCTTCTTCTTGTTATTTTGAATTCTTCATCGATTTAATTATCGGAAAATTAAAATTCATTATATTGACATTTAATAATCTTTATTTAACCGATTTGCAACAACAATAAATATTGTGTATATGTATTTATACTAATCCATAATTTGCATTCGACTATATCCAAATCTACAATAGGGGTTAAGGAAGATGAGAGTTTCAATAGCATAAAAACATATTTTATATATAAATATAATGAAAATTTTAAATTATTTTTAAGATTTAATTTTAAAAACCTTTTAATAGATCTATCACGATGGCTTTTTAGGATGAAGATTGATATTGCATGTAAGTATAATCTTTACTATGGTTATTCTCACGTTGTGTAATAGGTAATTCCATTAATATTCTTGATGGAAACAGGACTCTCACGTTAGAAATTTTTTTCCTTATTTTTTTGTCTTGACTTTATTTTTCCTATTCAACATTTATGGTAATAAAAATAGACATCTAAAACCTAAATAAGGTAGAAATAAAATACTCAATTTTTGTTTTTTTTTTAAAAAATAGAAATAATAATATAACTATCATATCTATATCTATATTATTTTTAAAGCCGATCATGACTTCTACATAGAGAGCACGAGTTTATTTTCTTCTTTCAACGATAGTATATCCGATCTTGACGAGTTATAGATTTCAAAGAAAATCTAAGAAAAAGATAAAAAAGAGCAAAGGGCCTATATTTTGATGGAGGGAATGGCACATCAATTCTTCATTGTAATAATATTACATGAATTCCAAAAGAGAATCCTTAATTTTGAAGTACATAATCATAATCAAGAACAAAGGTTTCCAATTCAATAAATTATATATGAAGCCATTTAAATGCCTTTTAATTTTCTAGGTTGATTACCTTAAAATAGTATTTACTTAGGTTGAGCGGTCTAATTAATATAATATCAATTGTGTAAGAGTACATACTTAGTAATTAACATGAATATAATTTAACATGTAGATAATTTTATCTAATATTGGATGTCATATAAAATAATTAAATTGATTATTATGAGTCAAATTGAATATAAATCATATTAAAAATATGAATAATCCCACTTTAATATTTAAAAGCAACACTGTTTTTTTTTCTTTTTTTTTTTTCCAAATATTTTTAAATTGCAAGACATGTGAGTCTGTCTTTAAGCGAGATTGTGGGATCAAATTCGTATTTATGCACCTATTTAAAACTTGTGCTAGAGTACGTACTTTTCATAAGGAACTTACTTAACTCAAACGAGAATTAGTCTAAATGTGGATATAATTTAAAGACATCAAACATAATTAAGATCCATTCAAGATATCTCATAACATTAACTACATAATTGTATATAAAGGTTAAATTACAACAAATACGCTTATATTAATTAAAGCTCGCAAGAAAATAAAAACGAAGGGATAGTTTGATTAGCTTTAACTCTAGATAGTTAGATATCTTTATTTAACTTACGTAAAAATAACATCGTACTAAAATAATTTACACATAAAAAGTCTTGAATCCGATTCACGTGGCTAGGGATGTTCCGAAGTTACCTAAAAGAAGCTTTGCAAACCCAGCAGTTTGGGGGAGTTGGTAAGCGGACTCCTAATGCTTCTCCTCAAGTCGGATGGTCGAGATTTTAAATCCCCTGAGGTGGTTAGCGTTACGTTAAAAAGCTCCGGGTCAAAACCCTTACCCTCGAGTAAGAGTTGGACTCTGCGAGCGCACCCTATGCCGAATTCGGATTAATCGGTCTGTGTAGGTTCGAATACCGGATGCTTAAGAAAAAAAAAAAGCTTTGCAAGGAAAATGATCAGAAGATGGAGTGCGTGGCCGAGTTGAGCTCGTTAGCTATGAAAATAGGGTGGTTAGATCCTTTACGTGGTTAACCATATATATATATATATATATATATATATATATATATATATATATATATATATTTTTTTTTTTTTTTTTTTTTATACATGGGGGAGGGGTGTCGATCTCCCATCCTGGAAGTTGTGGGGGTGACACTCTGCCACTCCTTCCACCAACATTCGACATATATATATATATATATATATATATATATATATATATATATATATATATATTTCTCATGATTTCTGCCTCAATTTCCTTGACTGCATGCAGGGGCTTCTTGCTATATTCCATCAATTCAGATTTATTATTGGCCCCGTCCTTGTTTATTTTCATTGCTTCCATTGCTTTCATTTTCTCTCTCTTTTCTTTTTTTTTTTTTTTTTTTTTTTTTTTTTGAATAGACATCTTGCCAAAAGTGGTTACATAATTAATGAGAACAAAATGAATCTGGACCATTTGGACATACATATACGTAAATATATATATTTTCTAAAATCATAAATATTTAAATTTTAAAAATTGTATAGTTAATTATTAATTTTTTAAAAAAATAATAGAGGGTAGTTAGGAATTTGGAGGATGCAGTCAATACATACCATGAACTTTTTAGGGTGTCATCTCCAGATATTATATATTCAAGCTCAAGACACAAATAAGTTGATAAGAGTTTTTTTAATTCGACATTATAAATTTAAAATTGTATTCATGTATGTATGAAGTAGTTTAAAACGTGGTCATAATAAAGTACCTCTACAAGAGACATGTTTTGTTTAAATAGTGATTAATTTAGATATGATAGTTAGCACTCACTCAAAATATTTTGTGCTATAAGAAAAAAATATTATACATTCATGTACGTATATACCATGCCCTTTCGTTTCATTTATGCAAAACGATAAAAGAAAAATACTAATAATCTAACTTCTAAACAAAAAATCCGAAGAAGAATCATAACTGGATAGTTTAATTGTGTATCGAAAGAGATCACTACTATACAAACTGATGAAATATAACTTTAATAGATAAAAAAAAACTATTAAATTTTCTTTATGTAGAAAATATATATATATATTATCATATCTTGAGTCTTGAAATGCATGAGGACTCAAAAATATTAGTGAAAATATGAATAGAAATGTTACAAGTATTATAAACCTTTGCACTAAGCTTAATCATCTTCTTCAACATATACACTTTCCCATACAAATCCGCCATTGCAATAAAGTTTAAACGGCCATTTGAAAAATCTCCAAGAAAATATGGATTTGAGAAAATCTTATCTGCCTTAAACTCTACATAAGTACTGATATTCAATTTACCTTTTGCAGGAACACTCGTTTCTCCAACCGGAATCTCTCCGACGAGTTCTCCGTGATAATTAACGGAAGCCGTTGAGTTCTTGATTCGAAAACTTGCCACATTAGGGTTTTGGATAGTTATAATCAAGCCTTGTCTTGCATTTAAACGGAACGGAAAAGGGTTGACTTCCACTTTGTCTAGGTTTAATGGGAGAAGATATATTTGTGGATCTTTAGGTTTCAAGACAGTGAAAAACAAAGAGATGAAAATAACTACCAGAATTACAAGAATTATTGTTGTTACGCCACAGCAGATTTTGATCAGATTTTTTCTTGACTTTTTTGTTTCAGCCATTAGGTTAATCTATGGGGGAAAAAAAAAGCTTAGGTAATGGAATTCTGAAAATTAAATTATCATACTTAGTTTTTTTTTTTTTTTTTAAATATTACTTTTATTGAATAGACACATTCTTTAATGAATGAATAAATTAATAGCAGTATGTTATATATATATATATATATATATATATATATATATATTATATCACATGTATTGTACATGAATCTTATTGTAATTTGGTCATGAAGTTGGTAAAACATGAAATGGACATGTATATAAATTTAATATGGATTATTACAAATGAGGAAAATATTTATTTGCATAACATCTAAGATCAATTATTTTGTATTTTATAATTTTAAAAAAATATATTTCTAAAGGCATGGTTTCTTTTAGAATTTCTCTTTTTAAAAATCCAACCTTCCTCTCTTCTTCTCTTCTCTTCTTCTTCTTGAGGGTCGTCCCTCAACTTTGCTTCTGCTCTCTCGGCCAAAGGAGAATTTTAGCTCCATCTATAGACGTTTTCTCTTGGTTGCAGATTTTTTCTTTGCTATGTTTTGGGTATTTTTTATATTTTCAATTTATTGTGTTATGTTTTTTATCTTCTCATTTGTTTAGTTTCTCTTTCTATCTATATATATATATATATATATATATATATATATATATATATATATTTCTATTATATATAAGATTACAAGTTTCTAATGGTATCCATGTAATTAAGTTGAACTTTTAGAGTTTTTTTGTCTTTTAATTCTCAATTAATGTTAATTTTTTTTCCTTAAATTTTTATTTTATTTATTTATTTATACTTTTTACTTCTATGTTTTATCTTAATTTTTTTTGTATTATTTTTAACTATTTTAATTTTAATTTTAATTTTAATTTTTTTATTTTTTAAAACCAATTATCTTATTTTTTAAGAATAAAAAGAGTTCAATTTTTTCTAATCATAATTATGCTTAACTATTAATTTTTCTTTACTATTTAATTTTTTCAACCTTTTATTTTTTATATTAATATTTTTAACTTTAATTAATTTATTATTTATCTCTATAACTTTTAAAAATTTAGCTTTAATAAAAAATTGTTTCTAATTTGAATTTTTTCACTTGTTTTTACACATTAATTTTTCGTCCATCTTACTCATTTTTTCTTTTTCTTTTGTTTTAAAAAAATTATTTCTCAAAAATGATGGTTGAAAAAGTTATAAAATTATTTGAATTGATTGTTTATATTAAAATTAATTATATACATTTTGTTTGTTAATTTTGGAGATGTGCATTTTTCAATTGATTAATAACTACAGATAATTATTTATTCTTTTAAATTTTCATTTTTTTTTAAAGTTTTTGTAGGTGTGAACAATAAAATTTCTTTTTCGATTATTATCCGCAAAATAAATAATCAAACAATGATAAAAAGTCACAAGATAATATATATTTGATTTGGGCCGAACTTTATATTTCCCGCCGATTCTTTTCGCCGTGGATCCGAGGGCATTTTGGGCTTGTCTCGATCCAATGGATTTTGATTTCTTCCGAGTGGCATTTTGGGCTAGATCTCGGAATGGATTTGAACATCAAGGGCCTTTGGGCTTGATCTCGATCCATCTGTATTTGATTTGATTTTTGACTTCTCAAGAGCCTTGGGGCTTGATCTCGAGGAGGAGGATGCGCCGAAACAGGGACCCTCCGATGGTTTTTTTTTTTTGAAGTGAACCCTGGTCTCTATTTAAGACGAAGAGAGGAGAATCAATGACTATTAGTTTGCCATGTGCACTCATCCAAGAACAAAATCTTTCAATATCTTCATATATTTATTTAAATATATAAATAAAATTTCAAATAAATTGCCCCTAAACTTGTTTAGGGTTAATTTGAAGAATTATTACGTGGACAAGTTTCAAAGTATAAATATCGAATCGTATTTGAGTCTATCTTGAATTTGACTCACAGATAAATACGATTCAAATTTGAATTTAAGCGGATAAAGATAATATTTTTTTAAAAAAAAAATCGAATTGAGTTAATTTGACTCGTAGATAAATACGATTTTTTGACTTTTTTTTTTTTTTTTTTTTTTTTTTTTTTTTTTTTTTTTTTCTTTTTTTTTTTTTTTTTTTTTTCTTTTTTTCTCTTTGTTTTTGACCTTTTTTTTCAAGAACTTAGAATTTTATGTTCTAAGCTTCCTACGTATCCCTTACTTTTTAGGAATCAAGTCTAACGTAGTTCAATATCATAGATAGTTTATACTCGTATCAAGGAGTCTTCTTTGATATATAGGCAGTTTACACTCGTATCAAGGAGTCTTTTTTAATTGTAGACAGTTACACTCGTATCAAAAGAGTCTTTTTATATGTAGGGAGTTTACACTCATATCAAGGAGTCTTTGGGGAGGGTTTTCCTGGAGTGACAAGGTCGCAATACCAATGTTGATCGCCCCATTGAGTTTGAATTTTTTTTCATTTGAAGGCTGATTCTGTCTGCTTTTTTTGGCGAATCCGCACTAGACACATCTCTTGCGGCATTGATATTTGTTGACGTAAAATGGATGGGCGGTAAAGATGGTCCCACTAAGGCGCAAATTTGTGAACAATTAAAATTTCTTTTTGATTATTATCTGCAAAATTAAATAATAAAAAATATATATGTCACAAGATAATATATATTTGATATTGGACTCGAATCTTTATGGCGCTGCAAAAGTAGAAATAAAACAGGCAAAGAAGATACCCAAGACAAGCCAAATGCTCTCATGTGAGGTGCCGCCGCCGAGTAATTAAACCCGAAATTATGTCGCCTTATGCTCTGAATCCACCGGAAGAGCAAAGTTTTTAGGATGAGAATCCATGGATGTTGTATTCTACACCGCCATTTCTACAATTTCTTGATTTCAAAAACTAATTAACAAGAATACTAGAAACTATTTATATCATATGGAGAAAAATTATAGACTATGTGTCCAATAAGTTTCTTCTTCTTACATATTTTTATAAGTCATATAATGTTACACAGCTCGTCATATCACAAATTTTTTTTAATTAACAATTGCAATGTTGATTATTTTTTGCTTAAACTGATGATAGTTTCATATTAAACTATATCTGGTATATCATTATTTCTGATACAGAGTCCCTATAATTGGGAGTAAAAATTAGGTTTAGATTCAAACTTTGAAATCCAATACGTGTCCGATTTGATAAAAATATTAAAAGTAAATCAGTTACTTATGGGTGGAAGCTTTTCTCAAAAATTTAAGAAATGGTGGAAGAGTTTGATTCTTGCAGAAGAGTTTGGGTATCTGTTGAAGAAATGTTTCGAACTAGTAAGTAACGAAGAAATTTTTGTTTATCCCTTATTTAATTAATTAATTTTTCTGATGACATTTTTATCCTTTTCTTTAATTAATTAAAGAATATAAACTATTAAATTTTTGGGGTTTTATAACGAATCCGTCAAAAGAGACTTTAATTTTCGCTAATAAAAAAGTTTGGGACTTTAAAAGTTAATAAAAATATTTTGGGACTCAACTTACCAAAAGTAAATTTGTTTGGGACCAAACTCACCAATTATTCATTTTTTTTATAGTGTTACATATTTGGTCCTTCTATTTAAAATAGTAAAATTTTTTTCACTTTTTCATGCTTTTTTTCTATTTTAAGTAAAAATGGACTAAATATACAAAAAGTATAAAGTCGGAGGACAATAAAACTTTAAAATAAATAATTGATGATCAAAGTTATTAAAAATACAAATATTTAGGACTAAATTTACCAATATTATATATATTTAATATGCAGGATATTGATTTTAACTTAATGAAATAGGCCATTACTTTTTATTATTATTACTATTATTATTATTTTCTTTTAATGATTATGATTAAATTTTCAGAATTTAAAATTTACAACTCACATAGTTAAATTCAGAAAGAAATTTGATTGATTTACTTAATAAAATTGAAGTATTTTGTTTAAAAATTAATGAATAATAAAATTAAGTCTAACCTATTAGAAAAAATTATTAGCAAACAAATTAAATGGAAAATAAAATTGGTCATAAATTTCTTAAAGAAAGGATACTTTAAAAAATGAGGTATTTTTGTCTTTAATATTTCTCGAACTTATAATATCTTAGGTCATAAGTGAAATTGCTATCAATTGAATTACACATTTTTTAGTTTCTTAGTCCATGATTTTTATTCATAATTTTTTCAGTTATATAAATAAACTACAAATATGTAGTATCAAAATAAAATTGAAATTATTATTTTTATAAGGATAAATATTATTTTATTTTTATTTAAGTTTTTAATTTAAATATAATTCATAATATTTACATTTACAATAAGATTTTAGCTAACTTATTCTAAAAAATTAAAATTACATGAGTTTGTTTTAATTCCAAAAATATATTGTATATATACATATAGATGGATGAGAACTTAGGATAGATTAGCAATAGTTTAAAAAAAAAAAAAAAATGGAATGAGTAGTGAAGTTAGATAATTGATAATTAGGAGGATCAAAATTGTTATTTTTCGATTATAGAGCCCTTTTTTTAATTAAAATTAAATTGATTAAATGTCTGAGCCCGGGTTCGAACCGGGGACCTCTAGTGTGTGAGACTAGCGTGATAACCAACTACACCACCCAGACTTCACATATTAAAATTTCTACAGTTTAATAATAAATTATAATTATTTTAAATAAAAAGCCCAATTGCAAGATCAACCCCCATAAAGTCCAATTATAAGCCCATAATCTATAATTTAAAATAAAAGGTTTTTTTCTTTTTGTCTGATAAAAAATATTTAATAAAATTATTATTGGGCTTTTATATATTAGGCCCAAAAAATAAAATGTAAGCCTAGATTGGAAAACAGAGATATCTTCACGCTCCTGGTATGCGTATGAAGAACACGCTCTGTCTTTCTGAGCTATATCACACCCAAGCCTAATCGTTTCTTCGCTTGCAGGTTTTTCATTTTTTGCAGAATCGATCAAACGCATCAGAGGTACGATTATGTTATATCTGGTTTCGCTTTGAATTTCTGTTTTCGTAGTTGTTTTTTGATATTAGATTATCTGATTTTATGAATCATAATATTTAATTTGGATAATTGTATGCGTTTGACATGTTTGATTGTTTTTTTGCATGTTTTTTGATTTTGATGTTTTCATAGAATCGAAAAGTTTAGTTCTTGAATTGGTTGATTTTGATTTCATGTTTTGTCATCATTTTGAAACCCTTGTTTGGGAAAAAAATTGTTTCCAGGTTGTCAAAAGTTATCAATATTGGCATTCAGAAAATATTCGCTTCTTTGTAGTTTGAAACAATATATAGTGTGACAAGTAGGGAATAAATTCAATCAGAAAGCTATAATAAAGCACAGAATGCCAGTTTCTCGAATCTCTGAGGGTGTGTTTAAAAAGTAATTTAGTTTGTGCACAGGAGCATCTGCAAAATGCCTCTGAGCTAGGTTTCAGTGTCTTTCCTTGTTTCCATTATCAAATTATTATGTAAGTATAGAATATCTTTTGTTGAGTTCTATATCGAACTAACATTCTGCAAAATATCTTTCATTGAGTTCTAGATTGAACTAACATTCTGCTCTCCTCATCAACTTGGGATGACTAAGTATTTGTCTTCTTCAATAGGTTAATGGTTCCCTCCAATGGTGATTTTTAGTGAATTCCATATCAAGAGTGATACCTAGTTTTTCCTTGTTTTCTTGGTTCTTTATCAGTGTAAACCTCTTTTCTGCTCTAGCAAGTATATGTATGTAATGCCATTATAATATCTGAATGCCACTGGTTTGCTTTCTTGTCTTCCCTTTCAGTTTCATCTATTTATTTGTGTTATTACTTGTATTCAGTATATCTCTGAATGCCTGCCTGCAAATTTTCTTTCTTGTACTATTATTGTTGGTGGGAAGACCTAAAGGCATTTGCAGCTTAAAGTTATTGATCACAAATCATATTTTATCATTTGAAAAGTATGTCTTACTTTTCTTTTGATGAAAGGGAGTATTTATTTTTGGTATTTTGTGCAGATTATGGATGAAATGGATATTGATTCGACATTAGATGTCCCTGATACCCCTGATAGATTGAAAGCACAGAAAAAAAAAGGGAAGAGAATCATGGAACGAGGAAGCAACTTATCTGCATCCAGTCATTCAGGACATTGCAATCATTTTGCTGATGATGCTAGAAATGGACAGAAGGCCAGTGACATGGTGAGCAGGAAGTTTTCAGTCCATGCTCCAAAAAGTGGTTCCACCAAGTATGACAGCTGCAGTAAGTTGGCATTTGCCTCAGGAAATTCATCTTCATCTTCATCTAACAATTCTTTAATCTTTAGAAGGGTTCGTGGTGATGCCTCTAATTATGAGAATAAACATTTTCAAGAAGATAATAAAATGTTGTATGCCCAATCACCACGTGTCCATGTTGTGGATGTGGCAGAACATAATGAGCATGTTCAAGTGGGTAAAATAGTTAACCCTTGTACGGTACGGGAAAATAGTCGAGTGGAAGGATATGGAAGAGTTCCTTTATCAACAAGTAGGTTACCTACCTCATCTGGTACGCCATATTCTATGATGACATTACGCAGTGGGAATAAGGGTAAAGAACCTCCTATCGAGACTTCAGACATTGATTGTGATGGTATTATTGGTTCTCTTGATGAGACACGGCCTAAAGCTGTTAAAGAAGTTGTCTCCACATCTTTGAATAACATTAGTTCTTCAAGAGTAACTGGGCAGAAAAGATTGGTCCGAAATGGATGTATATCTCCACATAATATAGCTAAGGCGAAACAAGAAGTTGGAATGAACAAGAATGACAATATGTATGTTTCACCCCACCATGCTTTGCCTATGGTTTCTGGTGCTCCAAAAGAATCAACTACTGAACACATGGATTCCCGTAAGTCAAAAGGGAAGGGGATCATGGCATCTCGTCCTTTGTCGGTTGAAGAGTTTGATGCTCAAAATACGCACAATAGGTACATAATTTATGAGATATTCTCCTTCCTTCCCATCTTTTTGCATTATTTTCTCTATTTTTGTATGTATGTCAACATATTTCACACACAAATATACAAATAAATGTGTAAATGTGTAGTTCTTGTATATGTACTGACAAGGAAAATGGTGGAAGATTAGTGAGGGGAATTTGAAAAATGTGTTGAAACTTTTTGTTTTTCAGTGGATCCTTGTTGCAGTAACAACTATTGGTTTGGAAGGTTTTGACGAGCATCACTAGATATGATAAAAAGTGTTATTTTTGGGATTCTTCTTAGGGAACGAAGGAAAGAAAATGCTAAGGTGGTTTTTGTAGTTGTTGTTTACAGTAGAGTGTTCAGTGTTATTCATTGGTCTACTACTAGATCACCTAACTAGCCCTTCACATCTTTAATAATTCAAGTTGATGTTTCTATGACATAGAGAAAAAGGCAAATGCTACAGTTACCTTCTAGTATCCTGGAACTTGATTTATTACTCCTTGAATTTGAAAACTTTTCAGAACCTTTTAAGGAGACACTAGAGGTTAAAAAATGCATTTACATCCAATAAATATAATTTTATCCAAAATTAAATAAATTTGGATCCTATGAATAACTTAAATAGATTTAATTGGATATCTATATGTATCCAATTAATCTTGATGGATATAAAGGGTTATTCATCACATCTATTTGTCCTATATTTTTAAAGTCAAGTTTTGATCTTAAATATATAACTAGTCACCTTTTAGTCTTAATATTTTTGTAAAAATTATATTTTGATCTTATAAAATTTAAAATTTAAAATTTATCAATGTAAGATAATGTATTAACAAATTAGTTCATAAATATTTTATATATTTACAATATTCAGTCTAATGCAAGATAAAAAGATATAATTAAATATGGAGGTTTACCTTGCAAGGACCTGATGTATTTATTAACTTATATGTTTGTAGTTTGATATTTTTACAATTTTTTTTATTAATATTAAACATTTGTAAAAATAATTGAATAATTGAAAATATTAATTTGAATAGAACAATTAAATAAGAAACAAAAAAAAAAAAAATAAATAAATAAATAAAAAATAAAAGTTGAATTAGATCTATTTCAAAAAAAGTTTAATTAGATAAATGGATGCTAATGGATGTAACCCTCCGTAGATCCAATTCCTCTGTAAATGGATTGGATATGGATATACTATCTAAATAAATCTGGATATCTAAATAGAGGATAATGTCTTAATTGTAGAATATGAAGACTAACAGAAAAAATTTCTCCCTCAGTTCCAACCCGCTTATCAAATTTAAAAAAAAAAAAACAGAAAGAAATTTTCTCCCATACATGAAATGAGTTTTGAACTCAAGGGAGAAAAAGAAAAACAAAAGGAGACAACCAAGTTTGAGAGAGAAGATTTGTGCTATTACATGTTGAAATACAAGATTGTGTCTTAATTGTAGGATATGACTAAAAGGAAGTTTCTTCCCCTGTGCACAAAATTATTTTTGAACTCAAGGGAGAGAACAAAAGCATGCTACTTTGTGGATTTTTGCTTCTGTTTTTTGAGTTTTATGCTCTTTTACTTCTCATTTTATAATCATAGGGTGATATTATCAACTGAAATATTCTTGTTACCTTCAGTTGGTTCACATCAACACATAAGTTATTCTTGAGGTTGAGTCATATTTGTTCATATTACCATGGGTAAACTTTATCCTTTTCCCTCTAGTTGCAGTGCGTCAATCTTGCTTCTTTGGTACAGGTTATCAAGTTTTTATTCCAATGCCCATGGCATCAGCCAATGTGTACCATTAGTTGATATATTTTGTGTTTTTAATCGTTTTGACTTATTTTAATACATGCTTGATGAATCTCTTCAAGTCTTGTACTCTTTAGTTTCCAGGTACACTGTTAGGAGTATTAGATTTAACAGTTGTCTTTCTTTGATAATGGATAGATGATAATGTATTTATGCTTCAGTAGAGAGGTCCATGATAGATAATAATCAGCTTTCCTTTATTTTTATGGATAGACATCAATTTATTGATTCTCTTCTTCATGTTCATAATAGATTTAGACATCAATGTACTTGCAGGAACTCAATATGTATTAATGAAATTGTTAAAGAAGTTAATGATCCAGAATTTGGTGGATGGAGAAGTACGCACAACCAAAGTAAGAAAATGCAATTCCCTGTGTCTGAGCATCAGGATCTTTCTACTGAAAGGGATGATCTCTGCATGGTGGATCAGCTTCCTGGAAATGGGGCAACTGGAAGAAAAATTGGGAATGGTTCAAAGAGCACTAACAGCTTTCGTATGTGTCAGGATCCAACTTTTGGTCGATATGCTTCTCTGCCACCTCCTAGACTTAGGTTGTCTAATCCGCCTGAAGTAGACAAACAAAATGGGAATCAAGCTGCTAAAAGTGTACTCACTAAAAGGCAGAGACAAGGACCCTCCTCAAGCAGTCGAGGTGAATCCTCTAGTGCAGGCATGGGTGATTCAGATATTATGTTTATTGGCTCCTCTGGGACATCAAAGTCAAGTTTAACCCAAACCCGGAATCGTAACAGCCTGGCCATTTTAGAACCAATAATTGAGATTGATGAAGCTAGCCCTGAAGTTAGAGGAGATGGCTTTAGTGCTGCAGCTGACAGGGCTACTGTAACTGATGCTATGGCTAGACAAATAGAAGCAGATGAAATGTTGGCCCGGGAGCTTCAAGAGCAATTATATAATGAAGTTCCTAGTGTTGGAGTTGGGGAGGTAATATCTAGGTTAATGTTTCCTTTAGGATCTTGTTATGTTTTGTGTATTCAGATGTTTATAAGCTGTCCTTAACTTGACAACAGGATGATGTATACATGAATACACAAGAAGAGAGTTCAACACCTACTTTCCCTAGAAGAAGCCACCACGTATTTAGCCCTGTAACTGCACTTACTGATTGATGTGTAACCTTGTCTTTTTTTATTAGATTGATTTACTCTATGTTCTTGCCATGTTATGAGAAACTTCTGTTCTTATGACCCTTTAATTAGTTCATGAGTCTGAGAATTTTTGTGGTCCTTCTATGCAGAGAAATCCATTGATATCCAGTTCAACTGGACAGTCTCAGCCACGCTCCCTTCTAAATACTTCCCGTAGAAGTTCTCAAGCTCGAGGCTCTGGTCTTAACGGAATGGCTAGATTGCGAAGTCGTTTTCCTGGAAGACCTAGGACAATATCATCATCTAGACAGAGAAATCCTGTATTTCCCCCTGACATGGATGTTGACATGGTAATGGTCTATATTCTATCCTTTACCTATCATTATTATTTATATCATTTACATGTCAAATTTGTACTTTGTGTTACAAAAAATCCTCAACCCTATAAATCTATAATAACGCAATTAATGCTTAGAACCTACATACAGAATATGTAAAAATTAATTGGCTTTGTTTTATAGAATGTGTGATGATGGAGAGGGAAGAAAACAGAATAACAAAATTTGATTGACCTAGAAGATTATCTTTGTTGAAGGCTGTAGCAGTATGATCTCTAAAGCCCATTCAGCTCCTGAACTTTGAATCTAAACCAAAACCATAATAAAAGAGTGGACTATGTATATAATATTTAGAAACTGTTGCTTCTCTAGGTAAAAAATGGCCATCCTTTTGAGTTTCCCCAACCCCCCCACCTTTTTCTACCAGATAGGCAGATAGAGGAGATGTAATCATTCTTCTTTAATGTTTATTTTGTTCCCATTTGGTGGTTGCTGATCTTCATTTTGTGTAATGCAGAGGATGTATATATTGGAAGCATTGGAGGCTTTTAGTGATATGGGGGTTGACAACAGCTTTCTTCAAGCACAGCGGGAATTTAATGAGTAAGATTCTAACTACTAAATCAATATATTTTTAATATTATTTATTTTATGTTATGATTTTTATCCAGTGTTTCGAAATCATCCATGAACCTCATCAAATTAAATTAAATGGTAATAAGCTTTAGATTTAGTTATGAGATGTAGTGGAGAAAGTTATAAGAAAGTAATAGCAATCTATGGAAAATGACTGAGTGAAAAAAAGAAAAAAAAAATGAGGGAGTAAAATAATTTCAAAATTTTGAGTAGTGCATGTTTGTGCATTAGAATAAATTGCTTTTTTTTTTTTTTGGCTTTTTTTGTAGTACATTGGAGGCTAAATTCCAGGCAAGTTCTTGTGCTACTTTTCATATGGCATGGTCATATATTTAGTACATCTCTTTTGTGATAGGTTGATGGCTTGAATTTTAAACCTACTTTCTGTCTTATACATGAGTTAACATGGAGAAGCAAAATAAAGCAATTTCGTTTTGAATGTCTTTCCTTTTTTCTTTTAGTAATAATAGTTGTGTGATTGAACCTTTGTTATAGCACTTGTTTATGGTTGCTGACTTGTTTTCAAAGAAGCTAAAAGATTATGAAAAGAAAATGAGAAAACTATGTTAGAAATTATAACATTCTCATTTTTTTAATAGTATTAACAATCAAAAGTGATTATGAAAAGCACCTCTTAAGTATCTTCTCTAACACCTTTTGTTTTCACCCTGCTAAGTTAAATTCAGAAGTAGAAAAATTAATTGAGAACATCTTGAAACAACTATCTGTAGAAAAGCTGAAAGCAGCTTTAAGCAAATTAGAAACGGTCATCTGATTTACTTTCTCTTTATCCCTCTGGTTACATTTCCTGATTCCATGCCCAGACTCAGTTAATATATTATTATACTTCTTGGTGAGGGTTGGGTTAACGGGCCCATTAACAGGCCTATCCTCATAATGTTGGAGTGTGTTTTACCTGGTCCATGACCTTTTTTTTTCCCCCTCATTTAATCTATTTATGATCTCTTTGTTGAGCCCTATTTTTCTTTTCAGCATTTCCAAGATGCATGATTGTATTTTCTTTGATAGTCAAATGTAAAAGTTCTTGTTGCTGAATAATTAACAAACCCACCTCATAATTATTCAGCGAACAATTGGTATGAATATATAATTTATTCTTTGATTTCCAGGTGTGTGTTAGTTCCATGAACAATTGGTATGAATGTATAATTTATTATCAATCCATGTTGATTTTATTTGCTTGGTCCTACTCAGGGCTTATAAAATGGATCCATTTTACAGGATTTGATAGAATAAAATGGCTAGTAATCATTACCATACAAGGTGATGTTATTTGCATTTTTCTTGCAATGTCTGTTTTGCTATTTCTGATCTTAATTTATTGAGATTTGCAGCGTTTGACCATTGTTTTGTTTAGATATGGTGATATAAAATAGGTAATAGAAAAATGAGTAATAAATTTGTTTGAATTTCGGAGTTTCAAGCATGGATAGTGTGAACTTCGATGAGATAGTAAAAACCCTTCTTTCTTCTCTTTTTTGTTTCCCTTTTGTTGTTTTATTTGTGATTTATTTTTGGGCCTGTTTTCCCTGTTCTGCTCTCTTCAATTCTAAAAAGTGGGAAAAGAAAAAAAGAGAAGTTATTTGTAGTTTTCTTCTGTTTCTTTACCTCTTAACCTTCTGAAATTCCTTTTCTGCCTTTCAGGAATGACTATGAAATGTTGTTGGCTCTTGACGAAAATAATCACCTACATGGTGGTGCAACTGACCGCCAGATCAATGGTTTGCCACAGTCAACTGTTCAGGTAGTCCATAATTCCTGCAATGCTGTGCACTTGATGCCAACTTGCCTTATGCAGTAGCTTTTCTGGTAGCATATTTTTTCATTTCAACACAAAATATATGGATTATTACTTCAGACTTATAAATGTCTTGACTACAAAAACACTGGAAATACATTGTATAGCTTGAATGAATGTTACCTAACTTTTTGAACCCGTCAGTCATTACTAACAGTCCTCTAATGCAGAGTGATAATTTTGGAGAACCTTGTGCTATTTGTCTTGAAACGCCAACCATTGGAGACATGATAAGGCATCTTCCATGTTTACACAAATTTCACAAAGATGTGGGAATCTATTCCTTTCTTTTACTTGAATATTATGTACTTTGTGAAACAAGTACTCACCCATGTATTGGACCTTTTATAAAATACAGTGCATTGATCCGTGGTTGAGGAGAAAGACATCTTGTCCTGTATGCAAATCAACAATAACTTGATATATCTTGCAGCAACTAAAGGATTACGTATCTTCTGTGGCAAGTTGAAGCAGTAAATATTATTCCTAATTCTGTTGTGGGAGCCTAAGGTACTTCGAGAAACAATTTTTGTCGTGCTGAATTACATCTTGGTTACTGGCTATTACTATGAAAATGGTTTATGTAATTACTTTAGTAGAAGTATTTGACCGTGGGAATTGTTAAACATGATAAATCTTAGAAGCAAATTGAGCTCCTTTTATGGATTTTGGGAGCCCAGAGATCATATTCCAGAATGGAGTTTGAAGCTTTATACTAGACACAATTAGAGCTAAAGGAACAGCACAGCCATGGATTGCAAACAATGCTGAGCATTATTACTTTCTGGCTGCTGGGAATGATGGTTAACGAGTTGGTAACAGGCCTGTTGCCCTAGTTAATGCTATTTTTGTCTTGGAAGGTTCCCTTTCTTTACAAGAATTTAGCTGTTCATATTGCAATCTATACATTTTTCGGATTAACTGCTTTTGGATGTTTTATAGCTTATTGACTTTAGTGTAATGTTAAGGCGCATGTCTGTTGATTCTTGTTCAGTTTCTTGAAGTTCTTGGCTGTTTTATTTTTCCTAGAAAGAACAAAAAAGGGAAGTTAAAAGCTGAGTTTTTTCCCAAAATAGTGTAGTTTTTAAAAATCTTGCCAAAATATGGCTATTTTTTTATCACTTTTCAAAATATGGTACTCTTATCAAAGTATACCTCTATTTTGGTAAAATAGAGGTTCATTTTTTTTAATAAAATATTCAGGATCTATTTTGCGAAAATAGATCTTATTTGTTTTTTCTTTTTAAATTTATTTATAAATTTTAATTTTCTAATAATAGTAATTTATTAACAAATTTTTTATTTATAATTTTTATAATATAGATTATATTTATTATTAATTATTATTATACTTATATTATATTTAATAAAATGATGTAAAAGTTAATTGAAATTATAATATGTTATAATATTAAAATAATATTGTATGTATACAAAGTAAATTTTATCTTTTTGAATGTGTTTATATATTCAAGTAATTTTAATTTAAGATTTGTGTTTATATTCTTCAATAAAGTAATTTAATAAATTTATATTATATATTTACATTAAAAAATAACCAATATGATCATAAAGAAAATAATTTCATATGATCATATAGATTTGGCAAACTTATATATTTGTACATATATATATATATATATATATATGGTAATGTCTCTTTTTAAAAACAAAAGAAAATAAATAAATAAATAAAACATTGTCAATACATATGTATGTTTGAAATTTTATTTAATTATTATAATATATTATAATATTAAAATAATATTGTATGCATTTTTGTAAAATAAATCTTAATTTTTAAAAAAAAAATTATATAAACCCTAAATAATAAATGTTAAACTTTAGAATTATTTTTTGTTATATTATATATAAATAAGAATAATTTTGGTAAATTTTTTTATTTATTTGAATAAAAATTTTATGTAAATATATAATATAAATTTATTAAATTACTTATTTCAAGAATATAAAAATAAATATTAAATTAAAATTACATAAAACTTTTACTAAACTTAATAATAAGGCAAATTGGTATAAATAATCCCCAAACTATAGAGGTTTGGTGATATTGGTCCTCAAATTTTTTTTTGTGGGATTGGTCCCCGAACTATAAAAGAATGGTGACATTGGTCATTCCTTTAAAAATTCTGTTAAATCATTGTTAAGTTTAAAAAATTTCAAAGGTATTTATGTCATTATACTATTTAAATATAATTAATAATATATATTATATATACATAGACTTCCAATTTTTTAAAATTTTTAAAATAACAATTTTTAAGAAAAAAAAATTAGAAAAACCTAGTGGTTACTCAGCAAAATCATGTGGTTTCTCCATCTTCCTGGCAGGCTCCTGCACCTAGATGGCTCAAACTCAATGTGGATGCTTCTCACAGCTCCAGTGGGAGTGGCTTCGGATTTACTCTCCGGGATGAGACTGGGCAGATCTTACACTCTGGTGTTGGTCCTTTGCGTGGGGCTACATCATCAGTGGAGCATGCTGACTTAATGGTGATGCAGTCAGGCTTTGGGTATATTTGTGAGTTCTGAAATTCACCAATTATTCTTGCATCAGATTGCAAGGGTTTGGTCTCTCAATTCTCGCAGACGGGGCAGAATTTGACGGCTATTGGGGAGTTAATTAACCGCTTCAAACAAGATATTGGGCAAGCCAGTAAGATTGATATCCAATATAATCCCAAATCCTCTAATCGGGCTCCTAAATTAGGATTTACTCTTTCAACTCCTGTTGTTTGGCATGAAACTTCACATCCTCTTGTTTTGAATGTCCTTCATTTGGATTGGTTGAATTTATCATGAATGCAATTTCTCTCTTTTCAAAAAAAAAAAAAAAAAAAAAAAACCTAGTGGAATTTAGATTGCGTTTTGACCAAAACAAAATTTGAAAAAGAAATCTGCAACAACAAGAAGATGGAGAATCCATGATTTTGCTGAGTAATAACCACTGGGTTTTTCTTAATCTTTTTTCTTAAAAATTGTTATTTTAAAAATTAAAAAAAAATGGAAGTTATATATAATATATATTATTAATTATATTTAAATAGTGTAATGACATAAATACCCTTGAAATTTTTTAAATTTAACAGTGATTTAACAGAATTTTTAACGGAAGGACCAATGTCACAATTTTTTTATAGTTCGGGGACCAATCGCACCAAAAATATAATTTGAGAACCAATGTCACCAAACCTTTATAGTTTGGGGACTATTTATACCAATTTGCCTAATAATAATAATAATAATAAATTAAAAGAGTTAAAAACTAAAAAAGTACAAATCTTTTGTTATTCATATTGAGGTTTTTTTTTTAATTATTATTAACTTGTTATTGGATTTTTTTTTTTTTTTAAAATCATCAAATAAAAAAATATTGTGTATATATTCTTCAATTATTGGTTATTATATTATATATAGGAGAACAATTTTTTAATTATTTTTTTATTTGAATAAAAGATTTTTTATGTAAATATATAATAAAAATTTATTAAATTACTTAACTGAATAATATACACACAAATGTTAATATTGTAACAACAAGTCAAAAAAATAAAATTTACTTTACAACAATACATACAATATTATTTTAATATTGTATATATTATAATTCCAATTGATTTTTACATCACTTTGTTAAATATAATATAAGTATAATAATTAATAATAAATATAATTTATATTATGAAAATTATAAATAAAAAAATTGTTTATAAATTACTATTATTAGAAAATTAAAATTTATAAATAAATTTAAAAAAAAAAATGAGCATCTATTTTGGCAAAGTAAAGATACCATATTTTAAAGAGTGGGTAAAAAAATACCCATATTTTAAGAAAATTTTTAAAAATTACACTATTTTGGGAAAAATACTCGTTAAAAGCTGCTTATTTTAAATATAATCAAGGAAATGTCTTTTTGAAAAATGTATAGGATTGAGGATCTCCTGTTTACTCCACGCTCTGCTACAAAATGAACGTAAATAGTTGGGGATTTAAGCCAGTATTCATTCTTTCGATAAATGTTTGATTCCTGATCATTTTTTATTTTAATAAAATTTTATTTAAACATATTCTCATTTTTCTAATTAAATTTCACTAACTATTTTAATTGAGTTGCAAAACAAATACATCTATAAGCTTTTTTACTATTTTATCATTTTTTTTTATCATTATTACTTATAAATAAAAATTTCATTTATTAGGTAACTAATATTTTTAAATTTCTAAGTAAAATGTGTGGTAGATTATTGTTTCTATATATTAACCCGTGTAATTTTTTTCTAAGACAGATGGTCAAGATTCGAATCAAGCCTGGTTAGGTGTGTTAACACCATGTTAAAAGCTCCGGACTAAGAGTTAAAGCTCTGAGCTGGTCGCAATCTCTGGACTCGGATTAGTCTCACCGAAAAAGTGAGGACACCGGGCACCCAAATGGGTAAAAATATACATATATATATATCTATATATTTTTCATATTATTTTCATACAATTAAAAGAAAATAATTTATATCTACACTAGAAAAGGGAAATATATAAATATTGCCCTTGAAGCATGTCGTCCGCAAACTCAATAAAATTTACGATATTATAAGAATATCTGACTACAAAGTTAACAAAAAAATACAATTTAGGTCTTCAGCAATATATATATATATATATATATATATATATATATATATTCTGGACGACAGTATAGAACCCACAACAGCAGTAATTTTGAATTACTGCTAAATTCGAGACCCCAAAACTGATCCGTAAGGATAGAAGAAGGTCTCGCATGTTTTATTGGTGACCACTTAAACTAAACTAGAGTTGATATTCAAACATAGTTTCAGAAGCCTATTGAGCATCCTTCGAACATTAAATTCTAGTGATCTACTTTCCGGGCATTGCAGAGCTCATCACAGGAATCGCCCCTTTCAAAAACAGCAGCAGCCCCCATTCCCGTACCTGTATAATAAATAATAATAATAATAACACACGATACCAAATTTTAGCTGTTTTCTAAGAATACTGACAAGGAGAAACAGGAAGTTTGAGAATCAATACTCTACTACAATAGATGGGGAAAACTCACCTATGCACATCGATACAACACCGAAACGGCAATCTCTACCACGGCGTTTCATTTCATGCAAGAGGGTTGCAACACAACGAGCTCCTGTTAGGATAAGACACTTCATTTAGAATATATATCCTTTAGCTAAAAACTCCCTTCTCTCTCCATCCAATGTAGAAAAGTTCATTTAGACAAAGTAATTTATGATATTTTAAGCTTAACTCTACAGGAGCAATTTAGAAAAAAAACACTACCTGAATTTGTAACCAATACGGGGAAGTTCATTATATTAATGTTCATGACTAACTGCCAAATTTACTTATCGAATTACCTGTTGCACCCAAAGGATGACCAAGGGCCATTGCACCTCCATTAACATTAATCTTCTGTGGATCAAGTCCCAACTTCTTCTGACAATATAGATATTGTGAAGCAAATGCCTGAACACAATGCACGCAATCCAACAGTTACAATACGCCCAAAAGAAAGAAAAATAAATTAAAAAAATAAGATATTTATCATGCTGGCATGAAGTTTTAGGAACCAGGCGCAGGGGATGTTAGGAAAAACTTCTATTTCATACTGTAATATCATTTATCTCACCTCATTTATCTCAAAAAGATCGATATCCTCAAGTTCAAGACCAGCAGATTTAACTGCAGCTGGAATCGCAACAGCAGGACCAATACCCATAATAGCAGGATCGACTCCGACAGCAGCAAAAGTTCTGCAAGAATATAAAAGATAAGGCTAATAGAAGAAAACTCTACCTTTCCCTCCTCAATTTGAAGTTATTTACATCCATGAGGAAACCAAGTCAAACTTAATGACGGAAAAATGAACCTGATATAGTTCACATGGAAATTAAGACTGTATTTGCATACCAACTCAGAATAAAAAATAAAAATGTAATTAGAATGTGTTTTGAGGGAGATGATGTGATGTAACCTTTAAAAACCTAGCAGAAGTAGTCCATAATATTCTAAAACTTGAATTGAGGAGCAGATACAATTTTTAGAGTGAACTTTTTCAAAATAAAACCAATCCAAACACACCCTGATTTTTAGGAACAGGGTGGAACCAATGTACGGTTTCTGCAGGTAAAGAATGAAAGACCCACCATTATATGATTCCTATGTTACCAAAGAGAGAAAAGAGTAAATAGCACAGGGACATGGATATTTTCTGCTTGAAACTTAATACTCCTATATGCTACCATAGGTGATTCAAGCCGTAGGGTACCTAAAGACACCAAGGACTGGGAGTCCTTTCTGCACTGCTAAACTTCTTTTCATGAGAAGTACAGCACCAGCACCATCAGAGATTTGGCTAGAATTTCCTACAATACAAGGCAAGGGAAAAGTTACTAATTTGAAGCTTAAATTGATGAACATAATCAGGTGCTATACTGTCCATTTACCTGCAGTGGTTGTCCCATCTTTCTTAAATACAGGTTTCAGCTTAGCAAGATCAGATGTTGTTGTGCTTGGACGAATGCCATCGTCCACTGAGATGGTGACAGGTTTCTCGTCTCCAGTTTTTGGGTCCACAATCTTTTGAAGAAAACATTACCATCACAAAGTCAAGACTAAATTTTTTTCATGTACCCATAATAATCAATGAAAATTATGCCCAAATATAACCTTGGTGGCTACGGGTATGATCTCATCTTTAAACTTCCCAGCAGCAGTAGCAGCAGCAGCCTTCCTATGTGATTCAACCTGCATATTAACCAAAGGAGATTATACACCACCATCTAAAGGAGCTATAACTCATGTTAAAAGTTTTAAGTAATAGAAAATTACAGCAGCCTGGTCTTGCTCCTGTCTTGTGACACTGAAACGCTGTGCAACATTTTCTGAAGTGACTCCCATGGGAAGAAGACAATTCTGTGCTTCTACTATTGTCTTTACCTGATATTGAGAAGAAAGGTATCAGTACAAATCCAACCTAAGATATCTCTTATGAAATAAGTAGAGAAAAAGTTCCATACTCTTGGATTGACTGATCCATCCCATGCCATAGGATTTGTAGTCATAGATTCCAACCCAGCACCAATTCCTAATTAATATATGGAAACTCAAATGATTATATGATCATAAGAAAGCACATTATACAATGTAAGTATCATATGAGACAAGTGTCTTATACGGACTTCTCCATACCAATGTCATAAAAACCAGCTTTGATAGCTGCAGCTACATCAGCTACTGCTTGAAGGCCAGATGAACACTGTCTGTTGACAGTTCTAACAGGTACTGTCTCTGTAAAAGTGAAAATATATACATATATATATATTATCTTTTTGTATCTTTTAAGCCATCTGTTAACTAAAAGATGATTTCGCAAAAAGAATACAAGTTATATCATAATTATACCAGGAAAACCAGCATAAAATGCAGCCATCCTGCATTCGCTTGCTCTCTGTGATCCTGGTGCTAACACCGTACCCACAACAATATCACCGACTTCACTAGGGTTCACATTTGTTTTTTCTATCAAAGCCTGTAAAACAGACACAAGGGATAAAAGTTTAAACCTATCTACCAATACAAACTTCAAACTTCAGTAAGGTGAGTTGGGAAGAAATTGTATACTTTTATGTGTGAGAAAACGGTACACGAATAGAGATAGATAGACAGATACCTTCAGAACAGGTGCAAGTATATCATCAGGGTAAGTATCCTTGAGACCACCCCTCTTGGACTTGCATAGTGGAGTTCGATACGCACTGCAGACATAAGTGGAGCAGCAAAATATAGAGTTGAGGAGATCCATTAATCTGTACTTTCCAGATATATTTTTATAAGAGGAGATACTTACGCTACTATGACTACATCATCCCCAAAAGCAGAAGTCCTTTGATATGCAGCAGTATCCCCAGCTGCACAAATAGATGCCTGTTTGAAGATGCGCAAAGGAGATGAGTGAGTGATACAAGCTGGTGTACTAAATCCAGGAATGAAGCTTTAAAACAAAAAATAAATAAATAAATATTACAAGTCACCCTTAAGTCTAAACATAGCACGTTTTCCCCCTCAGCGGGCTCTTTACAAAAGTTCACGAGAAAAACTGTGAGAATACAGGCAGATGTCTATACCTTCAGATGATAAAATGGCATTGGAATATTTGAACTACTTACTGATATACAAGGGATATTCTGTGAATCCTCATTATTTAGTAAACATCTATATGGCATTTGTGAGCTCAGATAGAGAGACAGAGAGAAATCTTTGAAGCACATATAAGAGGTTTCAAATCAACTCTTGTACGAATGAAATCAGATGCCAAAATGTTGAAGTGTATAAATTCACCTTTCTACTAGCTTTTAAACTTTTAGAATAAATAATAATTATTTAACAGAAAACAATAATATCTTCAAGAAACATTTTTTTGTAAGTTCCTCAATTAGTGAATTAGCATATTTTGTCCAGGAGGAACCCATGGTTTATATTTTATAGGAATGATCAATTAGGACACCAACAAATTTTCAGTTGTAAGCTGCGTAAAGCCTTTTTTTTCAAATTCCAAAATAAAAAACCTTCCAAGTCCACTCACACAACATCCCATCATCTCATGTAAATATTTAACTTTATCTACAAAGAACTATCAGAACACACACCCCGTTAAATTGCTAAAAAAAAAAAAAAATAGCAAGAACCTTTCCTCACAACTCCAACCACCCAATCGCCTGATTATTAATGTTGAATAGTACTTTAATAGACTTAACACATCAGATCTTTTCCAAGCCCCCACCGTATCCCAAAATAAAAGGACAAAACAAATTTTAACATCGCACCGTCCATCCATTCCTCTTCCTCTCCCTTTTTATATGTCTCAAGAAATTTCACAATGGAAAACCATAATAAATTTAGGTGAATGAAAATTAAGTCACTTAGACAAAAAGAAACGATAAAGTCCTTTTCTTTCTTCCTCCCCAAGAAAAACCACGTATCTGTGAGCTACAAATTTTCATTTCAACCATAAATTTAGATAAATAAACAAACACAAATTTTAATTGAGTTTCGGATATAACGCCCATTAACTACTCTTGAATGACACATCAAATCGAATAAAACCAAATCAACAAAATAAAAATTATCATTAAGATCAGCGACACAAACATGATTATACATCTAATTCCACTTAGACAACTATAAAAGCCATAGAGAAACATAATTCATTGCCACCAACCGAATCAATAAACCGAAAACAGGTAAACAAAAATAATAATAATAAACGCGATCAGAAATCATTTCTTTACTCTTCATAATCAAATCACCTCAAAATTCAAATTTCATTTAAAAAAAAAAAACGAAATTGGAAAAAGAACTTACAGAAATCGAAGAATCGAGGTTTTCAAGGGAAGACGAAGAGAAAGCCGGCTTGAGGTGTTGAAGAACAATCCTTTGCCTCTCAATTGCTCTGTCCATTTTCGCTGTTTTGATCCGTAATCTCTTTCTTCAGACGGGAAAGAATGAAATGGTTAAGAAGGAGATCGTAGGCGAGAAAAGGGCTCGATATTTATACCCGATCAAGTGCGTTGGTAGCCGTGAAATATGAAAAGGCCAAACAAGAGGATAATATCTTTCTTTTTTTTTTAATTATTATTATTATTACTATATAAAATAAAATTGGGAAGAATTATTAAATATGGGGGAAAACTTGTCTGTGAGCTAATTAGATAAGTTTTGTATGAGCTCTTAACGGACCTGACAAGACCGCAATAATTTTCTAAGAAAAGGAAATTCTCTCGACATCCACGCGCTTTTTTTTTTTTTTCCAATTTGAGTCTTTTTTTTTAAAGTATCCGACTTTTAGAATAATAAATGACATTTTATTCATTATGTATTATAAAAGCAGAGTAGATTTTTTTTTATGTAATTACACAACCTTTCTATAAGATTTATAATTTTATTTTTTAAAAAAATATATATTAATATCAAATTTGATGAATAATAATGATATTAATTAAATTAACTCGTATTTTAATTTTATTAATATAAAATAATATTTTATATAATATCTTTGAAGAAGTTAATGGTTGAAGTTCACGCTCTTTCCTTGCGGCTGGTTGATATAGAAAATACAAAAACGTGAAATTGCGTGCCATGTGTAAAAGAAGGAAAAATAAAAGAGAACTCAATCTACACGTCAGCTGTTGCATCAATAGCCAATGAGAAATGGGGTTACTGTTTGTCCCCACAAACAACGAAATAAAATCTTCTTTTGACCTTATTGCATTTGATTCATAATTTAATCACTCTCCTATAAATTTTTTATTTTGTAACATGTTTTTCTTAATTAAAATAATAAAACTTTATTCACCTATTTTTATTACTTTATACTTTTTATAAAAAAAAATCAAATTACAGTAAATATATTTACTCCTAATTTATGTAAAGCTATAAGTAGAAGTATTTAATTCATGACAACAATAACTTCCAAACATGTCTAAATCAACCATACTATTCAAATTTATTTAAATTTAATTTAAATTAATTTAATTTAATTTAATTCAAAAAAAAAATTTTAAAATGGAAGACAAAATCCAAATAATGACAAGTAAAAAGTGAGTTCATAAATATAAAAAATATACACACAATAAATGCAACTAACTCTAAAGATTAACAATGTCACAGATTCTTGCACTGGTCAATAAGTTTGTTAATAATGCTAGAAACAAATAAATAGTAGCATACCTCTATTTCGAATGTTTGGGTCCAAGCGGGAAAGACACCCTCTGAGGAGTGCCCTGTGATGATGTATCCGTCCTCTGCTCTTGGGATGGGTTGGGAGTGGGATCAGCTGCCTCTTCATCCTCCTCTGTTTCTTCTACTGCTTGGTGATTTCTTTTCCTTGTGATAGCAAGTTGGTAATTTGGACTAATCAATGTATGCCCTTCTGGAGGAAGTGGGATTCCATGTACAGATATTGATTTTGGAAGCGGGTTTTTGTTTCTATTCCTAGCTAACTCCAGTAGAACCTGAACAACATTTGCTATCAACATTTCTATACGCATCACAAAAAATCAAAGTCATACAAGTATAAGTTTGTTCATATACAATCCAAATCCCAAGGAAGATAAGATATCTGATATCTGGGAACCAAATCCAGGACATCAAAATTGTGGAACTACTTATCGAGGGACAGTCATATTCAACAATAAATGTTTAAATGTGAAATAGCATAGAGAAGAAAAATCCAGCAACGTGCGACTTCCCCGACAAATTAAGAAATGATGAGAGGAGACAATCCCCGTAAAATAATAGTATATTAGGCAGGGTTATTAGCTTAAATACCTCTCTTGGAGGAGGTTGTGAGAAGCTGAAATTCACTTTGGACTGAATTGCAAGCTTGACATCATCAGAATCAATCACATTCTTACCGCTGTGTTCTGAGAAGACCTGTGCATCTGTTAATACATCCACAACATATCTATACCACAGCTCCAAAAACTGGTGCACAACACGGGGTTCATATTCTTCCACACCCATAGATTTCAGTAGACCTTTCACGATCTTTGCATCCCTAGGCATATCCTCTTCTCCTCCTTCCGCCATCCCAACCAGTATAATCACCAGTCCAGAATTTTTTTCCACTTCACCAAATCCTTCAACCAAACAGCTGAAATCTAGAGAAACTCCACTTGATTTTTTCACCTGATCCTTAGAAGAAACAAACTTTCCACTATTGTTATCCCTGTATTCTTGGAAGGAAAATTCAAAAGAAAAAACTAATCAATGAAAAAACATAATAAATTTAGGTGAATCAAAATTAAATCACTGAGACAAAAAGAAACAATAAAGTCCTTTCTTTTCTTTCTCCCCAAGAAAAACCATGTATCTATGACATATAAATTTCCATTTCAACCATAAATTTAGAAAATTAAACATTAAAATCATAACTATAGAGGTATACAAACACAAATTTTAATTGAGTTTCGGATATAAACACCCATTAACTACTCTTGAATGACATGTCAAATCGACTAAAACAAAATCAACAAAATAAAAATTATCATTAAGATCAGCGATACAGTAACATGATTATACATCTAATTACCCTGAGAAGAAACAATCCTTATTTATTAAATTCTAAATTTTTGAAAAATGAAACAGAAATGAAAAATGCAAAAAGACATGACAGGCCTATCTTGCTAATTGCAGACATCTGGTATGAATGAATCAAACAAACATATAACGCAACTTATAAAAGATAATGAAAAACCAATATATCCATAACTAATGTCCTTTATTCTATCCAACACTAATTTCTGGGTCTAAGAGTAGTCTCTAGTTCAGGATAATTGCCAAGCAACATCTAAGGATACAAGCCTCCATATAGACATCTACTGGAGAGATTTTTCACCCATAGGTGTAGAATGAATGCTCAAAAAAAGATAATACATAAAAAAATTAAGCTACATAATTAATTTATTAAATCTTTCATTCAGGAAAAACAATCTGCCTAGAGAGTCAATTAGGTGACTTATTTCAATCTTTAATTCACAAATGTCTCCTAGTCCAACTCAAGGTCTCACAAGAAAACACGCGCTCAATATGTTTGCAAGATAATTATTTTGTAATCAGAGAAAATCTAAAAGGAAACAACTCAAACAGACTAAAGATAAAACCATAAAGCAGAAGTATAAGGAATTATAAACACAAAATTGAAACCAAGTCCATCAATCTGCCAAAACAAGCATTGCATGGACAAAAGCTATCATTAGCAAAAGAGATACACCATGGTCAAATTAGTGCATACTAAATAAATTAATGTCAAGAAGCCATAAAACTTAGAGAACCTAAGCCCTCCTTCATGATTGATCTATATAAATGTTCTCCCTACATCACAATTCACACATGCTCTACGCAGAACAAAACTATCATTCATACATATTGATATCAGGAAACATATAATCACTCAATTTTATATGCATCTAGTGATTTCCTTCCAGACAATCCATCAAAACATTCCACTTAGATCAGAAGGAGATAGCATTGCCTATGTAATTTGTGCATCAAAATGTGCTTCCAGTTATTGCTTTCACAATTAGGAACTGACCAAAAATAATTCATAAAGCAACAATATGATGATGACATAACCAAAAAAGACACATTAACAATATAATACTAATAATGAAAACCCTCAATTTATCTCATTCTGTCGAAATTCAAGTACAGCATTAGATAACTAAACACAAATGATTTTAGTCCTTCAAATCTCATAGAAGAAAATTCAAAATCAGTACAAAGATTAGTCATGAAAATAACAAGAATAGCCATCAAATTTCTGACTAATAGTGTTTGGTTTTCAAGAAAACTACTTCCTTATCTGATCAAATTACTGCACTACCAGCCCTAAATAACAGTACGAGATTTGATTTTACAATTTAGGGCAAATTTACCTATTAGCTTTCGAATGCTAAATAAACCATGAGAATGACGGGAGGAAAAAATACAAAAAATAAAAACCTGAAATTTCATCGACCACGTCCGGCAGTGATGCAAGCGGAGGCGGTGACTTCGCGGCTCAGAGGGAGAAAATATTCAAAGTTTGGGACTGCGTAAAGTAATTTCTTGTGTTAGAATTTTCTTTCTTTTTTTTTTTTGGAAAAATCGATAATTTCGTTAAGGTCCTTAAATGATTTATATTTTTCTCCTATTAGGACTTTAGAATTTTTTTTTTTTATCCGCCAATTAAGTCCTTTTGTTTAAAAATATATATATATAATTAATAATTTATTGAACTTTTGTCATTTTTGTATGAAATTAGAGTTTTATTAACTGAATATTTTGACAAATAAATATTTATTTATATTTTTAAAATATTCTTGTAATTTTAAAAAGAAAATATTGAGTGGAGGTCTAAGACAAAAGACAAAAAAAAAAAAAAATTATCATAAGACTTTTTTCAAAAGATATTAAAAATGTAATAATATTTTGATATGTTATATTATATTATATTATATTTAATAAGATATTAATATATTTAAAAATTTACAAAAAAGAATCATGTTATGAAAATAACTATTTATATATAATTGAAATATTTCATCTATCTAAATTAAATTATATACACATAATTTTCCTTTTGAACTTAAACTAGTAAAAATAAAATTACATTAAACACATTGATTCTCTAATATTATGTCAAGTGTTTGTGGCCCAGTTGGCAGCCCCCAAACACTCTCTTTGCCTAAAGGGCGGGAGTTCGACACTCATTTCAATCATAGTGCTGTCAGATCTCGGTGTTGGATTAGTCCGATAAAACCAGACATCATCACTATAATATATAGTCCACTTTATAAGGTAATTGTCATGTATATATATAGTCTTATTTTATATACATAAGTTACAAAGAACTATCGTATATTGATCGCTTTATATAAATAAACTTTCGTCTCTTTTTTTATTCGCTATTATATGCGTGATTATTCATTCATGCACAAAAATTGTTCATTTTTTTTTTTTTAATTACAAACATGTATATGATCAGGATCACTTTTGGATTACAAATATCTGTAAGTCTATTTTTGGATATAGATATATAATATATATATATATATATATAATATATATATATATATATATATATATATATATAGATAGATATAGATATTTGTAACCTAAAAATGAATGAACACTTGTGCTTTTTTGTAATATATGTGTGAATGATTACGTACTAAAATAAAGTCGGTCGACCACAGTAACAGCTTCCCTAAGTCATAAGAGATCAATTTCCATTTGCCTTCCTATGAGCTTTACTGGTGAGCTTTAAAAATGCTAGCTGTGAATGGCGGTTTGTATATATTAGAAAATTGATGATTTTTTTTTTATTATTATTACTAAAATTTCACAAAATTTTATAAAATAAGACGTTTTGTATTTAATTAAAAATAATATAGAAACTAAAATAGTGAATTTTTCCGATTTTATTATGGGAAATAGAGAGTGTATAAATTATGGTTTGGCTTGCGTTGCTTAATAAAAAAAACTTTTGCCGCCTCTTCTAAAGGGAAGAGTATATACTCTCTAGGTTTTAGAACCGCCATGCGAGAGTAAAAAAAAAAGGAGAGAGAGAGAAACCAGCAATGCATGGTTTAATTAATTAAGGACAAGAAACATACGACATATAAAAAAAAAAAAAAAAAAAAAAAAGTTGGAGATTGGGAATTTTGTAATTATTCAGAAAAAGGCAATTTTTACATTGTACTATATATATATAAAACGTATAGAAACCTTTTTTTTTTTTTTTTTTTTTTTTGGTGAATTACGTATAGAAACCTGTAAATATGGTATACCAATTTTGTATATTTAAAAAGATTAAATAATTGCCAATCCATGTACAGACTGTCAAATAATGTTGTCTTTTTCCTTTTTTACACAACATTCGTTGTGAGTATTCAACTTATAATTTCAATCAGTATTTTTTTTTTCTTTCGAAGTGGTAAACCTAATCTTCTCCAGAAGGTCACCACCCAAGCAGATATACCTGTACTTGTGAATATATCTCCTCGTGAACCGGCCGGTGGAAGTTTAAACCCTTAAACCTCTTGACAAATCAGAAGGTAAGGGAGAAACTCTTAAACCAATAGTCAGAAAAGATTCAAACATCATTTAAACTGTGTTTTTGAACTAAGAATTTAATATTACGAAGAAATTTAAAAAGAATGAAATAAATGAAGGGAATTATTATATATATATATATATATATATATATATAACAGAATGGCATGATTAAATAAAAATGTGTTGGAAGCTCTCAGTGACACTTACATTGTATATACACATACATCCCACTCTACCTTTCAATGCGATTTTAAGCAAACGGTGCAGCCACTCCAAAGACGTCATCCCATATTTTCCATATTTTCATTACCAGATCTGAACATCTTCACCATTTTCATAAATTTTTTTATTATTATTATCATTTTATTTTATTTTTTCTGTTCTTATAACATGGTTCAAAGTTAATTGAGATACAAGTTATATCTATTTATAAGATTATTTTATTAAATATTTTTAAAATAATTATATTAACATTATACTTTCATATACTACTCTTTTTTTTTTTTTTTTTTTCATTAAAAAAAAAAATTAAATTTTTTTAATAGTTACATTACGTAAAATAGTTTTATAATTAATGCTTTATAAATTATATTTTAATTTTTTTTTTAAAAAAAATATTTTTAAAAATATTTATTTATTTATGACAAGTAATTAAAAAACAAATAAAATATATGATTATATTTATTGTGAATTATCTTGACTTAAATGAGCTCAAACCCTAAGTCATATATGTATTGTTTGAAATTTAGAGTCGGAGTTTCCTCTAGCAAGGTACTAACATAAATCGGATATTAATTAATCTAGATGTGAATTTGGCTTAAATATGTGCCTTTCTTATAGTTTGAGACCCTCAACGATAACAACTTAGCAAAAATAATAATAATAATTATTATTATTATATATATATTATTTTAAAAAAATTAAGCAAAACAATTATTTATTTCCAATAATAAGAAATTGTAAATAAGTTAGAAACAATATCACTTATTAATGACAATTCATCGAAATTTCAAATAAACAAAAAACAAAAACAAATTTTTTAAGTGTGGAGGATTGACTGAAGTAGTTAAATGGGGGAATCGGACAACCTTAAACATTAAGAAAAAACATAGTATTTAATGAAGAAGAATTTCAAGAAGATCCCTCCTTCCGAAGCCACCCGATTCCTCCTCCCCATGGCTGGTAATCAGCCACCAGCACCATCACCATCAAGAGGAGTTCGGGAAACCTTCGCTGCCTTCTATGAAACTTGGCTAACCAAACACCAAGAATTTCAAGAGAAACTTCTGGAATGTCTTGAAAAAGGAGATGAAACAGAAGAATGTACGGAATTGATCACTAAAGTTTTGTGTCACTACGAAGAATTCTTCAACGAGAAATGCAAAGCAGCAATCGACGACGTATTACTAGTAATGTCTCCTCCATGGCTCACTTCTTTAGAACGAACCCTAACATGGATCTCTTCTTTCAAACCAACAACCCTTTTCACACTGATCAGTAAATTAGAGGATTTATCGTCTGATCAAACGGACAGGATTGATGGGATCAAATCAGAAACCAGAAAGCTAGAAAAAGAGCTGGAAGGAAAACTAGCTAAAGTTCAAGAAAGCGTGGCCGGCGGTAATGCCGGTTTTGGATTACTAATAAGAAAGTACGGAAGGTTAATGGACGGTGGGGATGAGATGTCGGAGCTAGACAAGACTATGGACGAACTCAAGGCGTCGATGATGACGGTGGTGGAAAATGCAGACGGTCTGCGTGGGTCAACTGCGACGAAAATAATGGAGGTTTTGAAGCCGTTACAGAATGTGAAGCTATTGGTTAGTTTTGGTCAACTTTTGGTACGTGCGAGGAGATTAGGGACACAAAAAGATGCTCAAAGGGCAATTTCGTCAAATCAAGAGGGCTCTACTACTACTTATGAATTGTACTTTACTTCTAAGAAATAGTTTGTATGGAAGAAAAAATTTCCTCCAATCCCTTTTTATAATTTATAATCTTATAATATATTTATATATATAATTATAAAAAAATATATATATATATATATATATATATATATATGTGTCGTTTGAGTTATTTCCTAAAATATAGCAAATTTTGAAATTTTTACCATGATTACTTTTTAACTATTTTTCCAAAATATGGTACCTCTATTTTGACAAAATAGAGGTTTATTCTTTTTAAATATTTTGTTTATAAATTACTATTATTAGAAAATTATAAAATTAAAATTTATAAATAAATTTTTTTAAAAAAGAAAAATGTATGAAAGTAGAAGTCTGAATATTTTATTAAAAAAAATAAGCTTATGTCCATATTTTAAAAAAATGATAAAAAATAATTATTTGGGAAAAATTCTAAAATTTACTATATTTTTAAAATAAGCTCGTTTTTTTTTTTTCTCTTGTTTTCTGCTACCCTTACAATAAATTTGAAGTCTGTGGTCTAAAATATGTTTCAGAAAAACTGAGGTGACAAGTAATACAACACACATTATCTTGAGTTGTGTGCCCATTTGAATGTACTATTATATATATGATTCTTAGGTTGTCTGATCCATTGATTTGTTTTCTTTTCGTGGGCGTTTTGGGGGATCTCGTTTTTTTTTTTTTTTTTTTGTGGCACATAATTTGTATGTGGTGCCATTTGCAAGGGTACATTTCGTTTTACACACTTTTATTTTTTTTTTTTTACTTTGGCACGTAATTTGTAATTTTGAGGCATTTGCCGTCCGAATATCTGTTTTACACACTTTTAGCTTTTTTTTTTTTTTTTTGTGGTAAATACTACATGCTTTTGGGTTTTTGTCCTCCATTTGGATAGTATAATTGGGTTAACCTGAAAATATTGGGCTCAATTGTAAGTTGGACTATTGAGTTGTTGATAAAATATTCGGAGTAAGAGATTTATCCTTTTTAATATCTTAATATATGTAATTTATATGTAAATATAAATATATATTTAAAATATATAAATATATTTAATTATATATTTAATATATAAATAAATTTATATATCTACAACCATATTTTTAAAATGATAAAAATCATTTGGGAAGAATTCTAAAATTTACTATATTTTTTAAAATAACTCGTTTCTTTTTTTTCTCTTGTTTTCTGCTACCCTTACAATAAATTCGAAGTCTGTGGTCTAAAATATGTTTCAGGAAAACTGAGGTGACAAGTAATACAACACACATTATCTTGAGTTGTGTGCCCATTTGAATGGATATATATATATATATATGAATGTATATTATATTATAACGTATAGTGTATTTTTAGCATTGGTTAATACTAATATCTATGGGTCAAATATGCGTATGATATGCATTAATATAAAAAAAAAAAAAAAATTGAGTTATGCATCGAAAAAGGAAAAAGAAAATTACAAATTATACATTTCTTTTTGCAGAAAATAGTCATACGTTAACAACATCAATTGATAGGTTTGGCTTGGTATTATTATAGTAAATATAATTAAAATAAGATAAAATGCGTTTCTATTCGTGAATAATATTATTCGATTTAGTCGTCTGTTATAAGATAGAAGAATTGAAACATTGTTCACATAAATTTTGACAATTACTCACATCCACACATATATTTCTTAAACCCAAATTGTTTTATCAATAGGTGGTACACTTTATTTGAATTGGAACAATTATAATCTACAAATAATATTAACAAGTTGAGTTCTTTTATTTCTAGAGTCGAATATAGTTCTTATTAGTTCAATGCTATATAAGGCTGTTTTCCTATGTTGGTAAAGTGAAAGTAAAGTAAAAAAAGGTAGGCTATTTAATGTAATATCATTTCTTGCCTTCAAGATTTTGTTATTTGGGGGGAGAAAGACCATTGTACATTTATTCCGAAATATTTCCTCTATTTTATATTTTTATGTATTACAAATATAAAAAATATAAAAAATAATATGTCTTTTAATTTAAAAATTTAATATTTTTAAATAATAATAATAATTAATAAGTATGAGTAGTAAAATATTAATTAATAGTATTATGAAAGTAAAAATATCAATAAATGTCAAAAAAAAAAATGTAAATATATATTGATAGGGAGAGTTGAATAATATTCTTATCCCATTTTAGATATTTGTCCCAAAAAAAATTGTTTATGATACATATCAAAACCTACCAAATTACATAATAAAATAAAAGGCATCATTTAATATATGGTTAGAATCAATAAAAAGGTTAAAGTAAAAGTGTGTATAATGTATGCATCCGGGGTATGGGACTGTCATACTATATATATATATGTATGTATATAACGTATGGTGCAAGCATTGGAATACAAATTTCAATGTGCTCAAATATGCGTATGTATCGAAGTTACAAAGTTGTTTTCCAATTGCAGAAGTTGAAGTCATGAAGTACAACAACAATTTGATAGGTTTGGCTTATTATTATTCATATATATATTTTCTTCAAATGCTGTTTTTATCAGGAAAAATATTATATATATATATATATATATATATATATATTATAAAATTTTGATCTAAAATTCTTATAATTAGTCTTTTCAAATTTATAAAATACCTTTCTTGTTAAAAAAATTAATAATTAATTAGTAATTCTAGATAAAGTGCTAATTAATTTAACCAAATCAAGGTTCAAAATAGTCATCTTTAAAAAATTTAGTCAAAGATTGGCATTCTCATTCAAGTTAAGTCTCATTCAAGAAAAGGCCAGAGTCATGAGGTGTCATTCGAACAAATTTTTTTCCATTCAAGTTAATTCTCATTCGAGTCTAGTTGATCTCTTACGAAAGAAAGTTCTACCTTCAATTTTAAATAACCGCATCGTATAAGACCTTATTTAAACCCGAGAAACTCCTTACCAGTTCACATACATTTTGGGAATATATTGCTAAATTTTTAACTTGGTCTATAATTTCTTTACAATCAAACCTTTTATTCATTCATGTCATCATTTTTTTCTTCAAATATATATAATTTTTTAATGAAAATATAAATTAGATACAATTTTCTATATATATATATCACATTTAAATTTAAGTTTAATTTATAGAATATTAATTAATTTCACTTAATTTTTAACTTTTTTATAGAAAAGAAACAAATAAAATTAAACCGACATATATGTATTCAGGTTGGAAAAAGTCTAGTGACCGATCCCTCAACTTCCCGCTCCGATACCATGTTAGAATGGTGGGCGTTCGTTGTAAAATTTGTCATTGGCCCACATGTGAGGGGAGTGTTAAGAGAATAAATCTAAACTCATTCTACTAGTTTAAACTTTTACAGTATATGACAATTTATCACTCTCTAACAATTCTAATACCAATAGTCGCGACTTGAACTTGCAAGCCACATCCACAATCAACTATTTGTTATTGTCTTTCCTTTACCAAAAAGATACTCCAAGTTGACTATAAGTATTTAGGTATATTCTTATATATCATTATTAGACATTCACTTCTCATTTTGATATGAGACGGATATTACATGCAATTTCAAATATATGTATTCAGGTTGGAATTGAAAAAGTCCAGTGACCAATCCCTCAACTTCCTCGCCGATACCATGTTAGAATGGTGGGCGTTCGTTATAAAATTTTTCATCGGCCCACATGTGAGGGGAGTGTTAAGAGAATAAATCTAAACTCATTCTACTAGTTTAAACTTTTACAGTATATGACAATTTATCACTCTCTAACAGTTCTAATATCAATAGTCGCGACTTGAACTTGCAAGCCACATCCACAATCAACTATTTGTTATTGTCTTTACTGTATCAAAAAGATACTCCAAGTTGACTATATAAGTACTTATGCCTATTCTTATATATCATTATTAGACATTCACTTCTCATTTTGATATGAGACGGGATATTACATGCAATTTCAAATATATGTATTCAGGTTGGAAAAAGTCCAGTGACCAATCCCTCAACTTTCCGCTCCGATACCATGTTAGAATGGTGGGCGTTCGTTATAAAATTTGTCATCGGCCCACATGTGAGGGGAGTGTTAAGAGAATAAATCTAAACTCATTCAACTAGCTTAAGCTTTTACGGTATGTGATAATTTACCACTCTCTTACAATTCCGATATCAATAGTCGCGACTTGAACTTGCATGCCACACCCACAATCGACTATTTGGTATTGTCTTTACTGTACCAAAAAGATACTCCAAGTTGACTATAAGTACTTATGTCTATTCTTATATATCATTATTAGACATTCACTTCTCATTTTGATATGAGACGTGATATTACATGCAATTTCAAATATATGTTGTAATCTTCTTGAGATGAAGTATTCTCCTACCGATTCTTTCTGAATTAATAGATGAAAATATTGGATTATAAAATAATAATAATTAAAAATTCGACCGAATAAATAAAATAATGAATATTTTAAGGAGCATGAATATAAGCATGGTGCATGTACATGGCTAGCTAGAGAGAAGTGTCGTGGAGGAAGCGTATGTGTATTATTTTATTACATACAACAGAAAATCCTAACCAGACAAACCGCTGCCTCTTCGTACTGATAATTATAATCCATGTCCTTATCCATTTCATACCCATTTTTCAATTTATTATTTTAAATCTTTTCTCCAATTTCTTACAATATTGTTCATTCGGATATATTTAATTTATTAAATAAATAATACCAGAATTTAGTTCATAAAACTATTATGTTGTTTATATATTCTCAATATTTTTTATAATATATATTAATATAAAAATAATTATATTTTTCTAAAAGTCAGTCTTAGTCCGCACTGATTTAAAGATAATTATTGATTTTGTCTTTAATTTTAATTGTATATATATACTAGTTTACATATTCCGTGTATATATTCTTAAGTTTTAATTTTTTTTAAAAAAACAATTATAATACAAGATTATCATAATTTAAATTTAGTTACATTTTTCATCTTTTAACCTATATTTATTTAGTTAAGAAAAAAAAAATAGAGGAAAAAAAAATTCTTTTATTAGATAAAATATTTTTTCAATAAAAAATCAATGCAAATTGTGGAAATCAATACAAAGTGAAAAGGTTAAAATAATAATAATAATAAGGAAATCAAGAAAAAAAAAATTATAAAATGAGATATGTCAAAAGGCGTAGCTCAGTTGGTAGTACTAGAATCATAATAATTCTAAATATCGGATGATCTGTCAAAAAAAAAAATATATATATATATATATATAGACACACGTAAACGAATACCACCGAATCCACCTCAAAATTCCCCAAACAAATTCCAGCTAATGCTCCCACATAATAGGGAGGAAAAACCACGTCATCAAAATGACACCACCGGACTTAAGTCTATTCTTATTACAAAGAATATTATATAAAACTCATGACACATTTTTCCAGATTCTTTATGTCAACTGCTGCTAGCTAGCCTTACATTAATTATCCATACGTAGACTTTGAAGACGCAAGAAGCTTCAACCCTAAGGAAAAAAAAAAAAAAAAACTGTGTATTACGATTTCGACTAATTTATATTCCGAATAAATTTCATTTATGATTCTCTATATGAAATGCAAAATTCGTAACTTTATGTAATATATTTAGAAATATTTACTTACTTGTACATTAATGATTTAGATTGTGTGAATCAGTTGAGATTGGAAATATTTACAAACATAAGCAAACATCACAACGTTGATACTTGGAACCCGCCACAATTAGGTAACTACTAGTTAACAATTGTGCAATCTCTGCTATTGTATTCAAAAATCATGATGGCATAGTTTTGGGAGCTTGGACCAACCGCTTTTTTTTTTGTAATTTCTTTTGTGCGAAGATGGATGCGGTTGTCCAAGCTTTTGATATTGCGGAGGATATGAAGATTCGTGAGGTTGATTTTGAAGGTGATGCATTGTAGGTTATTATCTCTTTGCGTGGTATGGATCAATTCTCGGACTAGAGAGCCTAGTCAAACATTTCTAGGGGAAGAAGTTATCTGCGTAATCACTCTTTTTAGAATATTAGCCATTTGATCGTAATTGTAATTCTGTTGTCCATAAACTTGCTGCTTGGGCTAGATCTTCTTTTGCTTGTGGAAAATTTGATATTACCACTATTCCTCCCGAGTTTCTGTGTGACCGAAGAGGAACAGAGGATTGTGTTGTTTCGATGTTATTAATGAAATATGAGATGTTATTCACAAAAAAAAAAAAAACATTGTGTGAAAAGTGATAACTCTTGATTCTTCTCTTATGTGTCTAACTTAACATGTCAAGTGAGAGATCTAAGTTAAAACGATTTTATGTTGTAGTTTTAAGAGTTTCCTCTCATAGATTTCTCTCGAAGTAGTCAATAGGAATATATGATCAACAAATGATTTGAAGTGTCCCGTATAGTTTTTTTTTTTTTTTTTGTGGGGAAAAGTCACTTATTTTTTTGGTTTCACTAGATGAGTGTCTATATATATACACACATATATGTATATATGTATGACTGTTAACGTTTATAAAAAAAAAAAAAAATGTATGACTGTTAACAAATTAAAATCAAAATAAAAAAGCTGTATTGTTACAGACATGGCAGGGCATCAGACGTCAAATGCTGAGAGAGGTCTCAGGGAATCATTCGCTTCCTTTTATGAAGATTGGTTTACAAAACACGAAGAATTTCAAGAGAAACTTCTGGAATGTTGGAGAGAAGATGAGGAATGCAACGAAATAGTGACACGAGTTTTAGCACACTACGAAGAATTCTTCCACGAAAAAAGCAAAGCGGCAATCGAGGACGTTTTCCTCGTGATTTCTCCGCCTTGGCTCACCTCTTTCGAAAGGACTCTGGTTTGGATCTCCGCATTCAAACCGTCCTTAGTTTTCCCCCTAATTAAGAACTCGGTCGGCGAGGAACTGTCGCCTAACCAATCGGCGAAAATCGAGCAGATTAAAGCTGATGTTGGAAAAAAAGAGAAGGATCTCGAGAAGGAACTCGCCAGAGTTCAGGAGGGAGTAGCCGGCAACGGCGTTTTGAATCTGGTTAGAAGGTTCGAAACTTTGGTCGACGGTGAGATCTCGGAGCTCGACACCGCCATGGAAGAGTTGAAAGCGGTGATGCTGATGGTGGTGGAAAACGCGGACGCACTCCGGGGAACAACCGTTAAGAAAGTAATGAAGGTTATGGAACCGTCTCAGAATGTGAAGTTTCTGGCCGCCGTCGGTCACTTCCTGGTTCGTGCGAGGAGGTGGGGATTATACAGAGATTCTCAGGCTGCATCGGCTGCTTCCGCGTAGGGACTCCTTTTTCTTTTATAATATATATATAAATAAAAAGGAAATGGCAGGAAATGCCCGCGCGCGGGAGCTGCAATTTCTCTTTATGTTTTATATATATGTTTCTTCTTTTCTTTTTTTTTTAAAAAAATATCAGTATGTTGGGCTTTTTATGTATCAGTACCAGAAGTTGTAATCCAGTTTGAAAGCCTTTGAAGGAATAGAAATAAGCCTTTTTTAAAAGGGAAAAAAAAAAAAAGTTAGTCCAAAATGAGATTATATTTCAACTTATTCTATATATCTATTTATATATAAAAGTTTCTAACGGTATCGATGTAATTAAGTTGAACTTTTAATTTTTTTTTTTGTTTTTTATCATAATTAATTATAGATAATAAAAAAAATTGAATAAATATCAATAAAACTATACAAATTTTAAATTTAGTTATGTTTTTTTACATTTTGACTTATATTTATTTAGTAGAAGAAGAAAATAGAGAAAAATACAATCTCATAAAAGGAAAAAGAAAAAAGTAAGAAAATATATCGAATAGTCAAATAACGTAGGTCATCACTAATAAAGCACTTGACCGATCAAATTTTAATTCGTTTGTTAACTCTTCATTTATAGACAGAAGAGTAAGATGTGTATTCCACAACCCTAAAGGATAAGTAAGAGCTCTCTTAGTTTAAGTGAGATCAATGTTCAAATACTAACTTATGTATACATTGTTATTGTACTGAGAAGTAGTAAAGACTAATGGATCGACTAAAAAAATTCTCTCCCTCTTTCTTCACTTCATTTCAGTTTTCATCCATCTCCTTTTTTCTATTTTTTTATTTCTTCCCTCTTATTTCTAGTTGCCCTATGTCGAAACTGTAACTTAAGGACTCATTTTGAGAATGAGTATTAACATAGGTATGAACTTTCAGTTTGTTGTTGTCATATCAATACCTCTATAGTTGCATACCTTTTGAATTAACACTTAAGATTTTTTTTAAGCTGACCTTTCAAAATATGGATAATAATTTCCATCGTATAAAATACTAGAATTCTAAGAGAAATTTAATCTAATTGGTTTCTCCAACAATGTTATCTATAAAATGTAAATAAAAATTCAATAACCTAAAAGATTAAATATAACACTTTCAACCATAAATAAATAATATGTAGAAGAAAAAATCATGAGAAAATACAATAAAAGTTAAGATTTTTTTTCAATTCAAGTCAAAATAGTACTATAAACTTTAGATAAATGAAATAGGCAGAGAAGTAGAGCTACAAAAATAAAAGATATCGTGTAATTAAACAAAATGCTATCAAAGATAAGATTTGTTAGTTTGAAGACTTACCATCGGTGGTTGAAATCACTTGACCGAATCTAGAGAGAGCAACTTTGGAGAACAATGAAAGTTTGAAATTTTGTAAAATTAAAGTTCAATTGAGCTTTAAAGGGGATTTAAATTTTACAACTATGACTCATTTCAAGAATGAGTCCTAGAGTGGAGATAAAATTTTAAAATGATACATACATTATTAGGACACATTCTCAATGAGTCATTATGTTATAGTTCCGACATAGGGCAACTACAAATAAGAGAGAAAGATAAAATAAAATAAAGCACAAACAACATGAAGAAAGAGAGAAAGAGAGAAAGAAAGAGGGCAAAAAAAAAAGATGAAAGAGAAAAGAGGAGAGAAAAAATTTTGAATTTTTACAGTGGGTTCCAATAGGACTTATTTTGTGAACGAGTCAAACCAGATTGGAAAATAATTTAAAAAAAAATCAAAACCGGGACTGATTTCAAAATGTAGGGTCATAGGACTGATCAAAGCCATATTGGAAATAATTTTAAAAAAGACCAAAACAGAGACTAATTTAAAAAAATAGGCCATTTTAGGGGAAAAAATAGATTATTTTATAAATCATTACTACGACTATTCTAAAATTTGGCCCACGATCATACTTGGAGAAAAATTCAATTCTTAGTCAAAAGAAAGCTAGATATATTTTATATAATGTTCATAATAAATATCAAACTCGTAACTCTATTTAATAATTCTAATGTATGTTTTTTTTTCTTTTGTGTGCTAAATTGCTTATTAGTAACCCGAGTGGTGAGTTGGGGGTAGGGAGGACTCCGAATGGGGGGGGGGGGGGGGGGGGGGGGGGGGGGGGTTAAGTAACTCTGAGTCGGGGTTTGTTTTTTGTTGTTTTTTTTTTTTTGGAGTTGAAGACCCTCACCCTCGCATGGTAAGAGTTGGACTCTCGCGCGCTACAATTGAATCATTAGTGGGGGGGGTGGGATAGGGGGATCTTAAGGAGAAAAAAAAAATTGCTTATTAGTCTTTTTTTTTTTTTTCTGGTAAAAAATTGCTTATTAGTCTTGCAATAAGATTAACCACATAATATTTTTTAAGTTCGGCTGACAAAGAGGCAAATTGGGCCGAAACTTGAATGGCCCGCGTTTTGTTCCAATGTAACCGTAAGGAAGAACAAAAAAAAAATCTTTAAATAATATGAATATATATATATATATATATATATAAATTATAATAAATAAATTTTTATTATTTTTAGTAAACAAAATACAGAATATGAACCAAACAAAAAGATAAGAATAAAAAGACTAAGAAAAAAAAAAAAAAAGACTTGACTTGGGTTCTAAGTTACCTCTTAATCACAAAAAATGGAAGATTTTTTGGATTTTGGTTTGTATGTGACACAATTGATTTAAATGTAATTTGGTTACGAATTTAAAACGTATTATTAGGTAAATGATTTCAAATTCTTGCTTAATAAGGACTCACTAAAACTCTTAAGTAAGCGATATAAAACTTCATATTCTTAAATTCTTTAAATTTTATTTTAATTAATTAATAATAATACATAAATAAATAAACTTAGCAGCTTGGGGGAGTTGATAAGCGGACTCCTAAAGGTTCTCTCCTCAGGGCAGATGGTCGATGGTTCGAATCCCCCTGAGTTGGTTAGCGCCACCATGAAAAGCTTTGGTCAGACCCACCCTCACCCTCGAGTAAGAGTTGAACTCTACGAGCGCACCTGGGCCCGTGGGGGTTCGATACCATTATGCACGGCGGTTTGGATACCATTTAATACAACAAATAATATCTTATTTATCTAAAAAAAAAATATTGACTTTTAAATATATATATATATATATATATACATGTATATATAATAACCAAATGGACCTTCTAATTTTTGAAAATGCAAAATTTGTCACGTGACATACTCGCTTTCTTACGGACACGTGTTTGACTTACTAATCCTTTTCAGAACGTGTCATCTTACAAATATCGCTATGACAAGAAAAACCAGTGAGAAAGCGCTACGAGTTTTCTAAAAAAAAAAAAAAAAAAAAAAAAAAAAAGCGCTACGAGTTTTCTTGTCTTTTTCTTTATTTATTTAATTGATTTTAATTTTAAAATTTTATTTGTATCTTGGATCAGCTAATAATAAGTTTAAAAAAAAAAAAAAAAAAAAAAAATTTGGACTCTTTCAGAAAAAAAAAAAAATAATAATTAGTGAAATTAATCTCAAACAAATTTATGTTTCACAAATTTAATCTTTACTATATTTAAAAAGATAGCATAGGAAAATATGTAAAAAAACAACTTTCAAGTCCACGCACGTGATGTACCACGTCAAAAATATAGTTTGCTCAAATGAAGTTCACAATCCATTGTTTCCTTTTTTGGGAACTAAAAATGGGTAATGAGGTTGAAATAATATTATCAAAGTTTGTACCTCTTTTGAATCCTATCCTCAATTTGAATCTTGGGATAATTCCAAAAAACACTTAGTTTCTTCCTAGATATATATATATATATATATATATATATATATATTTTAAGGAGTAGAATAAATTAATAAAAAAGATATTCTAAGTGCTAATTTATAATATGAAAAAGGACATTGTGAATCTTACTATATGTTATAGATTAATTTTAAGGTGTAGATGAGTTGGTAATGAGGTTTCTAATCTAAATGAGGTTGAGAATTTGAACCTACTCTTGGAGAGGCATTTAAATTTGGACGTGAGGGGGGGGGGGGGGGGGGGGGGGTGGTTTGGATCTTGGCTTAAGTCACGGCTAGGAGTTTGAACCCCTACTTATGGATGTCGTTGTTTAAAATTTAGAATTAGAGTTTCTTCCTGTAAAGAAATCAACCTACCTCGAATAAGAATTAATTTGGATATTGGCTTAAGTAAAGTTGAGAGTTTGAACTCTTACTCATATATGTAGCTATTTAAAATTTAGAGCGAAAATTAAATTATGTGAGAATAACATAAATTAAACCTAAATTTTTTTTTTTGGTAAGTAAAAATTAAACCTAAATTGATGGAAACAATAAATTTGATTTAATTTATATATATATATATATATATATATATGTTTGAGATTATTTAGAAAAGAAGTGAGTCACCAAAATTGGTAGCAACGTGTAACTAAAATATACCTTGATAAGCATCACATTTATGCAGTAAAAAAGGGAGGAAAAATAAAGCAAAGAGCAAAATTTCAAAATATAAAATTAGAATACAAACAAATGAAAAATATAATATTTTTTTGTTAGACTTTTTAAAATTATTTATTTAAGTAATTTTAAATTTTACAATAAATAAAATATTCTGTTTTTGTTTATAATATACATAAATAAGATTATTTTTAAAGAATTAAAGTATGAGATTTTTTTAAAATTCCTCTATCGTATGTATGAATTGAATTAATTATAATTTTTCAAATTATAACTTTATTCACTTTGAACATGCTATGATAAGGTATAGTAGTATATATATATATGAAACATTCAACTAATATTGGTTATATTTGAAAATTATCTAAAATTTAATAAAAATATCTAAAGTTTATAATATATTGATGATTTTGATTTTTATATATATTATGAAAATTATTTAAAATTTAATAAAAATAATTAAAAATATTTTCATATTTATTTTAATTTTAACAGTTATAATGTACCTTATATATATTTCATAACAAAATAATCTTATGAAAATAATTAAAATAAATATGAAAATAATTTTAAACATACAAAAAATTAAACATATTTGACAAAAAAAGACTATCTGTAGTAGGAAAGTGAAAGATTAAATATGAGAAATAGAAATCACCTATATTAACTTAATGTAAAATAAAAAAAATCATAAAAATTGCATTAGATTTTAGATTTTTTTTAATGGTATTATAATTTTACTTTGGTAATTTTTCACTTTAAAACAAAATGGACAAAAGTCTACTATAATATATAATAATTTTTTTCTATTATTTACAGTTAGAATTTTGAATTTGAATGTGTTAAATTGTGTTATTATTATTTTTTTTTAAAAAAAAAAAAAATTAGATAGAGTTTTAACTTTTTTGTAAGTTATTTTATCCAAATGATACACTATATCAATTAAAATTATTGTATGAGAAATTTATAAAATCATATTACTTGTAGTTTGCTATTATTTATTTTTTTTTAAAAAAAAAATGTTATTGTTTGGAAAAAAATATATTATTTGATAATTAAATTTTAAAGTCAATTTTTTTTTAATATAGTAAACTATTTTTAACAATGAGTAAAATTGAAAATAATATATTACAATATAATTTCGATTTCATCCAAATTAACCGAATTATCATTCACGATTGAATTGATCAAAATAAATGACTTTCAAATCTAATTCAACTCATTTACAAGTCTGTTGGAATTGAATCAAAACGACAACATAAAGCATTAAACGCGAAAGAAGGAGGCATTTCTCGGCAACCCTGGTTTAAGCCAAATGGGTCGTTCGATACAACCAAATGCAAACGGGTCGTTCGCTGATGTTAATCCAACGACTCACTTGAAACCCCTAATTATACCCTAGCTATATATACTTCATATTCCTCCGAAATTAAATAAGATGTAAAAATATTTTTCTCTGTTGTCTGTATTCTCTCTGTCGTCTGTGTCTGACTTAGGGTTTTGTCCATAAATTAGGGTTCATCCCCGAGTTTTCTATACTGTGATATTCAGTAGAGAGTCAAGTTTCTTTCTTCTATTTATTGTTGGTGTATAGTGGTTAGTTCCGGTCGGATTTGTGCCCTGTGTGGTACTGTTGAATCTTATACTAAGATTCTTGATTTTTAGACGATAGTTTTCTTGTAATTTTGAGGAGAGATTTATATCTCAAATCTGTATTTGTAAATTTGTTCATATTAGTGCAGTGAGCTCTCTTGTTGAGGCTCAACGTGGATATACCATCATTACACTGTATTTTTGGTGTAATTTGGGAACCACGGTATATCGTTTTGTTTCTTTATTTCTTGCTGATTATATTTAATAAATTCTAAAACAAGATAAATCTCGGTTAAAATCCTAACAAAGTATAATCAAATGGAAGAGTCTTTGTTAATAATTATAATTTTCTTTTAAAAAAATTAAAAATTATAATTGTATTAATATTTATAAATTATATATATATACATTTATATAACATAACTTTTTTTTTTTTGTAAATATTTATATAACATAACTTAAATCCATCCTAAAAAAAAAAAAAAAACCTTAAATCCATCCTAAGTCTTCTATATATATATTTTTGAATATTAATTTCAGATATTTAGTTGAATATTTATATATATATATATATATAGATATATATAGAGAGAGACACGTGTCACACATCATATCCTACACGTGTGCTATTTTTCTGATATTTTGGTCGTCTCTTTTCTCTTTTGCTGCCTTTTGAACATGCACTTTATGGTTATATATAACGTTAGGGACCCCATTGCCCCTCTTCCTGCTGCACACTATCAGCTAATAATTCTCTCATTTTCATGTTTAAGCCATCAGTCATGCATTCTTTCCGCCACCTCTCGCCGCCGCAAACCACCACTTATAACAATAATCTTCAAACCCAAAGAAAAAATTATTCTCAGCAGCCACGGTTGTCTTCTTATTATAATTCACCAGTAACTTACAAAATTCTCGTTACTCTATCCAAAGAAAACACTTCCCAAGTGGCTATTGTATAAAATATACCTAGATAAGCATCACTTTTATGCAGTAAAAATGGGAGGAAAAATAAAATAAAGAGCAAAATTTCAAAATAATATACATTGTATAAAATTAGAATACAAATGAATCAACCAACGCACATATGAGCTGATAAAGAGTTTTAATCATTTAAGTGAGGTCAAAAGTTTAAACTCTAACTTATGTATCGAGCTGTTTAAAATTTGGGGTCAAAACTTTCTCCCGCAAGGAACCAACCTGACTCGAAGATGCCCTCCCATAGTTTGGACTATCTAGAACATCTCGCGTCCAAAGCGAAAAAGAAAAAAAAAAAAAAAAACAAACGAATGAAAAATATAATATATTGTTTTTTCCCTCTCTCATATGTAAGAATTGAATCAATTATAATTTTTCAAATTATAATTGTATTCACTTTTAACACGCTATGACTAGCTTTAAGCAAAGAGTAAAATTACTTTGATGGTCTCATAGTACGAAGGTGTATATATATATATATATATATATGAAACATTAATTAATATTGGTTAAATTTGAAAATTATCTAAAATTTAATAAAAATATCTAAAGTTTATAATATAGTGATGATTTTGATTTATTATATATATATATATATATATGAAAATTATGTAAAATTTAATAAAAATCATTAAGATTATTTACACATTTATTTTAATTTTAACAATTATAATGTACATGATATATATATACTATAATTTACAACAAAATAATCTCATTTTCACAATAAAAATTAGAGTCTAAGAGAGGATTAAAGGTAGAGATTTATCTTATACAAAAAAATTTAAACTTGTTTGTTTAAAAAGACAATCTGTAATATGAATATGGTGGATTAAATATCAGAAATAAAAAGGTCATTTTTTTTTAATAAAAATAATTATCTTAAGGATAAAAATGTCAATTTACTTTTTAAAAAAATAATTATCTTAAAGGCTTAAATTCTCATATTTGAGACACTTTAGTTTCTCCAATTACATAAGCTTCCCTTTCATTAAAAAAAAAAAAAAAAAAACTTTTTTTTTGTCACCACACAGTTCCTTGATATGCTTCTCCAATCACCCTTACCGTATAGACTCAGCCCAGTCAGAAACAATCTGCATTAATAATATCAACAAAGCAAAATCAATGTTCTTGTTTTGTTAAAGAAAATGATACTAATTCTATGTTATCAAGATAGGAAATCAAAATAAGAATGCAATCTCCAGCTTCATTATTAGGATTTAAAGATTTGAAAATAACACAGACTACCAAGTTGTTACAGAAATGGATGAATTTCTCTTGCTTTGGCAACTTGCCCAACAAACACATATGCAATGCATATATCAGAAACAACAGCATTATAAATTGCCAAATGATTTTAATTTAAAAGAGAACTTTGATTCCATTTCTAGGATGGAATGATATTTAATGGACAATCTGGGAAATTTGTTAAAAGAAAAAGTAAGAAGAAAAAGTCATTTCTATTTATTCCAAAAATAGGTTTAAGTTTCAGAATTAATTTATGGCACCCACCAATAATCGCCGTTCTTCTTGATAACTTTCAACCAAAAACTCAAAAATTCACTTCAAGAAAACTCAAAACCCTCAATCAAACCCCAAAGGACAGGTAAACAATCAATAAAGAAAACGCGGTTCCTTCAAGTTTTCACCAAGAAGGGGGAAAAGGGGGGAAAAATTAAGAATACCCACCTGTGTTCCTCCTCCGACCAAGGAGTTCCCTTCTTCCGATCAACGTCACCGCTTCTAGTCTTAGCAGAACCAAAAGAGATCTGGTTGGTTTTCGAATAAAAGAATTATCCTATAAGGAGCTCAACGCGACCGGCATCAATAGCTTCCACATCATGAACTAAAACTTCATAGTGCAACCTGACATCCTCCGCTGTCTTTTACCGGGAATCCCCTCTGCAATTCTCTGCCACCGGTCCGGAAAATCGTCCCTGAACAATACAAGCCCGTGCCAATTTAATTTTTTTTTAGGGGAATTGACATTTTAACCTTTTACTTATCAAATATTTTAACCTTTGAAAATAATTATTTTTTAAAAAAATAAAAAAAAATTGATTAACTATTGACCACCGTTAGAAATTAACAGAGAATGATGAAAGTTGCCAAAATTATAAAAATAAGGATGAAATTATTCAGAAATTTTAAAAAATGAAATCACAAAAATTATATAAGTTATATGAAATTTGCGAATTTGCCGAAATAAAAATCATCCTAGTACTGCTTCAATGTAAAATAAAATTCATAAAAACCAGTATATTCACGAGATTTTGGATAAAGATTGGTAAATTTTCACTCTAAAACTAAATGGACAACATTCTTAAAGGTTACTATTTTTCACTCTATAATATAAGTTTGCCTATTATTTAGAGTTAGAATTTTGGATTTGAATATGTTAAACTGTATTATTATTATTATTATTTTTTTTTAAAAAAAAAAAATTAGATATAGTTTTAACTTTTTGTAAGTTATTTTCTTCAAATGATTAAAATTTATTTTTTTTTTTTAAAAAAATTAAGTTATTGTTTGGATGGTATAAAAAAAATTATTATTTGATAATTAAATTTTAAAGTGAATTATTGTTTTTAATATAGTAAAATATTTTTAAAAATGAGTAAAGTTGAAAATAATATTATAAATACCAAAATTTTATAAATTTTTAATATTAATATTAAAACAAATTTGACTTGTAGAACATATTTAAAACAAATTATTAAAATGAAGATATGTGATAAATAGAAAAGCAATCGGATATTGACGCATAATCATTTTTTGGTCAACTTTTCATCTATAAATAGAATATCAAGAAAAATATTCCATTTTCATCCATATAAGACAAAGATAAACATTCAGTGAAGTGCACTAGAGGTAGATTATAGAGAAGAAAAAAAACTGTGATGATCCCCTAAGTGGTCATCAAGAGGCTCTACCGCATCCTTCATTCGAGATCAAGCCCCAAGACCTTCGACAAGTCCTCCATGATGAAACGAATATATATTTTTAAACTATTATTTTGTAGATGATCATGAAACGTGTGTTTACAAATATATCACAATGTAATTCGATTTCATCAAAATCAACTAAACTCTCATTCACAATTCAACTCATCAAAATAAATGAGTTTCGGATCGAATTCAACTCATTTACAAACCTAATCATATGGAAGTCTTTGTTAATATTTATAATTTTTTAAAAATTAAAATTATTAACTGTATTAATATTTATAAATTTTACGCTTAATATATATATATATATATTTTGTCTTCAATACCATAACAAAAACCTCTTTGTCAAAATTTCACTTACCTTAACTAAAATTATATTAAATTGTAAGTTTAGATATTTAGTTGAATATTTTTATATTATATATAGAGAGCACGTGTCACACATCATATCCTACACGTGTGCTATTTTGCTGATACCTGATATTTTGGTCGTCTCTTTTCTCTTTTGCTGCTTTTGAACATGCACTTTACGGTTATATATAACGTTAGGGACCCCATTGCCCCCAATTCCTGCTGCACACTATAAGCTAATAATTCTCTCATTTTCATGTTTAAGCCATCAGTCATGCATTCTTTCCGCCACCTCTCGCCGCCGCAAACCACCACTTATAACAATAATCTTCAAACCCAAAGAAAAAATTATTCTCAGCATCCACGGTTGTCTTCTTATTATAATTCACCGGTAACTTGCAAAATTCTCGTTAATCCATCCAAAGAAACACTTCCCAAGTGGCTATTGAAACCACCTCCACCGGTAATTCCACCAGAACCATTAGTTCATCATCGCACGCCGCCGCCATCACTTCGTAAATTATTGAATCCTTTTCAGAAACTCGCTGCTTCGGTTTTAGATATGGTCGAGGAGTCAGTAATAGTCGAGCTGGAAAAGAAACACAAGCTGGACCGGACCGTTGATCCGGCGGTTCAGCTCGAGGGGAATTTCGCACCCGTTAAAGAGTGCCCGGTTCGGCACGGTCTAGAGGTAGTCGGTCGAATTCCGCCTTGCCTCAGCGGCGTTTACGTCAGAAATGGCGCGAATCCTTTTTTCGCTCCGATCAACAGCCACCACCTCTTCGACGGAGACGGGATGGTTCACGCCGTCACGTTGCGTCCGGGTAATAATACCGCGAGCTATGCATGCCGGTTCACTCAAACGAGCCGGTTAATACAAGAAGCTGAATTAGGAAGACCGGTTTTTCCCAAGCCGATTGGCGAGTTGCATGGCCACTTGGGGTTGGCTCGGCTCGCATTATTCTCCGCTCGCGTCAAGATCGGAATGGTGAATTCGTCACTAGGCACCGGCGTAGCCAATGCCGGCTTGGTATACTTTAACGGTCGACTTCTAGCCATGTCCGAAGATGATCTTCCGTACAGCATCAGAATCACTAAAAATGGCGACCTAGAAACGATCGGACGGTTCAATTTCAATCAACAGCTCAACGACCCGGTAATAGCTCATCCGAAACTGGATCCCAAAACGGGTGACCTTCTTAACTTAAGTTACAACGTTATAAAAAGACCGTACCTTAAATTCTTCAAATTCGACAAAATCGGGAACAAGTCGCGTGACATATCCATTTCCCTCCCACAACCCACCATGATTCATGACTTCGCCATCACGGAAAGTCACGTGATAATCCCGGATCACCAAGTGGTTTTCAAGTTATCCGAAATGATTCGGGGCGGGTCACCCGTGAAATACGACCCGAACAAAGTTTCCCGATTTGGCGTATTCTCGAAAAACGACACCGACGAGAAAAACATCAAATGGATCGAAGTTCCTGATTGCTTTTGCTTCCATTTATGGAATGCATGGGAAGAAGTCAACGATCAGAATAATATGGAAATTGTTGTAATCGGGTCATGCATGACTCCACCGGACTCCATCTTCAACGAAAATAACGACCAACCGTTAAAAAGTGAATTATCCGAAATTAGGTTAAATTTACAGACAGGTGAATATAAGAGAAAGATCATAGTTCGAGATACGAATCTCGAGACGGGACAAATAAACAAAAATAAATTAGGTCAAAAAGTTCGGTATGCTTATTTGGCCATAGTTGAGCCATGGCCAAAATGTAGTGGTATAGCAAAGGTGGATTTGGTCACGGGAAATGTTACAAGGTTTAATTACGGAGATTATAGATTTGGTGGTGAACCATATTTTGTACCTTTGAATAATAATAAATCTGTAAATAAAAACGAAGAACACGAGGAGGAGGAGGAGGAGGTAGAAGAAGAAGAAGATGATGGATACGTTATGAGTTTTGTGAGGGATGAGAAACGGGAAGTTTCAGAACTAGTAATAGTGAAAGCTTCAAATATGGAGCAAGTAGCAATGGTGAAATTACCAGCAAGAGTTCCTTATGGTTTTCATGGCACTTTTGTTAACTCAGAAGATTTAGATATATAGGCAGAATTAATTAATTATTTAAACTTGCTGCAGCGTCATATGCATTTGATCTTCTTGTTTATTTTTGTATGTATGTAAATATATATATATATATATATATATATATATATATATTATATGAGAAATATTGTGAATAATGAATTCTGTAATTCTTGTCCCATTTTTCGTTATAAGAGTATGTTGAAACTTGCTAATTTATTGTCTGTTTTGGTTGACAGTATATATACATATATGTGTATATATATTGGCTTATTGAAAAGAAAGGACAAAACATCTGATGATAAAGAGAGTACTATTGAATGTCACAGAGGTGGCCATTTTTTTTATTTTAAAGGTTTCTCAACGATAACAACAAAATTTTAATGAAAGAGAATGTATGGAATTAGAGATTAAAAATGTCAAAATAAACAAAAATAAAAACAAATAAACGTAAAAAGAACAAAAAATTTAAATTTTTAGACTTATTATAAAATTAAGATTGTAATTTGATCTTACTAACACACAGATAAAAAGACTTGACTTGAATTTGTTGTAACACCCGATATTATACGCAATACAATAATATATATATATATATATATTAATATTGTTAATTTTTTTTTATAATGTTAGAACATTATGTTATAAAAAATGTTAATTTTTTTTTTTTAGTTTACATAATTAAAAATATTAAAATAATATATTGATATATAAACATAGCCCTTTATGTATAATGTCTTCATGAAATTGAGTATAATATATGGGATGAAATTGAGTTTTTTTTATATAGACTATCCCGATATAATTAGTTTTGGTTATGTTACATAATTTAATTTTTACTTGAAAAAAGTTTCATTTTAAAATTTTATATAGTATTCACATCAAATATGAAATTCGTAATCTTATCTAATATTTATGATTTTTTTTTTATTATAAAAAACATATATATAGATACATATTGAGTAGACAAACATTAATGTTTATGGTGTTTTTGCACTTTATGTTTTGTTTTTAACTCACTCATTATTTTGGTTGAATGCAATTGGAGTTATCATTATGTATGAGAAAATGGTAACACACAAATGACAATAACTCTATTATTCTATTGAACAAAAGCATATTTTGGCTCCTAAAATGAGATCATAATAATATAGAATTTTGGATGGATAAAACAATTAAAAACCATCAATCAATAACATAGATAGATATAGACTATAATTATGACATTCAATTATTTACTTTTTTTTTTCTTTTTAATCTATCTTTTCAGTTGATGCCTAAAAAAAAAAAAAAAAAATATATATATATATATATATGTATGTATATCTGAAAAAAGGATGACCAGTTATCATTCAAGATTTTAATTTCCAATTACAAGTGTCCAACTCATGCTTTCTTTTGGAGAGGGACTTCTCATGTTGATCACTTGGTTTGGGTGCATATTCATTCTTAATTGTGACATCATTTTTGAAACTCATTGTTTAGTATTATGATTAATGATGGTTGTTTATATATATATATATATATATATATATATATATATATATTTTGAAATTACAAGAAATATTCTTTACGTATAATGAAATGTAATTTTTAAAATTTTTTGAAATTTTTTTGGAAAAATTCTTGGATGATAAAAATAGTGGAAAAAAGCGTTGGAGAGGAGAGAGAGAGTGTTCTAATGAAAGATATGTATACTTCAAATAGGTTGAAATAGAATGAATGTTTGTGACTTTATTTGGTTGATATACCTCCATAGTACTTACCGTGAAAGTGAATTAGGGTTTTACCTCTATTTGTCGCATGTCTTATTATTTCGGTCATCGAAAGACTACAAGGAGTAAATAAAAGGTAGTAATGATGACTGCTTTTTTCTTTTGTCTTCTTAACATTTAATGTCTTCAACCACTTGTACTTTTCATCTTATTAACCTATTGATCTCTATCTATTGACAAGGACAAGTGAGACCTATTCTTCAAGATGGTAAAGTCGAGACCGAGGTCAAGGTCAAGGATGAACTTGGTCGGACCATTAAATATATTGAGCTAATAAATATCTAATCGTTCGTTATTGAGCCATATAGACTCCAATAAATGTTTTCTCTTCAAAATATATATATAAAAGATTCCATGTATCATAAATATGTGCTATAGAGGAGGGCATGAAGATATCAGCTCAGTATTTCAATATAACCTATTTTACAAGATAAGAATAATATCTTTATTATGTCAAAAAATTAATTTTAAGTTATATCTCATAATTAGTGTATATATAATTTGACTTAATCGGTTCAAACCACTTCTATTATATAAGTCCTATTCTTTTCTTCTTCAAAACGAATCGAATTATAATCAGATCTGAAGAAGATATTATATATTAACATATATAAATGATTTTTTGGCTATTATACTATTCATACCTTTTTAAGGTAATGGAAAGACAAATAATTATGTAATGGTAGGACAGAAGCACAAAATAAAAGGTATTTTTCCAAACCTATAAGAATGTGTACAACTGTATGGTTAGGGAAATCTTAGATTGCTAAAAAAGTGAGCATTATAACAATAATGTCATATTCAAAAGATTTGTTATATACTTTTTATTTTTATGTAATCAAATCCCCCATCCCCCCAACCTTTTTCTTTTGGTATACCAATCTTTCCTATTTTCGAGGCAGGGGTCCAATTATTTTGCAAAAACTTTTCTTTCTTAACTTTTCCTTTTTTTTTTTTTTTTCCTAAATGCAACGAGGTGTCCTAGATAAGTATCAAATAATAAGAGAGTACCTTTAAGCCAATTCATATCGAGACTAATCTCCGTTTCAATCGAGTTGGTCCCTTGCAGAAGGAAGCTCGGTTCCAAATTTTAAACAACTGCATAAATGAGTTAAGATTCAAACTCTCAACCTCACTTAAGTTAGAAGAACTCCTTACCAACTCACATGTGCCTTCAAGTTTTTTTTAGTTATGATTTTGATAAACTAATTTAATTCATAAAATATCTAATATACAAATGTTATATTTGGAAACTTCTTATAAGTATTTAGGAAATGTGTTAAACATTGTGTATTTTTCTTCTTTTCAATAAATTTTTTTGTTAGATTGTCGATATTTGAAATTATTGTTTTAAAAAAAGTGTCATTATATCTCTTATATGAAATTTACAACAAGCGTCAAATTCGTGAACTTATATAGCATTTACAATAGGGATGTTCACTATTTAATTTGAACCGACATTTTAAATTATATCGAATTATATTTTAAATTTTGGTTTAGTTTTTCATTTATTACAATTTAAAATTAAACCGTAAAATCGAATTAAATCCAATAAAATTTTTATTATATAATTGGGTAATGTAGGGCAAGTGGAATAACCATTCATCTAAATTTGATTTTTATTATACATATAATGTGCCCACTAAGTGATCACTTGATTATCTTCAAATTATAGTGATCACTTCATTTGTTGGATTATAATGATATACATAACAATTTAATATAATATGATAGAGATAGAGATTTCGTCTTTAAAAATATGAATTTGATATGACTTTGATGTGGTGAACTTATGACTTCTTCGGTCATACATGTAATGTTTTTATTTCTAACGTGACATAAACTTATGACTTTACTACAAGGTTCGAGTGCAAGTTTGAATATGCAAGTTTGAATATGCAACCTTACACTTAAGAACTTATGAATTCTTAGATTATACGGATGTTATTGATTTTTTTTTCCTCTTTTTTTGATTAATATAATATGATAGAGGGATTTCGTCCTTGAATATAAGTTTGGGATATTTTTATTTCTTATGTGACTCAAACTCATAATTCTTGACTTACTTTTTTCTTTTTTTTCATCTTACCCTAAATATGTTGGAAGTCATCCAAGTAAATAATTTTATTTTCTTGTAAAATATATATATATATATATATATATATGTAGATTTGTAACTTCAATCCATGACAACAATTTTGCAAATGTTTGTGAAGGTTTTTGAGAATTCCACCAGGAACCTCTATATATATAAGAAATAAATAAATATAAAATGTGAAAGTATAACAAAAGTAAACCCTAAGATGCAAGTGAGTTAGTAAAGATTCTTCCGACTTAAATAAAGTTGTACGTCTAAACATGCTCAGCAATTTAAAATTTGAGACCGTAACTCTCACAAGCACCTACCTGCCCTCAAACTACAAAACATGTATATAATTGAGTAGTGTACAAAAGATGTAATACAGTTGCTATACAAAAACACAATGGGGATTCCTTTCCCTTCCCCCCCGGGAAGGCACTCCAGTTAAACTTATTCTTGGATGAACAGATCCTCATCTTTTAACTCTGTTGAATCTCTTAGGCTGGAGCAACATTGACATGGAACGTAACCTATTTGTTATTTCAGTGAAAGATGGTCTTGAGGTTGGATCAGGTGACCAGCAATCTTCCATCAACTTTCTCCATTCTGAATCACAGCGTTCCGGGATCGGAGGCCGGAGTGTGTTATTTACAATCCCACCTAACATGTCCAAAGAAAAAAAACTTCTGATTTTCATCATCAAGAATGTTTACAATTAAACTTCACATTCACTAGACAACTATAAAGAAAAATCGCTATTTTAGTCTCTGTTTTATTATTCTTTTTTCTCGTTTATTGCTTCTATACTAATTTTTTGGTGACCATTTAAGACCTTGCTACTAGTCTTAACATATTTTCTTACAATTTCTAATTTGTCCAATCAAGTTAGAACATATATATACTAATTGATCGAAAATCAACCATAATATAACAATCACTCAAAAATAGTAAAAATAACAAAACTGTGAATCAATTAATAAAACCGAGACTAAACTAGCTAATTTTCCCAATTGGATCTGATAGGAGAAGTTGCAAAATATATCACTTGACAAGAAGATACTATAAAAGGTGATTCAGTTAGTTTATAGATCATCTGATTAACCCAAAAAAGGTTTTTACCTATTATTGCACCACAGTGCAAATTTGCATACGGTTCCTCTCCGGTCAAGATTTCCCACATTGTGATCCCAAATGAGAATACATCAACCTGTTAAGAACTCAAAAAAAGTAGAATAAAAAATAAGGTAATAAAATTCCACTGTTCCAAGAGAATAGATCAATTTAGATGAACTGAGTAGTTAGTTCAAGAACTAACCTTCTCAGAAACTCGACTACTGCTTCCGTTCAATAGTTCTGGTGCCATCCATGGAAGTGTTCCACGCACACCACCAGAAACGAGTGTGTTTCTTTTTATTCTTGACAACCCAAAATCACCAACCTGAGATGCAGTATTATATTATATATATAAGTTTCAGAAACTCCATTACTTATGTATATGAAAAAATGGTCCTTTCAATGCATTAACTTGAGACATTGTGTAAACAAAGTTAATTCAGAAAGAAAATTCGTAGTAAAGACATAACCAATTTTTGGTTTAAATTACCTTGCATACAGGCCTTTTAGGATCTCCCAAGTTGACAAGCAAGTTGTCACATTTCAAATCAAAGTGCACAATGTTCCTTAGATGTAAATACTCCATCCCGAAAGCAGCATCCAGGGCGATCATAACTTTTCTTCTTCGATCAAGTGTCTTCCTGGGATGCTTCAACTTAATGATTTTAGTTTCTTGATCAATATATACTTTGTTAATTATTGCAAGTAAAAGAATTTTAAAACTCACCGTTCCTTCCTCAATAGGACATGCCTTAGTGATCCATCAATCATGAACTCTGTGACAGTCGCCATTGTTCCCCCAGGTCCATCAGGAACTACTCCGTAAAATGCCACAACATTTGGATGGTGGAGTTTGGAGAGGATTTTTGCCTCTCTCCAGAAATCTTTGGTCTGTAATAGAATAAAAGAAAAGATGAGCTAACACATTAAGTATCTATGGAAATATTTTTCTCATTTCTTGGAAGTTTGCTCAGGTGCAGAGCAATCTCCAACCCTACAAGGTGCAATTCAAATTCATGAACCCCAAGAAAATCATCCTCATGGTAAGTACAGAGTAACTCTCCTACTAGTTCCATGAGTGATTTATTTGCCAAAAAGTCCTGAATTGACATATAAAACCTACCAGTCTGTCTTGCTCTGATGATTTTCCAGCAAAACAGCTTTTTTTAATTCTCTTGATAGCAACATCTGTTCCCCTCCACTTCCCATGGTAGACAGTACCAAAAGTACCAGATCCCAACTCTTGAAGATCTTCAAGATCAGCATTGTTTATAATCTGCACATACTATCTGAATCGTTGAACTGAAAATGCACTTAATTCTTTTTTCACTCAATGCAAAATCAAATGGAACAAGTGACATGGGAAATCAGCAGATGATGTCAACCATTGAACTTCCTGGAGATGATTCATACTGTGCTACCTAAATTCTGAAGTCATTGAAGGACAATCAAATGTAGAAAGCACATTCTTAAGTTTCAAACTCCAAAATCAAGTTTGAAATTTTTTTAAATAAACAATAGTTTTCTCAAGTGGAATTTGATTTTCGGATCTTTGATTGTTAACTATAGGTGGTTGACTATGAGTAAAGTTGTGGAGAATTAGAAAGCTTGAAATTTGCCGTCTATGATATCCAGGGATGACATCCAAATCAGCTAGTTGGGATGTCCCCCCAGTGAAATTTTTGTTCATATTTCCAACTTAATGGAAACCTTAATTTTGAAAAACAGATTTATATTGTTCTATCAGCTCTAAGAATTTCTGGACAATCCAAAATTATCTTCTTGGTTATAAAATAAGAAACAGAACTTGAGTCTATGTAGTTAGTGATGGCATCCTATAGTTTCTCTCATGCACTGCTATCAGTTATGATATAGCTTACGAAGTGTTGTGATTGAATTTCCAACTGTAACCATGCACTACATCAAACATACAAGAATGTCACTAATTTGATAATATTCAAAATACATTTTTATTTCAAACTATTTGTCCCATTGATACCAAAGAGGTTGATTTCATTTTAACAAGCTAGAGAATGCATTGCACGAGAGCACTCCTAGATGGTAAACTAAAATGCGAACAATGTTCATTTTCATTATTTGCTCATGGAAGCATGGGTAATGGATTCCTCAATACATTAAAAATAGTAACAATTTCCGTCTACTAGTATTTCAGTCATAAAGAAATCTGACCTGTAAACCATATAGTTCTGCTTCCAATTCACCGACCAAGTCCTCCCCATCGTCACCATCAACGTTGACATCCTATAAGATCCAACAACAGTGAGTTTATGAAACTGCATTCAACATAAGAATAATGATGCATTTAAAAATAACTTACCTCATTATCATCAGTCTCTTGAGTTGTACTTTCATCTTCTGTTTCACCTCCAGGAGACAAAATCCCATCACTTGGTTCATCTTGCACTAGAGGGACCACTGCTGATGGAGGAGCAATACACTCAGAAAGATTACCTGTTACATCTTCTACAATTACAATTGACTCTGGCATAGTGGCTCCGGTATGCTTAATCATGGGTTGATACAGGGTAGACATCCCATGTCCAAAAGTAGACTTCTCACAGGAACTTTTCTGATCTGAGTTTAGATCTTTTACAATGTAACAAGAATTTTGATCCTTTCTTTGACAAGGATTGTTCTTTTCCTTGACATTCAGCTCTTTATCAAATGGAGTTCTACTAGCTTGATGAGGCAATGGGAAATCATTACTAATAGGGATACTGATTTTGAATGATGAGCAGTAGTTATTTTTCTTTTCATCCATCCGCAGGCATGTATCAATGAAAGCAACATTCCTGCTCAATGTATCTTCCTCAGTATTTACCTGATCCTCGGTTTCTTTCTGGCATTTAGCAAAAAAGTCAGATACATCAGTCCCTAGTCTATGTGCTCTTGGCTGACCTCTCCTACTATTTCCAGAATTTTCTGGACAGGGAGATGGAAATTCGGAGCTGCTATCGACGGAATAATTCTGCCCTGCTGGTGACAGAGGAGTAGTGAGGTTGATTTTTGGTAAATTAATTTGATTTTGGACAACAGTAGTATGTGATATATTGCTACTACCAACTCTACACCTTGCCTCGTCTTGGTCCAAAGAAGGACCTTTAGTGTTGGTGCAATGCCTTTTGTCTTCACTCCATTGAATATATTCCTTGGTTTGTTCTGGAAATTGTAAATGCTTCTGTTTTCCACTCTTATGATGTAGGTACTTTTTATCTGAATCTCCTGAATGCTGAGACAACCAATACTGTGACAAACCAGAGAAAGAAGGTGATTTTTCCCTAACAAACTTCCGTCGTGGGTTTGTTTCTTCATCTGATGTCAAACTAAGCATATCTTCACCATACAACTGAGCATCAGAAAATGCACGAGTTATTCTTCGATGGCATTTTCCTGCAGCAGCATCATTTTCAGGAAATAGACCACCTTTATCTTGAGAAGAGATTAGATCCTGAAAATGCATCCCCTTATCTTCAGATATTAACCTCTTCTTGTTAACTTCAGATTGACCATAACATGGAGAATTTACAAACTCTTTACTGAGTTTACGGGTATAAAATGGTGGTTTAGAGGTCTTTTTAAACTCCGTAAAATGGCTGTTCAGGTGATCGTGATTTTTCATTCGGACTCTTTCAGAAGGCTGGTTATTATAAGAACTTGAAGCATCCAAATAAAACATATTGTCACGCACCAATTGTTCAGAATTTGGACAATTGAATTCATGACTATCAGCATATATAAAATCCTCACACACCATTCTGTCAGAAGTTTTAGAATCTTTAAAAGGAGAACCAAAATATGGTTTAAAAGATGCCTGTGTATTAAGAAACTGAGACGTGGGACTTGCAAACCTCATTTTGGATGAACTACCTTCATTTTGGATGTGTAATGGATGAACGGAAGTTGGGGTCTCTCTTTGAATTGTAGGACTATACTCCATTGTACTGCCTGACTGGCTTGCTTGACTTGCTGGGCTTGCTAGGCTCTCTCTGCTTGTACTTCTTCGGATACATGTATCGAGAATGCCATTAACTGCAACAACATATTGATAGTTGGTGTCAGGTTTTGTTGGAGTTCTTCCTTCCGAAGAACTTGGACTTTCCGAATCATTTAAAGCCACAAGAAATATCCTGAGCTTCTGAGAACTTCCTTCTAAATCATGCTCCTCTGTCATCAACTGAAAATCCTCATCAGAAGCCACAGATACAAGTGCATCAAGGTCTTCACCAGGGAGCTGGTACTTGATTATGTGAGGTTGATTGCATATTCCGGTAGTCTTCCTGACAAGTTCACTATAAGCTAAGTTTCTCCTAACGGATATAATCTTTGTCTCTCCTCCCACATACCTAAGCTTTCCGTCATTTGGTCTTGGCAGTATTCTTCCTCCAAAACTGCAGAGGAACTTTATTTTTTCCGGAAAGGAACCATCTTTGACTCGAGACACACAAGTAGAAGACAGTTTTGAAAAAGAAGATCCTTGGACAGTTGATCCTGTTGGTTTGAAAGCAATTCTGTTACTGTTACTTCCATCGGAGAACATTTCTCGTTGCTGATGAGTATAAGCATTCTCTTTGTTATATCTACTTACAACATAAGAGGAATCCTCATTCACTGCATTTAATCCACATCTTTTGGGAGAAAAATCAGAGAATTCTGTCCCACTAATGGAGTCACCGGTACTTATGCCAAGATGATTATTTTGGGTAGAGTTACTATCCATTACCTTCTGTTTCTGATCTATGTCATAAGCAATTGCTGCTCTTCGAGGTGAAACACCATCCCTAAGAAATATTTCCGAAAATTCCTCTCCTGTCTGTACTGAAACATTAGTTGTACTTCTATTTTTATTGTTCTGTTCATTTGTTGTAACATTATTGGGAACAAAGTTTAACCTTTGCCCTGAAAAACTAGGAGTATCACCCCTCATAATCCAGATGATTTATCTAGTCTGACTTATTTCAGAATCCACTACGATTCAAAAATATGTAGTGTTAGAAGTTTTAAAAATAAATAAATAAAATCTTCAACTAACTGTTCTTTCTAATTCATGTAAATGTTTACAAACTCAATCCAAAAAAAAATGATTATACTAATCAATCATTCAAAGATTCTTCAAAATTCAGACAAGCCAAAAAGATTGGAAGAATTGCAGAGTTTCCCACCACAGCCCATTCACGAATTTCCCTTATTTGCCTTGCAACCCCAAACAAATTTCTCATAGCAGTGCTCTTACAATATAGGGGGTAAAAATATCAAACACCTTTAAGAAAAAAAACCAAAAATCCAGACAAAATTTAATGAGAAAAAAGAAAAGGGAAAAAAAAAAAAAAAAACCTTGAAAATGATCATTAATTTGCATTTTTTAACATCTGCATAATCAGAATTCTAATTGAAACGTTTCGTATATAAAGAAATAAACAGATATCATCAATAAATTGAAATACGAGGAAACAACAATTTCATCCAATTTCCAATGGGAGTACCTACCTCTGTTACAATTTCTGGTTCATGATTTCGACAATGTGGTGGATTTTTTTGTATTTAAACGGCTCGATCTTCAGATTTCCATTCCGAAATATGGTGATGAAATTTTGGATAAAAGGCGAAAAAAGTAAGAAAAAAATGTTTTGCCCATATTTTGAATTTGGGTTTTTGGTTTGAGAGGTCACGGAGAAAAGAGAGAGCAGAAGGCGTTGCATGGCTCTCGGGAGATTTCAAATATGTCTAAGGACGAAAGCATTCTGATAGGAATCTTCGAAAAAACGCGGCAAGTCAGCTTCAGTCCAATCAACTGTCAACCCATTTATGATATTAAAATATAATATATATAATCCAAAAAGTTTAGCTCATAATTTAGTACGTTTAGGATGAATTAGGTTGACGTTAAAGAAAGAAGGCGAAAATCAAACCCGCGCAATGCGTTGTGTTTTGTGTTTTGAAGATCTAGATAGAATTTCAGTTGTTAGCAACCTCACTTATGACGTAAAGATCATGAGTTTGAGACACACTAAATATTATGATTTCTAAAAAAATAATATAATATATATATATATAAATTTTTCTTTATATTTTTAAAATATTTATAAAAACATTCATTTAACAGAAAAAGAAAAAAAAAACTGCATTAATTTAATTGGTACTATTTTATTTTTATTAATATTTTAAATAATATTTATGACTAAGTGTCAAATTATTGACTTTTATAATATTTATAACGCATTTTTCTAGTTGTACTAAGCCAAATATATATATATATATATATATATATATATAATATATACATTCCAACTAGATATGAAATGTATTGTTATGCTCTTTTATTTAAAAAAAAAAATAATGTTAAAAAAAAAAAAAAAGACAATGAGATATAAAGAGTTAAATAAAATTATAGAAAGTAAGGAAATTTGTAATTTTATATATATAAGATATATATATATATATATACATATAATATGTATATCTATGCATATGAGGTTTTTTTTTTTTTTTTGGTAAATGGGTATTTCATTCAGGTGAAGACAGAAAAAAAAGGGAAACAAACAGGAAAAGAAATAACAACAACAAAACAAAGGAATCAAGTTGCCTCTTCCTCCCAAAAATCCAGAGGTAAAGTTTGGAGATCAACTTGTCCACAAAAATCCGAGCGAGACGCCCATCTAGCTAATCTATGCGCAAAAACATTCCCAGATCTGGGTATAAAGCTTAGATTCCAAAAAAGATTACTGCTACACAACTTTCTGCCAAAATCAATACACTGTTTAGCACGCCAATCTTCCCTATCGGTGGCACCCGAGAGTGTGCGGATCACGTTAAGTGCATCCCCTTCTATAGTTACCTTATCCAACTTATGGTTAGAGGCCACCTTCAAAGCTTGGACAGCCGCTTCTGCCTCTGCACAGAAAGCATTATCGGACTGGAAGTGGTTGGTCCAAGCTCCGAGAACGGCTCCACAGTCGTTCCTCAGCACTACCCCCGTATGTGTGATGTTGTTTGCAAACGCAACATCAAAATTCAGCTTGTATTCCCCCCTCGGTGGTGCTTGCCATCTGCAGTTGTCTACTCCACGCCCTTTCATCCCCGGGGGACGTCTTTTACTACATGTTGCTTGCCAATACCTTCTAGCATTATTGTTAACTGTTTTAACAATCTCATCAATGTTGTCCGGGGAGTTCTCCTTCCAGCACTTGTTTCTTGTGAGCCAAATCATCTCCATTGAGACTCCAAGGAAATGTTTCATATGCTCCTTCTCCTTCGTATCTACTGGGATGGGATTGTTATCCCCCAACAACATATTTATCCATTCACGCAGTCCCAGATGTCGAAAGCCTTCCAACTTGATTTGCCATGGAGAGTTCCACCATATCATCCTGGTTGCTGGACATTCAAAAAAGAGGTGATTGAATGATTCGGTCTCATTTCGACAAAGGTAACTGATTGTGGTCTTCACGTTGCAGAAATCCGGCCAGGATGTCCAGTGTGGGTAGAGCTTGTTGAAACACCTTCCAAATGAATAACTTATGTCTCCCATGAAGATCTGACTTCCATAGATTATCCCATTGTCCCCTAGTTGCCTCCAAAGGACCGGAACCAATGGAATTTGTAATCAATTTATAGGATGATTTGACAGTATAGTTCCCTGCCGTGGAGGGGAGCCAAATCAATCGTTCCTGCCCCTCTTCAAGAATGGGGGATTGAGTAATTATGTCACTTATATAGGGAGGGAAGATGGAGTCAATTTTACCTTTGTCCCATTGTGATCCACCTGCTTCCATTAAATGCCTCACAAATTGGATGTGTGGGGGAATGCTCACTTCATCCGGGATTCCGAAGTCGGGTAATTTCGATAACCACGGGTCATTCTTTATATTGACTATAGAGTTGGCACAAACTTGGTAGCACGCTCCCTGTCTCGGCGTTGGGAGGCACTGCTGGATACTACCCCATATCCAGGACACGGCTCTTTCCGTTCCTTGAACATCTAACATCTTCCTCCCTCTCAAGTACCTTGCTTTGATCAATTGAACCCACGACTTGTGATTATCTACACTAACCGCCCAAGCTAGCTTCGTAACTAAAGCTCGGTTAGCTTCCCTCATGCTTCGCACTCCCAGCCCCCCAGCACATTTCGGGGAGCAGATCAAACTCCACGCCTTAGGATAAAAGTGTCTGTTGTCATTGTCCCTGAAACCCCACAAAAAGTCACGACACAACTTGTCCATCATATTTGTCCGAGTTTTTGGAAGCATGAACGTTTGCATTTGAAACATAGGAAGGGATTGCACCACTGACTTAACCAGAACCAATCTGCCTGCCATTGATAGTGCCCTCCGTTTCCAGCCTGACAGTTTATTCTCCATCTTCTCTATTATGTCTTTGAAAGCTGAGGTTTTTGACTTTAGATTGCAGAAGGTATGCCCAAGGAATTTGCCTTTGTGATTGCATTCGGCCATGTGAAGCATGTTTGTGATCTCCTGACGAACTGCTCGAGTGGTATTATTGCTGAAATGAACTACAAATTTGTCCCAATTAATTTGCTGGCCTGACCATTCACAGTATTTGTTCAAACAATCAAAAACTGTTGTAGCCTCCTGGACGGTAGCTTTGGTATAGATCACCAAATCATCTGCATACATTAGGTGAGTTACTCTAGGACTAGATCTTGAAACTTTGATACCACTCAAATTTCCTTCTTCTTCCGCCTTTGTCAAAAGTCTTGAGAGGAGGTCCGAAAATATGGTGAATAAGGCAGGCGAGATGGGATCTCCCTGCCTTATTCCTCTTCCGGGAGCAAAAAATCCATGAGGCGAACCATTGAGTAAAATGGAGAAGCGTGGTGAGGTCACACATTCTGCAATAAGCTCTATGAAGTTGTCATTAAAACCAATTAAAAAGAGGATATGCCAAAGAAATTTCCATTCCACCCTATCGTATGCTTTAGCCAAATCAACTTTAATAGCCATAAACCCCGTCTTACCCCTCTTATTTTTCATATAGAACATGACTTCATGATTTATAATAATATTATCTCCAATAGCTCTATGGGGGATAAAGGCTGATTGTGAAGGATGAACAATTAAATCCAAGTATTCCCTAAGTCTATCCGAGAGAATTTTTGTAATCACCTTAAACACAACATTACACAAAGCAATAGGACGGAATTGTTCAACTTTAAAAGCAGCAATAGATTTGGGTATGAGAGCAATAAAAGTATGATTTAGGGCAGATTTCAGCTTTCCTGTGATGAAAAATTGTTGGATCTCGGATGTGTGACCTCCCCCCCTATCGGCCGGTATGTTTTGTAGAAAACCACGCTGAATCCGTCTGGTCCTGGACTTTTAAGGTTCCCCATTTGAGCTATGGCTTTACTGATTTCCCCACTGGTCGGAACAATAGTTAACCTTGCATTCATCTCCTCTGTAATACATGAGTTGATCAGTCCGTGTAACCCGGGGGGAAAGATAGGATTGACCGACTCAAACAGCTTCTGAAAATAGGTCTCAAATTCCTGCCCGATGCTTTCCCTAGTGGTAATCCAAATGTTACTAGAATTCAGAATTCTGGTTATGGAGTTATATCGTCGGTGGATTATGGTTGACAGATGGAAGTAGTGAGTGTTGGCATCCCCCTCTTCTATCCATCGAGATTTCGCCTTATCTTTCCATAAGAGTTCCTCCCTCTTCAATACCTCATTTAGATCACTCTGAATGGCTGCTTCGCATTTAAGACTGTGGAATCTTGCGGTTGTGATTGAATATCTTTGATCATCTCCTTCAACTGATTTATCCGCCTTTGAACATTACCAAAAGTTTCCTTATTCCACCTCTTGAGGTCTTTCTTGGTGTTCTTGAGTCTTGCCAAAAATGAAGAAGACCTGTTCCAAGCCCGACTAATGATACAACCAGTAGTTGGGTGTGTGATCCACATTGATTCAAAGCGAAATGGTCTCGGGGGAGACCCTTGAACAGTTTCCAAACTAAATAAGAGAGGCTTATGATCGGATTGCACCGCCTGAAGGTGTGTAATTGTGGCTTCCGGATAATGAAATTTCCATGTTGAGTTTGCAAACCCTCTGTCCAATCTTTCCTGCACGTTGGCCGCCCCACATCGCCGATTATTCCAAGTGAATGGGAAACCAATGAAACCCAGGTCAATAAGGGCATTTGAATCCACAAAAATTCTGAACAAATTCCTGCTGGAGCTGGCTATCGTTCCGCACCCCATCTTGTCTTCATTTGATAAAATCATATTAAAATCCCCCATCAAAGCCCAATCACCCTGAAAAGCATTGCCCACCTCTTGCAGAGAATCTAAAAACTCAGCCCTCCGTGAAGGAATTGGTGGCCCATAAACTAGGGAGAGTTGCCATGGATCAGTATGATTATCCCTAAAAATCGGGCAGTTGATCATAAAATCCGTCGAGAGAGTCACTTGTAGATCAACACTACTATCCCATAAAAGCAGCAGACCTCCGGCTTTGCCCTTTGCTACAACTGCTTCAAATTTATCAAAACCCAAAATATTGGAAATTTTCTTGAAGTTTTCCATGTTACTACATTTAGTCTCAGACAGAAAAATAAATTTTGGTCTATGTGAGGAGTTTAACTCCTTGAGACAGCGAATTGTCGCAGGGTGACCAATCCCCCGATAATTCCAAACAATCCCGATCATTGGGAGGTGGGGGGCGTGCTTAGGCCCGCCTCCTCGGCCAAAGACATGTCCTCCACCTCTGTGATACCCAGAGGATTCACAGTACCCCTCCTCCCTTGCTCTCTAGCTAGCCGTTTGACATGAATAAACCGTCTACGTACAACCGCCACTTTCTCAACCTCCATAATTTCAACTGAAACTTGTGATGAGCTTTCCTCTTGGGTTTTCTTCGGTGATGACTGCACATGCATGAGCGCAAAACATTGGTTGATATCTTCAAATTCATGTTTACTCTTCTTTGCGAAGTGTCTTCAATTTCCAGTTTCCGTTTAGGGCAGAAGTTTGGTATAACTTCCGATTCAAGATTGAGAGGGTATTTTTGAAATACCTTTGGGGAATGCAGGTGTTGTTCCGGAATATAGGTTTTTGCTAGTCGATCAAAGTGTGTAGGTGAATAAAGATTGTTTTGGTCAACCATGACTTCTCCGTGTGTGGGGGAGCTTTGGACTGATTGGTGGAAAATAGGGAAATGGTCCTCCAATGGTGGGGCCTGTATAGTTGTTTGACTCTCGGAAGTCGAGGGTGAATCAAAGGCTTGGGATTAGCCACGAGATAAGAGTTGTTGGGGCCAAAATTTGAAATATTTTGGAGCGGGAGGCGGGAAACCTTTGTCAACTGTGTTGTACTTTCGGGCGCAGCCTTTGGAAAATGAGCCGAAAAGGTGGTTTTTTCGACGAACTAGCTCTCGATTTGTGCGGGGTCTTTGACATCTCCCTGAAAGCTAACTCCGGTTTATCTCCAACCGAGAAGCTTGGTCTTCTGACTGGTGAGGATGTACCATTACCAGAAAATTGTGTCTTCATCCATGGTCCATAGGGACTGGGATCTTCCGTCGTTCTGTTGAGGCAATCTGATGGCACTGGGCATGCGGTTTCAGAATGGTCCATTCTCCCACATCTAAAACATAGATCAGAGACTCGCTCAAACTTGAAAGAGACCCACAAGCGGGAGCCATCTTCTCTCTTGATATAACAGCCCGGGCAGAGTGGCTGAGATGAATCTACCAAAACTTTAATCCTTACAAACTTTTTGGCCTTACAAATCTCATCTTCATCTTCACAGAAAGTTAAAATCCCAATACAGTTACTAAGTTTTTGTATGTTGGTGCTGTTCATCCGGTTAGGCGGTAGATTGTGGATCTGAACCCATAGTTCTATCTTCATAAAATCTATTTCTTCAAGGGTCAGACTAGGATTCCAGGTCTGTAGGTTGAGGAGAGCCCCCTTCACCGACCAGGGCCCCGAACGCAAGATTCTGTCTCTGTCATCCTTACGCTTGAAGTGGCATATAATAGTATGTTGATCGAAGGTCTTGATATTCACATTTGGTCCAAGATTCCAGGAAGCATTTAAAATTGAGATGGTTGCTTTCTGGTTAATGGGTTTTTGGGTTATTAACTTCCCTACTAAAGAGAGGTCGGTCTGCTCAGGTTCGTTGAAAGAAAGGTCCAAGCATTGATGATGTTCCATAGTAGAGAATGTTCAGTAAAGAAAGAGAGATAGGAGGGTGAGGAGAGTTAATGCAGTAGGCCAAACCGAAACAAAGTTCAGCAGAGAGGCTTCTCTTTAGAGAGAAGGGAGAGCGTTTCAATCCCTAGAGAGAGAAACGACTATCTATGCATATGAGGTTGGTAAATGGTAGAAGTTGCAAATTTGATCTTAAAAATTTTAAATCAGAACATACTTAATTATTTTTAATAAAATCTAAGTTTGCTTAATTTTTAATAAAATATCTACAAATGACATTAATATATAGAGAGAGAAACAGAAAACATTAATATTTTTTACTACCTTCCAAAACAAAAATGCTTATTATCATTTTCTTTTTAATATCCCTATTTGGTCATAATATTTTTAAACATTGAAAATAATATATATTAAATTGTATTTATATATATTTGCATAATTATAAACATTAAATTCCTCTATTTAATATTAGTTATTTTCAAAGATAAATTTTTAAAAATGATTTCTATTTATTTTTTATATTTGAATAATAGAACAAAATTTAAGTACAAGAATATAATATATATTAAAAATTTTCAAAATAGAAAATATATAAGTTTATATCTTTCTTGTAATTTTTGTGATTGTTAAGTTTATTTATTCTATCCTTTCATGTTATTTTTAGACCTTTTTTTAAAAAAAAAATTAATCTTTTGATATTTTTCAATTATTTATTCTACTTAGTAAATTTTACATTTTTGTATCACAATTTTATTTTTTTCAATTTGAATTATTTTGTAGGGAACATATCTCAAAAATTATTTTAAAATTCTTTTCCAACAAAAATTTTCAAATTTTTATAAATATAAATCTAAAAAGGTATTATATTCATCTTTATATAAAGAAATATTATCTTTTAAGTTTAGAGATTTTTTAAATAAAATATTATTATTTTATTTTATTAATTAATAAGTAATATTTTATTAACCAGTTGAAATTCCCAAGAGGGATTCCCCTTGAGGGCTACACATAAGTAACATCCACTTCTCATCCAGTCGCATTTCCTGGATGTTGTAAGTGTATGAGTCCACTTATGATGTGGCTTCAAGTCCTCTTGTGTTTTTCTTCGATTTGATTATCCTCAAAATTTAATTATAAAAAAAAATAAAAAATTAATCTTTTTTTTTTATTTTTTAATCTCAAGCTCCAAATTTTTAAAAAATAAAATATTAATGGATGAAAAATATTCATTTTTAAATTAAATATTTTATTTATATTTTATTATTAATTTGTTTATCTTTTAAATAAATTAATTATTATATAGATTATCATTTTTATTAAATAATAATAGTTTTTTTTTTTTGATGATGTCCGATTTTTACTGAACTAATCCAACACCTGGAATCTTACATTATGATTGAAATGAGGTGTCAAACTCCCGCCCTTTAGGCAAGGCAAAGAGTATTTGGGGACAACCTTACTGCCAACTTGACAACAAACACTTACAAAATAAGAGTTTTTACATCAAAGTCTTATCCCTATTTGAATATATAGAATCAAATCTTATCTAAGAAAATAAATTAGATATTTTTTATTTATTGAAAATAATAAATAATTTGGTAGCTAAAAATACTAAAAAAATAAATAACAAAAACGCTGAAAACAATTTTCGCAACCCCCGAACGCCGCTCCGATCCCTGGTCGTAGTTATAACCAGAAAGCAACCGCCGGGCGCACACATGATGAATACTCCATCTGGATCCACAGTCGTAGCAGAACTCATCATTACACCTACATATAATATGTTTGCAACCAGCAACCTTCTCAACGTGAATTTTGCAATTAGGGCATTTCTGCCAGTTCCTCTTCCCAACGAGTGAATTGAACATTAATTCGTCTCTGTCACCGCCGCCACTCATCGCTTTGAACTCACGGCAATTAAAATTCTCATGCCAAGGCACGCGGCACTGTGCGCAGAACAATCTTTTGCACTCCGGACAATCTGTCTTTTCTATGGTTTCTCCTGGACAAATTATCATCAAGGATGAGCAATTATGGAAAGGACAGAACAATTTTTCAGATTCCGGAATAGAGGACTCGCACAAAAACCTGTCCCATCGGTTCAGTACCCCTTCGGAGATCATTCGCCGGCACCGGTTGTCGTAATCGAGTGCCGCTCCGCAATTTGGGGATGGACAGGTAATCGATTTCTCGTTTTCTTTCATCCTCGTCTCTATGTACTTGCTTGTGCATTCGTAACAAAATGAATGTCTACAGCTTTTATTTGTATACATTTCTCTGTTTTTTCTGTTCTCCAAGCAAATCTCACAGAAGCTCTGTCCTTGAGTAATAAACTGATCAGAAAACATACAGAGTCAAAATTCATCGGGAAAAAACGGTTGGACTAAACACAAACAACAACCAAAAAAAAAAAAACAAGAGAGGAATTTCTCAACATCTAATATAAGTACCGGATTTATCTTCTCCTTGATCTTCCCAAGGGTAGCATAGCAAACAGAGAATAACAATCTGAAATAGCCATAAAAATACATGATATTGTGTAAGAAAGGAACATACGGATGGATTGTGTTAAGCATGATTTTGTTCTGAGGAATTAATAAGAAGGTTTGATTGAAGTTTGCTTGTTTGTTTGCTTCCTTCCTATTACTACTATTGCTACTGTGGGAGAATATAAATAGCCTTTTCTTCAACAACTGTGTTTTTAAGTAAATGACCTTGTAAATAATAAACCCTTATTGTATAAAAATGTATCAATCATTTTTTAGTAGAGGATTAGGTTTTCTTGAAATTTTGAAAATTTTGAAATTTAAAGAGTTTTTATCCAAAAAAAATTTCGAAAAATGTGTGTTTCTAATATATGAATGATCTATTTTGTCTAAGGTAAATTTTTAACTTTAAAAAATTTATATGTTTATTTTATCAAAATAGACTCTCAAATTTTTACTTTAAAAAAAAAAAAAAATTTTAAATAATCAGATTTTACTTTGACAAAATATACATTTTTCATTTTTGGGTAAAACCCTAAAAAATTAATCATATTTTGAGAAATTTTCTAAAAAAAAAATCCTAACAAAATTATCACACATTGAGTTAGGGCAGGAGGACCAAGTAGAGGATTAGATTAAATATTTTATATAAAAAAGGTTAATATTTTAATTTTTAAAAAATACCATGCAAGTTTGTTTCAAATTCAAAAGGAAAAAAAGTGATAGTAGGAATCAATCTTGATTGGTTCAGTGATGCATGAAGTTGAGCTTAGTAGGGGAACCACGGTTCGATCCCCATAACCGTGATTGTGAGGAATTTAAAACCGTAATCTCCGAACCCACTTCAATTCGGATTAGTTGATCCGTGTGGATTTGGATACTTGGATCCTTATAGAAAAAAGGAAAAAAAAAAAGTGATAGTAGGTAAGATTTTTTAGCTTCAATACATTTTGAGTCCAAAAAGAGAGAATTAGTCATAGTAAGAAGTAAATATTGCATTATTGTTGTTTTCTTTTTCCAATGATTAAAAGGATTATCATATATATTTCTGTCTATTGGAAAAATTTGATTGTGACACTTGTTATAAGTAATATAAGAATTAAAATTCTTTTTGAACAAAAGTTTTTAAGCTTTACAAATATAAACCTATAAAAGGATTATATAAACAACCAATTTCTTTAAGTTTAAACATTTTTTTTTTAAAATAAAATATTATTTTTTTTATTTATTCTATTAATTAATAATGAACAATATTGAGAAATCAACATCCGTTAATTAGTAGCAATTTCATTTATGAGATAATAAATTCAAAACACAAGTAAAAATGAAAATGCCTCAAATTTTCAAAAAAAAAAAAACACAAAAAAAAAAACACTTTTAACTCAAATGAAAGAATTTTGATTTCTTTACCCAAAATCTAAAAGATAATAAACATTTTATCAATGGAAGACATTACTAGAGATTGAAAGAATATATTAAAAAAAATATAATTATTTAGGCACCAGGTATACTAAATTGATTATTAACTATAGAAGAACACATTTAAACTAAATTAATATTAAAACTAATCATTGTTTGAGCTAAATTGCAAGAGAAAACTGACCTAAATATTAAACAACTACATACATATTAAAAGTTTGAACCCGAATCTCACTTAAAGCAAGAAATTCTTACCAGCTCACTAATGACTGAAGTTAAAATCTTTTTACCTTAAAGGTCCTGAAAGCCACTACACGGCTCTGACCCTCCAACAAATTTTTTAATATGAAAAAACAAGAAGAAGAAGAATTATGAATAACAGACAGAAAGAAAAAGCCTCCAAGCTTTGTTTTAAGTTTAAAGAAAAGAAACAGCATTTAGTACTTCAGACCACTAAACCAAATAAATAAAAACCTCTTCAGATCCACACCCAAATCATCATGTTCCAAACTTTCAAACAAGAAAAAAAAAACATCCTTAAATCTGTGAAGAATGATGTTGAAGAAAAGCTCAAACCATATCTTCATTCTACAATGTTTGAATAACATAAATATGCCCACCAAATCATCATTTATATATTCTTTCACTGTTTGTCGCGTCTCGTATAGATCTACCTATAAGTGTCCTGACGCTTTGGTTTGGTTTGGACAACAGATTCAATCTTCTCTAGCACAGCAGGTGTGAGCATTGGAATGACATCAATGGCTTTCATGTTCTCCTTAATCTGTGGAAGATAATGACACATGAAAACTTCTAGTGAAAAAATATGAAATTTGCGAGCAAACATGATCAATTATTAGATGCATGCACGACGCAAACCAAACAACCTTGAGAAGATTGACAAGATTTTTGGGACGAGAAGAGTGCACCAAGAAAAAAAGGCAAATGAATATTTAGAAAAACATAACTCTGGATGTAGTAAGCTTTACTAAATCAAACTGACCTGATACTCTTTGGTGGCACCAGTAATAACTGATGAAACGTTCGGATTAGATGCACACCAAGCAATTGCAAGTTGAGGTAAGGAAACATCGAGCTCTTTTGCAATTGGTTTCAATCCATCCACTTTCCTCAGGACATCTTCAACCAATGATCTAGATGCAAGATTCTGCAAAAATTCATGTTCTCCGAGCTTAGATTACATGAGAAAGGGGTGGCTAAAATTTACATTCATAAGTAAACATGTCAAACTAGAAAGCGATCTTAACCCAAAGAGATATATATAATAACACTGAATACTAACTCACTCAACCTAAATTACTTGTAAAGTAATCTCCTAATATATATATATATATATATACATTCACCATATTTTATCAGCATTTAGTGCAGAAATATACTACATGAACAGCTAGATCTTGCTATATATCTGCAGAAGATCGGAACTCTAAATCCAATCCAGATTCAGGACAGAAATTAGTACACTGTATATATTCCCGCTCAATTACACTTTCCATTTTCAGTTAATCCATAATTGACACTAAGAACATAAATATCAGAAATGTACGATACCGAATGAATATCAGAAACTGGAAACTTTTACAAGGAATAAAGGATATTCAAACTCATATGACATCAACAGTTATCAAATCAAGTACTCCTAACTTCCAGAAGAATCCCTCCTTTTTCTTAGATTTTTCTCCATCAGGTATGGATAACACTTACCAGAAAGGTCCTAGGAAGAAATCTTATAAAGAGAATTAATATCTAAATTCATGCACATAGAAGAACTACACTGGAAACCAAAACAGCCTCTGAGATTCAAGGCCTTCCATTATAAATACATACATATATATAATAATAGCAAGCTCGATCAGACCAAAAGAACAAAAGCAAACTGCACATACTAATAGCAGAGACCTTCCAAATGATTTGGGCCAAAATGGGGAGAATGTGGATGTATCATTAAGTACTAAACCTTGTAGTTCTCCAATGCAAATCGAGAATCAGCTGGAGGAGGAGAGCCCAGACTGTACTTTCCAGATAGAACACCAGATGCAAGAGGACTCCATGTGGTAAGACCAATACCATAATTAGTATATAAGGGCATATACTCACTCTCTACCTGCAGCAGTTCAGAAGTTCAGGGTTAATATTCACCGAAAATGTACAATACAAAAGATTTGTGACTATCAAAGCCACAACGCAACAAAAAGCATCGTTTCAAATGTGATAAACTATTACATAACAGTTTCAAATGTGGCAAATTTTTTTATTTTTGACCATCTATAAATCAAGTTCACAGGGACAATAATCGAGGATCATAAAGTAAATGAACAACTCCTCTAAAGCCAATAAAGATAGAGGATATAGCCATATTGAGGCCTCATATAAAAAGATAAGAACCTTTTCCAACAAATTTTGCAAGGTATGTAATGAATTAACTCACAAGAACCACACTGCCATAGAAAATCATGAAGACCAAGCATGGGAGAGAAAAGATAAATGAGAGCAAATGTAGAGAATATTATAAAAGGTGGTAAAAAAATATGCTTCAAAAGCTAAAATATCAACTTGAAATGCTCCAGAAGAAGGCAACTTCCATGGGTCTCAGTAAGCCAGCTCTTGATTCATAAAACCGATGAAAGTTTCAGAAATAATTCTGCTTTAGCAGTTTTAAAAGCTTTTTTGGCGTTAAATAAGTAATTTGCAATTCTATAAGTCATTGTGCAGTTTATCCTGTTGTGTCTGGTTGAGAAACTTTGACATGATTATAACAGGATTGGATTATGTTGACATGGAATGGCAAATCAAACCAGATCAGCAAGGAGATCTAATCAAAGCCAAAGAATGATAGTAAAAATTCTTGAATCAAAGAAAAAACTTTTTGATGCAAAACCAACCAATCATTGCCTCAATCATTCACCACTTTTGCAAAAAAAAATGCACCAGAAAGAATTTGATCTTTACCACTCACATAGTCTAATAAAGTAATACCTGCAGGAAATCATTCTCCCTCAAAAGTTAGATCATCCAATCCAACATCTCTTAAGGGACGAAGATATATATATATATATATATATATATATATATATAAAATGAAATTTGAAGAGAAGAAACCAATATTAGTGGTATACTCTAAACCACAACAAATATATACACTACTTAAAAGAAACAGTCCTTCATTAAGAAACAGTCCACTGCCATTTCTACTAGATTCAAATCATTTTTTCTTGAAAGAAAGAACCATTTCTGATTAAGACACACAACATATTAGAGAGAACAAAATCAATAAATAAACAAATTAAAGATCAAGACTTTGCTTCATCATTCAGTTACCTTATGCCTGTTTAGCAGATTGTACTCAGGCTGTTCAACAATGGGACCAACAAGATCTAATCTTTGAGCAGCAGCCCAAGCTTCAGTGATCTGCTGAGCAGACCACTCACTAGTTCCCCAATAATAAGCCCAGCCCTTATCAATCACATAGTTCATAGCCCTAACAGTTTCTTCAATGGGGGTGCTGACATCTGGCCTATGACAGTAAATGACATCAACATACTCCATATCCAATCTCTTCAAAGAAGCCTTAGTCCCTTCAATTATATGCTTTCTAGACAACCCTTTATCATTAGGACCAGGACCTCCCCAAAAAATCTTGGTAGAGATCACAACATCACTTCTCTTCCACCCAAGTTCCCTAATAGCTTGACCCATGATTTCTTCAGCCCTACCATTGGCATAAACCTCGGCGTTGTCGAAAAAATTCACACCATTGTCACGGCAGCATTGAAGGATACTTTTAGCTTCTTTAACATCAAGTTGGTTCCCAAAAGTGACCCAAGCGCCAAATGACAGTTGAGAGACCTTCAATCCTGATCTCCCCAAGTTCTTGTACTGCATCTTTGCAAAAAATTTTTTTTTTTTTTTTTTTTCAATAATCAATCAAGATTGAAATGGGATTTTTTTATGGGTTCTGATTTTCTTGAGAAATGGAGCAATGGAGAGATCTTTGTAGAAGGTGTGAGAAAAAGGGTGAATGTGTGAGCCAAAAAAAAAGGTGAGGCAAAGTTGTCAACTTTTATGAATGGCTCCAAGTCTCCAAACAAGGTAAGTATTCAGGGACACTTGTTACCTATAAGTTGTCAAATTTGAACTTTTCTTTTCCAATTATTTTCATTACATTACTGAAAATATCCTAAACATTAAACTCCATTTGGACCATTTTTTTTTAATTATTATTACAAAAAATTAAGATATAATTTAATACTTCACACATATATATATATATAAAAAAAATTATTTGATTTAGTCTTTTAAATTATTTATATTTTTTAAATTGATTTAAATATTTTATTTTAGATTAATTAATTCAATATGTTTAAGAGAGTGACAATTATATATTATTACAAAATTGTACTAAAATATGATGAAAGTTTTTCTTAAAAATATTTTTATTATGAATGTTATAATAATTTGAATAAAAGCAGCACTCTGTTGAAAAAAAAAATGTTGAATTTCCTCTAATTTCCATACCTAATTTAGTTAAATTACCTTGTTTATGTTAAAGATTCCTTAAAATTTAATTTTTTTACTATAAAAGGAAAAAAATGTTATCTCATAATCTAAAGAAGAGAGATAATGGAATTGTAATCTTGACGTATAAGTAAAGCATTTCTTCAGATACCCAAAAAAACGTTTGGTTTAACACACGAATCATTTCCCTAACAAATTCATTTCCAGTCTCTTTCTCCCCGCTGATTGAATTCTGCCGAGATCTGAATCCGATTCATCGAATTTGTGGATACAGATATCTGTTTCTGTAAGTTGAGACGATCAAATGGCAGCTGTTTCAGTACATCAGTTTGCTCAGTGTATCACTTGCCATGCTTGGAGTCCCGACCATTCAAGTACATACTTCTAACCTATTTCCTGTAAACCTTTTTTTTTTTTTTTTTTTTATTAATTTATCTAGTTTTGAAATAAATACATTTTGAATTGATAATTTTGATTAATGTTATTTCGAGCTTTTGGTCTCTTTTAGTTCCCGAATGGCTGTAATCTGTTGTTTATACCGTCAATTTCGAATCTCATTTTGTGTATTTTGTACATTTGAGCTGATTATGCAAGTTAGGGTTCTCTGTAGCTCTTTTATGCTTTGCATTGAGTATTATTTTGATACTTAGGTGTTAGAAAGTTAGATAATTTGATGTTTAATACTTCTAACCTATTTCCTGTAAACCTTTTTTTTCTGATTAATTTATCTAGTTTTGAAATAAATACATTTTGAATTGATAATTTTGATTAATGTTATTTCGAGCTTTTGGTCTCTTTTAGTTCCCGAATGGCTGTAATATGTTGTTTATACCGTCAATTTCAAATCTCATTTTGTGTATTTTGTACATTTGAGCTGATTATGCAAGTTAGGGTTCTCTGTAGCTCTTTTATGCTTTGAATTGAGTATTATTTTGATACTTAGGTGTTAGAAAGTTAGATAATATGATGTTTAATACTTCATATTCTTGAACGGCCAAAGGCTGGATCTTTTTACACATAAGGGACGTTTGTCATGGATTTGATTGATGAAAAGATCATTTAATCCTAGGATTAAATCTGCTTACACAGTTCTTACTGGACTTGCCATGTTGTGGTTGGTTTGGTTGGGTACATTGTTTTTTGAAATGGCAATACTTCTGGATATGATCAGAGTTATAGATAACCAGTTCTTTGGATAATGTAGTGTTGGCTTGTACCTATAATTAGTTCATGAGCTTTCATCATTTTGCATTTTGAGAATTTTGCTGATGTGTGTCTAATGTGTTTGTAGTGATTGCGTTTTCTCCAAACAATAGTGAAGTACATATCTATAGGCAATCAGAAGAGGACAAGTGGGAAAAAGTCCATGTTCTTCAGAAAGTAAGTTTGGAGGTCTTCTTGTTTCTTGCATTTGGTAGCAATATATATATATGTATATTTTTTCTCATTTTCCATGATTTAGTTTATTTAAGAGGGAATCGTTTATTTTGCTTCAATTTTCTTTCAAGAATTCTTGTTGCTCTGTCTTTGTGATTGTTGGTCTCTTTACTTGGGATGTGCTTGGGCACTATCTTGATTTATGTTTTTGGTTAATCACTGGGCTTCAGATTCTTAGTAGTTTTACTTTTAGTTTCACTCTGCAACAAGATTTAGTTATCTGAGGTTTGGCATGTATTTAGCATTACATAATTTGTTTTTGTGAATGCAATTCTGATCAATTTAGTTTATGTACTTGTTCTCTACCTTGTTTAGTGGGTTCTTACTAACTATTTTATTCATCCTATTCCTCTTGTCTCACAGCATGATCAAATTATTTCTGGTATAGACTGGAGTACAAAGTCAAACAAAATTGTTACTGTATCTCATGATCGAAATTCGTGAGTGATCATCCTGCAACATTGCATAGCATCTTCTTCATGTTGAATTTATTTGGGGTTTCCTCTGGTGAATATATATATTTTTTTCTTCATTGTAGATATGTTTGGAACCAAGAGAACACAGAATGGGTACCCACTCTTGTTATCCTTCGGCTAAACAGAGCAGCACTTTGTGTACAGTGGAGTCCAAAAGGTATTGAAATCAGGCTTATGGCTCTTAAAAACATTGTGATTGATGTTGTTTCCTTCCTTTGGATTCTGTTTCTACTCTTTGAATCTGATTGTTGCTAGCTTGATACACTTACTGAAACTCTTATGAATGAATTGATCATCTATCTTGCCTTGCATAATTATTGACATGTTTAAGTTTTTCTTATACTGTCACATATTTAGAGACATTCAGAAACCTTGATCATTCTGGATTCTTCCAAGAAACACAATATTTTAAAGTTTAATGAATATTAAAGCATTTTTGTTTCTGTTGCTTCTGTTCCAGAACTTGTATACACTGTTCAATTTCTCATTTAGTTCTTTTGCATTACATCTTCGCTGCTTAATGTAATAAACAGTGAATTGTTGTTTTTGTTCTTGTAGTAGTTGTTGTTTTTCTCACATTGTTTTGTTTTCTTCTTCCAGAAAACAAGTTTGCTGTTGGAAGTGGTGCTAAAACTGTATGTGTATGCTACTATGAACAGGAGAATAACTGGTAATGGGTCTTACTGTATTCTCTTCCTTTCAGTTATAAAAATGATTTTTTTTTTCTTTTCTTTTTGTTTTTAAAGTGTTAACATAATCATTCCTATGCTTTTTAAGTCCATCTTAGCGACTTTGTCATTTTGATTGTTGTTTTGCAGAGTAGTTGATGAGAAAATATTAGTGCATATGTTTTTTGTCCTAGTGCTGCATTATGTTGTAGTTTTACCTCTGATAAGCTGAGGTTTGTATTTAGGGATCACATAAAAATAGATTACATCTTGTATGCTTTTTGTTCCAGGTGGGTGAGTAAGCTTATCAGGAAGAGGCATGATTCTTCTGTGACTAGTGTAGCCTGGCATCCTAATAACGTGAGTTTTTTAGTTGATTGTCATTCTGCATCTTTGCATTCTCTGTATTGATCTAGCTTGTGTAGTGGAAGGGTGTTCATATCACATTTCAGCTCATTCACCTTTTAACTGTTTTATAAGTTTGGAGTGTATAAAATTAATGAAAAGGAAGTAAAGTAAATGGTTTATACAATAGCCAACTTGTTAAACAAAATATTTTATTTAGGCCAATGTACCTATCACTATAAGAATACAGGTTATGGTTCATGCTCAAGGGATTACATTGTGAATATAAAATCTCAAAGTTGTGACGAATAAATAAGTTGATAATATGTGTAAGCTCTTTAATCTTGAAGTTGATTGCTTTCTTTGTTACTAGTAAATGTGCACTTAAGTTGCACAATGGTAATTTTTAATGTGTAAAACTATTCAATTTGGTCCCTAAACTATTTATAATCAGTCACGTTGGTCATTTCTCTTTATCCTCAATTAATGGTAAAAAAATGCATATGCGAGTTTCACTTGATCAATTAATTAGGGATAAAACAGAAATTCAAGATTTTTCACTAATATTATGACACGCATGGCCCCTAACAAGAAAAGAGGAATTATGAGGTAGCAGATCATGTGCATCTCAAGTTAATTCACATAAAAATGACTCAAAACAAGAAAAAAAAAAAAAAGAGCCTAGAAATGTCCTAAAAAGATCTAAAATAGACACCTAACAATAATGGTGTAGTTAGATATCTACTTTGTACACTATATCATACATTATCGCGAGGTAATCAATGTCTCACATTGTTCCATTTTGCATTTTTTAGTTAACTGGAACATATATATAATGTATAATTTATATAGGTATATATTTGGATCATATGTTTTATGTATGCATATCTGGTTTATTATAGATCTTCCTAGCAACAACATCAACTGATGGAAAATTGAGAGTGTTTTCTACATTCATTAAAGGTGTTGACATAAGGTACCTTCTGTAAAGTCGTATTCTTATTTACAACCCAAATCACTGCTCCCAGAATATTCATTGATATTTCGGAACTGCTTGTTGTCAGGGACTCAGGAAAGCCTTCAGATTCTAAATTTGGGGAGGTTATATCTCTAATACTTACATCTTCAGTTTTGATTCTGTAGTTCTTTGTTTTTTTTTTTTTTTTTTAAATCTTTTGTGTATATAAAGCACTGCCAAGGAACATAAGAATAGACACTTGTCCTACGTAACTTGCACCAGGAATCATAACAGCAATAATGCTGTGTATGCATTGAAGAATTTGTTTGATTCAGTTAGGATATCTTCTTTGGATTGTGCTACCTGGAATAGACATAATTAATTATGTTCCAGGACTAAATCCTAACTTTTACCCTCTCTATATGCTGGAGCAGCAAATTATTCAACTTGACCTCTCATATTGCTGGGCATTTGGCGTTAAATGGTCACCAAGTGGCAATACCTTGGCTTATGTAGGTGAGAAGTTTCTCTTTTTAATATCCTAGAGATCTTTTTTTTACTAGTGTATGTTATTTGATAGAAGCAAACTTACCAGCACTGCTAATTAGTGAGTGATATGATTTCTTAGTAGTTGTCGATGAAATCAAGTTGACACCATTAATATTTCCCTAATAAATCTGATTAATGATTGTCTTGCAAACAAGCTTGCACTTCCTTCCTCTTTTACTGTCTGAATTCTTTTACCAAATCTAGCCTCTTTTACTTCACCTTTCTCAGCAGTTGCTGACACATGCTACTAATCTTTAACCTTAGTTGTAGTTGACTCAGTGTATTTCAACTTTAAGATGATTGTAATAGTTGGAAGTGCAAGATATTCTTTACATGTTTATCGTATCCAGTTACTTATTTCTTTTTGGAGGGATTTCTCAGGTCATAACTCAATGATCTACTTCGTTGATGAAGTTGGCCCCTCGCCTTTAGCTCAAAGTGTTGCATTCCGTGATTTGCCTCTCCGTGATGTGGGTCAGAAACCATTCTCTGGCATTTTAGTGATATTTTTTGGGTTTTTCTTGCTATATTGAAAGATTATTGACCTACATAACCGCATCACTATCAGGTTTTATATGTTTCTGAAAGAGTGCTCATTGGTGTCGGATTTGATTGCAAGCCCATGATTTTTGTTGCAGATGAAAGAGGACTGTGGTATGTTGCTCATGCTAGTCTGCTTTTGTCATTTTCTTGTTATTTTTACCCATCCTACAACTGTGTTGTCTAGTCCCTATCAACTGACATCATTAGCCAATATTGTATTTATCTGCTGCTAAGGTTGTTTCTCACAAATTCAGAAAACTACCAAGTAGGCTATGTATTATAAGATAAAGAAGCCTTACCATTTTTTCCATTTTTTGTACTAACTACTATATTAGAACATCTGCTCCCAACAGAAACAGTGGTCATAAATTCTGAAACTTTCTTTTTTCCTGATAAAAATAAATTCTGAAACTATATAAACTTTCAAAATTCGCTTGGCTAAACATAGATTCTGAATACACGTGAAAACAATTAGTGTTCATTCATGTAGAGTGCATACATTTTTTATCATATTTTAACTTATGCAAAGGAATTTGCTTTTAACCAAATTTTTGGGTTGTCATTTATATATTATTAGAAAGTATGGAAGACTAGATACTAATAGTGTGGTTAGTGAAACTGTGTGGTGATTTTGGGGCTTGGAGTTCATTCAAAGGTCTTGGTTATGATAATTTCCGAAGCCTTCTATTTGCTCTTTCGGATAGAAAAAAGAAATCATGCCTTTAGTCCCTGAGTATTCACTTGCACAAGGTCATGCTTCAAATTGAGCCCAGAAAATTGCTGTCATCATTATTAAAATATTTCTGTGTGCTAGGAAAAGTATTGCAAACTGTTCAGTTGTTTAATTTGTTGCATAATTTAGTTACTGATAGTTATTAAATTTTGTTCAGGAGTTTCTTGAGATATCTCAGCGGAAGAACAGAAATATCAAATCCAAAATCTGGTTCACAGGTACTTACTATTTAAAATCTTTTTCTAATATTTCATACATTTAATTACTGATTTTCCATGCTAAATATGAACAATGAAAGGAGTAATTAAATGGATGATGAAAATATAAAATCCTAAAACCATATATGCAAAGTATTTAACCAAGAAAAACACCCCAACATTATTGTAGGAGATTTGGTGGATAGAAGAATTTTGTGAATAATTTTGCCAAATAATTTACTAGAGTGGAACTATTTGAATCAGCCATTCTGAATTTTTAAAAATGTTTTTTTCTTTTATTTCTGATGCATGTTTTGGAAAATTAGCCTATTATTAAGTACCTTATGTTTTAGCAATTTGTAGTTTAGATTCCTAATTAGTTTTTTATACTTTGTTGATCATGAAAATTTTAAGACGAATATGTCGTAGAGATCCTTTAGATTACTTTTTCAGCCATTTTCCGTCTGATTTGGAGTTATAAAAGTGACCCTAAGGACCTCCTATTAGGGATCTAAATAGTGAATTCTTAAAATATAGGAACTAAATAGCATTTTTTTCCTTCTTATGTTTTTATGATATAATGTGATCCAGTGTAAGAATATTTTACAAATTTACTTTGAATTTTTTTTTAATACAGTTTTCTGAAGCATTCGGGAAATTCTATAGCCAATCAAAGCACGGAGTGGGTAACAATAGCGTTGAACCTTCAAAATTGCGTGGAGGTGTTCATGAAAACTGCATCAGGTACTGATTACACCCGTTTTCAACATTCTTTCACTAATATCTTGCATCAAAAGCACAAGAATATGAGATATATCTCTGTTTTCTTTTGATTATAGCTGTATTATGCCCCTAAAGAAAGCCGGGGATGCTATGGTTACTCGCTTCAGCACTTCAGGTCAGTCATTCATCTCCCCTCACATTTTTTTTTTCCCTTCTTCTTAAACACCCCCACCCCCAAAAAAAAAAAAAAAAAAAAAAAAAAACTTCCCACCTTCCCAAAAGAAAAAGAAAAAGAAAAAGAAAAATGCACTTAAAAGACTAATATGTGAAATCTTGTAATCAAATATATCTCAGGGCTTGATGGAAGAGTGGTCATTTGGGATTTGCAGAGCCAAAAAGATCTCTTGGATTATTTGTGAACTGACCTGAGTAAAGTACATTCATCTGGTGATGGATCATCTTTTTTTTTTTTTTTTTGGCAATTGAAAGTTCCTGTTTAATCCTCTTATATAAAGTCTGCAAATACTTTTAACTATCTGGAGGTGATAAAAATGTATTCTTTTTCACTCTTTGGGGCAGTAATGATTTTTGAGTTGTGATCCTCATCATCTTTTTTATTACTATATAAGATTTGCCAAGGAAAAAAAGAATAATAATAAATAAAAAAGAGCGAAAATTACTTTTCAAGTTGAAGAGACTATTTTCATATTGAAAAAATACACCTTATTTGGTAAGTTTAATCTGGACACGATTTGCGGGGCGCTTGTAGAGTTCAACTTTTATTAAAAGTGAGGGTCTATCCCAGGAAGCATTACGAATCCGTGCACAATTACCCCAAACTATCGAGTTCTAATAAATTATCTTTTCTAAATACTTTAAAATAATATACTTTTATATTTGTATTATTTTTAACAGAAAAAAATTCCTTGCAATATATATATATATATATATATATATATATATATATATATATATAAAAATATATTATATCCACAAAAGTCCTTGTATTGAACAGCAGAAAATCATTTATTTCTCAAAATCCCCAATCAATGTTCAAAGAATTTAATGAAGTAAAAGAAAAAGGAAATGATGCTACTGAAAAAGGAGAATTCCATACTGGTTGCAGCATCTTTTGCTGGAGATGATGGTGTAATTTCTGTAGCCTGCCAGTCACGTGACATTACAAAGATGTAGACTCCATCATGAACATTATTCTTGGAAATTTAAGACATTTCCATAGCATGTGAAAATTTTCACTAGACTATCACTCAAATGTCTTTTTGCAGTGAATTAGATATACCTGAGATTGAGAGGGAGCAGGACACAACTGTGGTTGTCGAACAATGTAGATTTGATCTCCTTTGTTGTTTTCTCCATAATTTTCTTGATTCCTATGCCAAGTCCACAGTGCATGGGTTGAATTTTCTACCTGAAAATCAAATTTCTCTGAGATTTTGGTTGATACTGTATTGTAACTTTGAGGCTGTGTTGCAACTAGTGAACTAGTGAACTTCCAGACTCTAGAGATTGCTTTAACATGTAGTATTAGCTAACTCCCATAGTCTTAGGCTGGTAACCCGCTATGATACCATTTGTGGCTAACATGCCCGTGCTGTGACTGAGCTTGACAAAACTCATGGTGAACTATTTGACACCGTCTTTACTTTATAAAAAAAAATATATTTCAAATAGACAATAAATACTAAACTCATACTTATATTCATACTTATATTCTATATCATATCCTTAAATATGATATAAGTTATCACACTAATCATATTATAAAAACAAAAAAAAAAATATATATATATTAGCATGCAAAAGCATAAAAAATGTGATTTAGAAAGGATACTATTTTTACCTCAAGGATTCCATGTCCAAAGCTACTCTCTCTATATGCACTCCACTCTGGTTGTCTATCCCAACAGAACTTGCCTTTTGCAGGTCCAGAAGAAAAGTTGAAATGGCATACACCTCCAAATTCAGGTTTGTTGTCTCCTACTGATGGACATTTTCCAGGTTCATCAGCATGATCAACTTCAACTTTCTCAATGTTACCACCATCTCCAATGGTGATGTATACAGGACCACATGGATCCAATGTATAGTTGTATAATCTGTTCATCCTTTCGTAAGCATGCACCTAAAGCCAAGACAAACTTTAATTTCACCCAAATGATTTTATGAATCATTTCTTGAACATCCTTCATCAAGTTAACAACAATGACTAAAAATGGTTATGAATGATATTCAACTTACATGACCAGAAAAGATAACATCGACACGATATTTGTACAGAATCTCTTCCATTTCAAGCCTCATGCATTCAAATTCTTGATAGTGAGATGAGTAGCTGTTGTACCAGGGAGGATGCCATGCAGCTACAACCCAAGGTGTCACATTGCGATTAATCCTATATAAATCTTTCCTGAGCCAATCATACTGCAAACCTATATATATGATGAAACTGGTAAGAATTTAAACTACAAGAATTTCTTGCAGGTATTCTTAATTCATCAGTAACAGGTTTTCTAGTGAATCTATTTGCAGGAAGAAGGCTATGGAAACTCACTTTTCCTGTTGTAGTCAATATATGCTCCTAACATTATAAAATGTATGCCTCCAGCATCAAATGAGTAGTAGAAATTACTTTCAGAACCAGATTCTTTCGAAGGAACAGAGAATCTTGTCAGATATGACTTAAAAGTTACTCCAGAAGCTTGGGGCTCAATCTCATGGTTCCCTTCTATAACCATCATAGGAACCCTGGATGTCAATGGCTCCATAAACCTGATCATCTGAACTACATTAGTGAAAATGTGCTAGTAGGTGGATTAGCAATGGCTATTTCAACTATATGAATTTTCAGATAAAGAAAAACAAGAATTACTCAACCATGAAAACACCCCTTATAATCTCTCAGATTGTTTTCATCCTTAAAGAGGTAGAAACAAACAAAGTTTCCAAGAATATGAATACCTTCCCCATCCATCCCAGCGAGGTTGAAAAGTCTCTCTTATGGGTGCATCTGGAAACTGACAAGAATAGCAAGAAGCTCCTTGACCCCCTGTTGTAAGATACTGGTTTGCATAACATAAGTCTCCAACCATCAAAACCATAGATGGATCATTGCTCATGAGATGATCAATGGTGGTTGTTGAATTTCTTGTAAGTCCCAAATCACCAACTATGGCTATTCGATGAGGATACTTGCTGGGATTTGGCAATGGTAAGGTCTCAAACACGTGCTCCTCGCTCATAGCTGATAAAGAACTGTCACCACACTTGTAGTAGTATTTTGTTTCAGGCTCAAGACCTACATGAAATTCCAAAGCTATGTAATTTGACAAGCAAATGAAGGAAAAAAACAAGAGAAAGAAGATGATCATATTAGATCTTAAAAACATATATGCAGTATTCATTAGGGTTTTGAAATTTAGCACTTAAAAATATAACAACATACAATCATCATATCCTACCATATTATCTTTGCTTTATTATTTTTACAACAAAATGCTAAGAAACAGAAAATTTCTGCTGAAATGTGGTTAGCTATGGCTTCAAGAGACACACAAGAGCTAATATGAGCATGAGATCATTGAAAATCATTCCTCCTTAAAATCCCATGTCAATTGGGAAGTTCATTTTTGTAATACGAAAATGTAGGATGGAAATCAAAGACAAGTGATCCTTATTCAGTAAATTCAACAGAAGTTTCTGAAGAACATTTCTTTAAATCTCACTAGCTGTTGTTTTGTAAGAGAAACTTTACAAATCCAAAAGCAAAAAAGACACAAATTCTTACCATCAATTCTCACATGATGAATGATGCCAGAGGTGTAATTCCATAGTCCTTCAAAAGGATACAACTGACTGTAAACCATAGAAACCCCAGTTTTCTTCATCAAGTACTTCCCACTTTCTTTCCCATACATTACTTCACTAGCCACTTTTGATGGATCAAGAGCTGTAACATTTAAACCAATCTGGGAATCCCCTAAAAATTCAAATTCATCCAATACAAAACCAACCCATAAATCAAATCACTGAGAAAAAGAAAAAAAAAAGAAATGGAAGGAAGAATGCAACTAGAAAATTAAGGTGAGAAACATTCAAAATTACCAGTAATCCAAGAAACCCACATTGAATTTGGAGTGGATAATGCAAGAGAAATCTGTTCTGGGAACATCCCAGTGGCATTCCTCATGAGTCGGGGATGATCCATGGGCAAATCATCACTCCCAAGACGTAAAGATGGATCAAGCCTATGAGTTACAGGTTTAAAAGGGCCATCTAAAGTTGTGGGTATATCTTGTAAAGCCAACATTAACATGGCTTCCATCATCAAAAAACTGATGTACACTGTAAAAATTCTACATCCCTCCATGAAATTGAAACTAAAAAAAAAATGTAATGATTCTGGTTTAAAAAACAAAAAGCACTCAAGAAGATTATTGCCCTTATAGACTTGTTCAAATTTCAAAAATTCGCCATTATGATTCCTTTGTTCAAACTACTGAAATTTAAACTGCTCTTTCAGTTTATCTTCAAGAACCAGGAAGCAAAAATGATACGAACCGCTTTGAGAAAAGAGAATATTCCATCACCGTGGTTAGAAAGATGCCGAAATTTGCTTCTTTTTTACGGAGTAAAAATGCTGAATTTTGATGGGATTATATCTGACTGCTCTTCCGTAGCCCATAACTTTTTTTCCTGCTCAGATTTTGTCTTTGCTTATTATATATTCAAATTTTGTGGTCAAAAACAAATTTTCACTAGAACTCTAATAATTAGGATTAATTTTGTCAAAATTCACTACTGCAACCCCAAGGCGTAGGTAAACCGATAAGAAGCTCTTCTAACTTAAGTCGGGTTAGGGTTCAAACCTTTACTTATATATGCAGTTGTTTAAAATTTGGAGTCGGAGTTTCTTCTTCCACAAGTGACTTACTCGACTCGAACAAAGATTAGTCTAAATGTAGATTTGGTTTAAAAGTGTCTTTTCATAGTTTGTGACACATCTATGACACCCCAAATAATAAAGAAATATATGATTTCGAGTTTTAGTTACATAGTCTACCTCTTGTCCGAAAATACAATTCAACTGCTCTTACATGGATGGTGATCACAACAATTATCAAACTCATATATAAATAAATTTATAAAAATAAACATAAATATCTTGAATATATAAAAATATATGATTCAACAGAGGTTAAACTCTTGTTGGGGAAGAATTCAACATAATCCTTACATGCACATCTCTTGTGATCTCTTCTCTTACACAACATTAAGATTCGAACAACTCGTAACAATTATGGAATTCGTGATCTTCTATAATATTTATAATAGAAATAAAAAAATGCTAATTAAACTTTTTGTGTGTTGAGAACAAGGATTCCTGTTGGACATTATCTGATTTCAAGAGATCAAAAACAACCTGAGGAGGATTCAAACCGAAGGATTTAGCTCTCTCCCAACGCTTTAACCTGCTTATTCCAATGCATGGTCCGTACTCCATGCTCATATCAAATTGCCTCAATATCGTCTCGTTTGCATCATATTCCTCTGAAAATATATAAAACATTAAATACAAATATATATATATATATATATATACATATAGTAAATAGAAAGAAAACCAAGATGAAATTTTTCCGACCCGAGTAAGAGTTAGACTATGTACACACAATAATAAAAGAAGAAGAGAGAGAGAAAAAGAAACCGTGGGTGACGTCAGTCTGGTTTATGGATTTCTTCTTTGAAGATTTTAACTTGGCTTTTTCGTTTTTTTTCTTTTTGTTTCTCCAGATTTTGGATACGAGTGAGTCTGAACCACGGGGTGCCATTTTTCTTCTTCTTTTTTACTTCATAATCAAATATAAACAAAAAATAATAACAAGGTACTTTGTTTTTTACGATATGTCCAAGAATTCAGGATGATAGTCGGATATTTTTTATTAAAGATATATATAAATTAGTATTTGAATTTAAATGATAAATACTTAATGAATATATATAATATTATACTTTTACTCCATGACAAAATCGTTAAGGAACTAAACCAAACCGGGCCCCGGACGATAGTCGAGCTTTCAAATCCCTTGGGGTGATTTTTAAAAAAAAAATTGGGTCAGACCCTTACCCTTGAATAAGAGTTGAACTCTGCGAACGCTCTGAAAGTGAAGTCCGTATTAGTCTCACCAAATAATGGTGGGATACCAGGCAATCCAAGTAGATATCAAAAACCAAACCGGGCTACTATTTGGGCTTTTTCCAATCAAAATTTGCACATGATGTCAAAAATAGGCTTAGATCTTATAGGCCAGTAGATTTATTGAACTGGACATAGACCATAAATTTGGTCCATTAAATACCCAAAAGGTTTTAATAAAGCCATTTTATATCCTAAATTCCTGGCCCAAATATTTCGTCAGGAGAATAACTCAATAGGCCAAAATTGCAAACTAAGATCTTCTATTTGATAATATATATTATATTATATATATATATATATATATGAATGGTACAGATGATTCTGATATTTACTATGAACGTCATGTGAAATTTAGAATGAAATTTTTCTTGAATAAGAGTTAGACTTTGTTAGTGTAATTCGGACCAAGAATTTGGAGTCAAAGTTGTGATGATTTTGAATACCTCTAAAAATATACATACTCCCTCTTGATATAATACTATGTAAGAAAATTAAAAAATCTATATAATTTTAATCTTAAACTATTAATATATATTGAAAAATTGAAATATTTTAACTCTAAAACTCATGAATTCTCTTAAATATTTTAATGTTTGTTTTTTTTAAAAGGAAAAAAAAATGGAGAATCTGGATTAGTCGTTAAAAAGCTCTGGGTCGGGCCCTCACCTTCGAGTAAGAGTTGGACTCTGTGAGCGTACCCCAGGCCAAATTCGGATTAGTCGGCCCGTGTGGGTTTAAATACCGGATGCCGTAAGAAAAAAAAATGAAAAAAGTCAATCGATTTGAGATATTCTAAAAATAGAAAAGTCAACCCTTCATTGATTACAATTTATTATTCATTAAGCACCTCTCTCTCTAATATTCTCTCAATATTTGGTGCTTTGTAGTGGAATGCATGTTAGTTCCCTCCCTTAATCCTTCCATCTTCACAAGATCATCAAAATCCTTGTTTTTAGGAGACATAATCATATACATGATTTCAAGTGATCTTTCTCTTTTCCAATTTCAACAAGCTAATAAGAAGACATTTTACCCTAAACCCTACCCTACACCCAAAAATTACAACAACCCCCCCCCCCAATTCATCATTAGATTAATATATCCACAAATGGGAAGCGTTAATTTTTCTTCCTACGATACAAGGTATCATGAATGAGTCTCAATTATAGACAACGACTTTAAATTATATCTACATTCAAAGTAATCTATGTTCAAGTCGAATAGATCTTTCCAAAAAATAAGCTCTAACTCTAAATTTTAAACGACTAGATGAATGATTGTGAATTTCAAGTCGCAAACAATTAAAAATTAAATTTAAGCATATATACCTCATATGAACAAAATGTCAAGCATTCATTTTTCACTACTTTTTGAAAATGAATTGACGCCGTTACATCCGCACGTAAAGGACTTTCTTTCTTTCCTTTTCTCTCATTTACCAAAATTTTTAATGTAATTTGCAGCTGGAAAGTGAAATTTAATTGGTACAAAAATTACAAAAAAAGTTCAAAAAGGCAAATTAAAATAATAAAAAAAAATTACATACAAAAAGTTAGGAAAAAGAATCCACAAAAAGGCTTCACAAAAATTAATAATTAGCCCTACAAACATTTGTGAGTGGTTTTGCTTTTTTAAAATAAAAAAAAAAAAAAAAAGTAGAGTGAGAGGAAGGATTTTTTTTTTTTTTTTTTTTTTTTTGACTAAATTGTGTTGTGTTGTATAAAGATAGTATCTTCTAAAAAGTTTCTTTTAGATTTTCTTCACTTTGCTTTGAAATTGTCCATTAAAATTTACAGCTGCAAATTAGTAGGAAGTCCACAATCTATGTAGTCATAAACTAATTGTTTTGTTTGGTGTGTAATCATATGCCTAGACTTTTTTTGGGGGGAATTCTACTTCATCAATTTGTTTCGTTTGTCACGGCTTAATTAGTTTATTGACCCAATCACTATTTTCTTCTTCATCTTTGTGTAGGTATATATGTGTGTGCGCATTCGATTTAAATGGTATTAGAGTGAGAGATTAGTTTGTCACTTATCTTGCTAAGCTTTTTTAAGATATGCAACAATATAATTCAATTGAAATGGTATTAGAGTGATTAGCTGTCTTGAATTTATCTCTATCAAATAAACTTTTAGGATAATGTAAGAACATAATTCGATTTCAATGGTATCAGTGTGGAAGATCCTAGATTTGTCTATATCAGCTAAGCTTTTAGAATATGTAACAATAATAATTTGATTTAAAATGTATCAGAGTGGAAGGTTATGAGTTTGTCTCTATAGGCTAAACTTTTATGATATATAACAATATAATTAATGGATTTGAAAAGAATTAGAGGAGAAGATTTTGAATTTGTTTCTTCTATCAACTAAATTTTTAAGACAAATGGCGACTTACATAGATTTAACAAATATAAATACGAGATTAATGATAAATAGGGGTTTTTTTTTTTTTTTTGTCCATCCTGGTCCACCGAAGCTTTGCCCCGACTACATCCGGGTCGCACACCTGGCTATGGTGGGGGAGTCTCCCAGCGGGGATTTTCTGCATTCACATGGTCTCTAACTCAAAACCTGCTTAAGCGGAATCAAATCGCTTACCACTTGAACCAACCTCATTGGTATTGATAAATAGGTTTTATAGAGCCACCAAACTTACAAGGATTGAGTCTTTGTCAAGTTAAGGTTGCATGAAAGGAAATTTTGCTATTTTTTTGTCTCATTCTTCTTTTATATGGATGTTTTAATTTTATATATATATATATATATATAATTCATTTTGGACTTATTAGTCCTTTTACTAAATTTTTTAATCTTTTTTGTTTAAACTTATGAGTAATATATATATATATATATATATATGATTGGTGTTCGAAAAATTTTAGCATGACTAAACAATTTTTGTAGACACTAAAAATACGGTATTTCGTCCACCAATAGATATTAAGGAATTACTTTTGATCGAGATCATGCAAGAATATACTTGATATTTTGTCATTGCAAATTTAAATAATTTATATGCAGTAAAGTAAAAATACTCATTAAAATAGAACAAAGGAATTAGAAAAATTCACAAGGGAGATATAGGAGGTAATGATCCCATTATCACAAATAAATACACATTTTGGAAATAAGACAAAATAAACACTAAATAATACACCCATGTGCCCATTAATTAAATGGGGCTAAACCAATTAAAAATATTAATTCTTCAAATTATCCTTAAAAATCCAGATCATAGATATTAATTTGAATAAACACTAAATCCATAAGAAACTAGCCATTAATATTATACAAGTTCATAAATTTGAATTAAAAAAATATTTGGACAACAATTATTGAATTAAGGGCACTTTTTAAATTCCTCCCTTGGCGAGATTAAATTTAAATGAATGGAAGAGTTTAAATATATTTAATTATATATTGCAAGAAAAGAATTTATCTAAAAAATTTGACTTAAATGATATCTATTCTTGATGATTAATAGAACGTGCACATTTATACATTAGGTTGTATAAGTTTTTTAATTTCATTAATTAAAGTTAATTTAAAGAATATATAAAATTCA